>OY757010.1:183809446-184407105 GCA_963580285.1 Lucinisca nassula
TGTTTACAGGGACGTTAAACCTCAGATCAAACAAACAAACAAAGGACTAGATAATATAACCTACACTATGTTAAAGGACAGGGAGCCTTATTACGACCGTCACACAATCCCTTAGCACCATCGGTGGCGAAGTTAAATAAATTCGATTGAAAGGTAGTCCTTTGTAAGAAAGGTCGACAACACCGGACTGAAAACAGTCGAGTGGACACGAATTTTCTGGGCGGGACTAGCAAGTTTCAGACTGTTAGGCCTCATCAGTGACCCTAAAAACTTTCAAAATTCCACAGTGGAGATCAGAACACTAATTGACCTTAACCCTTATCTTGCTGAATATTCATTTAAGCCACACCCATTTCTGTCTATCAACAAATCAAATTACTTGATGTAATATATTGCTACAAATTCATAAACTGAATGTCAAACAGTGTAGATCCTGATAAGCCATCAGATCTGGATCTACACTGTTTGCATATGGGGCGCCGTTTTACTATTTCATCCGTATTTATAGGTATCCATAATAATTAATGGATATCTATAATTCCAATTATGGATATCCATAAATAACATAATTCGAATTATGGATATCCATAATTCGAATTATGGATATCCATTATTATTTATGGATATCCATATTTATTTATGGATATCCATAATTCGAATTATAGATATCCATAATTCGAATTATGGATATCCATAATTCGAATTATAGATATCCATAAATCGTACTGAATTAATGATATCCATAAATCGAATAATGGATATCCATAATTCGATTTATTGATATCCATAAATCGAATTATAGATATCCATTATTCGGCTGATTTATGGATATCCATAAATTAAATTATGGATATCCATAAATCGATTTATGGATATCATTAATTTAGATCGAAATATGGATATCCATTAATCGAATTATCGATATCCTTAATTCCAATTATGGATATCCATTATTCAGCTGATTTATGGGTATCCATAAATCGAATTATGGATATCCATAATTCTCCTCTGCAAATAAACATAATGAATAATGACTGCTCCCTTTGCAAAAAAAAAACAAAAATCGACTATTCGCGTCAGGTTTCCGAGTTAGGTGTGTAATAAAAGCCGGGATGCAGGTGGGGGTAATGTAGGGTAGGCTCAGTGGTGGCCTATGGTGTGGGATAGAGATGTTTTGTTTGATTTGAGGTTAAACACCCTCTTCAATACTATTTATGTCATTTCGGAGACGTTGCTGCCAATTATGTTGGGCATTAAGCATTCATTGAGATTAAATGACAATCCCGCCAGCCTCGGTAGCTCAGTCGGATGCACGTCTGACTGGTGATCAGGAGGACGCGGGTTCGATGCCTGCCAGGGTCTGCAACATTCTTTCGTGGAGATTGATCATGAAATCTTCTCTACGGTCATTCTCTCCCTTCCGCTGATTCAAGAAGGGCAGTTATCAGTTTCTGGCGAAAGAATGTGCACTGTACTGGTTAACTGCTTACGAATAAGCCTGCGCAGTAAAAGTGTGGATAGGTATACTGACCGGCTCAAAAATAACCTAAATTAGTGTTGACTGGGCCGTTAAACTAAAATACAAACAATCAAACAAACATCTCAATCCCTGTCGCCCATTGACTCGCACGACTTTGTTAGGACAGGCTTAGGCCTTCTAAACGGTTTACCAGTACCCTCAGCTCATGCAGCCAAATCTATTTCTCCAAGCCCCAATGGGCAAGGGTCAGGAGATATATCTGAATCTGCTTGGTACTCCATACATCTGAAGTAGAGTATTATATGGATAATTACTAATACTATATATAACGACCATGTGCATTTTTCTCAAGAAAGCATGCACGGATTGCCTGTTTGGATCATTATAATCTGACGTCCGACTTTTATGGCTGGTTCCGATATTTAACTGCACACCTGGCGGGCGTTCAGTGTATGGCGTTCGTTGCTTTGGAAGCCTTACGGGCTAACAAGGCTGCACGATAGAGAGGTCCCATCTTCCAGCGATGGTGAAGACCTTGAAGATTTTGAAGATTTTTACATTCAACAATCATGTGTCTTAGGGAGAAATCATTAAACCAACAGCTTTGCCGGTGATTTATGGATATCCATAAATCGAATTATGGATATCCATAAATCAATCTGAATTATGGATATCCATAAATCGAATTATGGATATCCATAAATCGAATTATGGATATCCATAAATCGATCTGAATGAATGATATCCATTAATCGAATTATGGATAGCCATTATTCGATTTATGGATATCCATAATTCGATTTATGGATATCCATGATTCGATTTATGGATATCTATAAATACGGATTAAATAGTAAAACGGCGCCCCATATTTGCAAAGATAGCGGCTGTTGTGAACAGCAAGATAAGGGTTAGTAGGTATATAAGACATTTACTCACATAATTGAAATCATGCTATTTTGTTTTAAATATAAGTGTTACCAAAGCAAAAATATATACTCCGCATTTGGCTATGCATATTCAAAATGTGTTTAATGATCTCCTCGTTTGGGTGTGTATCTTCATAACTCCTCGTTTCGGTGTGTGGATTCAAACTGTGCATCCCCGATTCGATAAAAACTTTTTAAAATATTTTTATTGTACGTATAGCCTTTCAGTAATGCCAATGGGTGACATGCAAGCAAAACGTCGATTATCCTGTGCATTTGCAATCTGAAGAGAGCACTTAAAGCGATTTATATGTATAATTTGGGCACAACATGAACTTCCAACCTAGTCTGAGAACTAGATGGATTGCATACCCACGTACATGTCAAGCATTTTGAAGGAATAATTTGATCTTGTCTGAATTTAAATTGTGTTAATAATTCTCCTCGTTTTGCTGTGTGTTCGTATTGTGTATCCCCAGTTTGTAGGTAGCCCGTTTTGTAGTAAACATGTCACAATTGTGTATAAAAATGTGTTTCCCCGCTTTGGTAGCAAAAATTCACATTTCAACAGTTTTCTAATATAGGAGAGTTTTAATGATAAAATTTCAAATTCTAATTGAACAAATCTATTTTATGCTTAATATATCATTTTTTACCAAAAATACCGAAGAAAAGCTACCTCCGCGTTTGGTAGGTTAGAGGCAGACTTCCCCGATCTGTTCACTTTACAAGTATGTGTGTGTATGTGTGTGTGTTCGGGTTAAACGTCGCTTTCAACAATTTTTCAGTCATATCACGACGGTGTCTGGTTGCGACAGGGAGCTCAATGCTCACTTTTATAGTGCTGCCTCACTGAAGTATCATGTCCTAGACACATTACATGATACCACACCCAGTCACAATATCCTGACACTGGGTCGACCAGTCCTAGCTCTACCCCGTAAATCTGAGTGCCAAGCAAGGAGCAGCCAGTACCATTTTAACGACTTTGGTATGTCGCGGCCCTGGATCGAACCCGTGACCTCCCGTTCCCCGGAGCGGACACTCTACCAACTGAGCTATCGGGGCCGGTTCCGCGGCAAGGAGGTGATATGTGTTTTAACGCATTTTACTTGTGACAAACCGGTCGACAACCAAACACGCGAGGGGGTGTCGCATAGCATGTCCTAGACCAAGGATCTAATGATGAGCTCTTGCCTAGACATAATCAAAATCCAGTAGCAATGCCGTGGAATTCATGTTTTATGCATTCTACATAGCTTGTCCTTCAAATCATTTCTCACAAGAATGCATGGTAATTTGGCATTATGCCCCCTCTATAGATTTCAATAGGACCGGATAATAAGGGGTAATTCCTCCCATTAAGATGGGTCTAGGAAGATTAGAAATGAAGCGACTGCAAATAAATCATACTTCGGGTGATCTTCATGATAGAAATATAATTAACAAGTAATAAATCATAGCGCATCTTTTTTATTGCCCAGGAAAAAGAGAGAAGGAATTTTCATTACTCCGCAGCGAGATATAGTTCTGATTCGGGATGTCTCTGACAACGGCATACGATCTTCTTCATTTTCATTGACCTTTCTCGCGCACGCGCAATCTTTGACCTTTGTCAGTTTGAGCGAAGATGCATGTCCAATACATCACATTAATTCTGTCGTCTGCTTCCGAAACTGATATGCATGCGACATCAGCGTTTGTCGCCATATGTTACAAAATTATTAGTTGAAATAGACACCGTTTAAATATGCTCAAATAAGGAATATCCCCGTTTGATGAGATCGTATTTGATCAAGACAACTTGCAATGAAAGGTCAATTTCAATGATCAAATAACTTACAAATCGAATTTCAAAGAAATTATGCATGCGATGCTCATCGTTTCTTTAGGTCAGAACTATTACCGCTGAAATTGAAAATATGAACTTATGCCGATAACCGTCTTTCAAAATTGCCAATTTGGGATTTACGTTGGGCCAGTCGCCATTAAACGCAATTTGCGACCGTGCACTCCAAATGACAATTTTAAGTACACATATTTTCTCATTCAAATGCACTCATTCATTTATTTTAAAAAATGTTAAATGTACACAAAATGGCATATCGATAACAAAGTCCGTGTAATGAACACCCATGTTAACCGCGCCTCATTAGGAAAACATGCCTATACAAATACATTGTAAATTTTACCACCGAAAAAAAAACTAAATTTTTAGATGAAAAATTGTGATATTTTTCTTATTTTTGCTCAAAACATAGATTGCGGGGACTCGATAGAACCGCCTCGACGAGGCGGTTCTATCGAGTACCCACAATCTATGTTTTTGAGCAGAAATAAGAAAAAAATAATGTTTACCCCTGAAAACCCCAGTTTTACTATATAAAAGTGGGGTTGAAGTGGGTCAGAATTATATAGGCGTGTTTTCGTGATGTTATAAGAGAAAAATGGATGGGGTAAACGGTGGTATACATTATTTTTCTTATTTCTGCTCCAAGACATCATAGGTTGTGTGAACTCGTTAGAACCGCCTCATTGGGCGGTTCTAACGAGCATGCGCATACATAAATCCATGTTTGGAGTATGAATAAGAAAAATAGCAAAGCAATGGGGGTTGTAGATATGAGTGAATACAATATGTCACATGGGTGTGTACCATTTTGGAACGCGTTGTCGGTAGCGTAAAACAAAAGCTAGCCTATGAAAAAACGATGTTACGTAATAACACCGGGATCTCGACAGTATATCACAGAATATACTGTCATATCACAGAATATACTGTCGAAAATGTTTGACGTTACTATTCACGTCCACAGTTGGCCAGTGGAAAACACACATTTCAATATGATGTAGAATTCGACCAAATGCATTTTCGTACTAAAGTATCTCAAATGAACTCTTTGAACTGTGCCTATTTTATCTTCCAAGTGCAGTGACAGCAGAAAATATCACAGAACTACGCACTGAAACTAGTTCTATTAACAGTAGATATATTCTTGTAAATTATCATTAAATGTGTTATAAGTAATGATTTTGACTGTTTTATTAAAGCAAGAGATCAGCTCTATATATAGCAGTGATTTGTTGAGTAATAAACCAATATATGGAGGTCAGTTGCAAACAGAGCGAAACTCGAGCGCGCAGCGCGAGTAATTTTTCTACTTACAACAGACAGACAAACTGTGAATTATTACTCAACAAATCACACACTTCGATTCTAACACACCAATAATCGACAATATTTTTGTTTGTTTCCTTCTCTGGTCATTGTTAGAAGAAATCTTGCCAACAATATTGACTATATCACACACACACCTAAGTTTTTAAATCAAAGTAGAAGTAAAACAATGATCAGGAATCGATACAATTAACTTACTCCACCCACCAAAGACACCAAAGGGAAAGAAATACAAACATTAAGCGACCAGACCATAATGGAAACCTAAACAAAGGAAGGCCATAAGGACAGTTACTTTCCCACAAAATGGCCATATGGCCATCCAAAATTAAAAGACACAAGTGATACACACAGTAAGTAACAAACAACAACATAAATAAATCGCCACAGAAGAACCGCCTTGGAACGGTCAGTGGAAAGATTTCCACTGGGGGGGCTTAAATCGATTTTACGTGGCCACAATCTTCGCCCTTACTTCCGTCGCGATTTAGACACATAATTTGTTCAGTCCGCATGAAGGCCTCCTAACTCATCAGTGCAACATCTCCGTGAACACAAAAAATCAAAGAACCACAGAGGTGAGACAACGGTGAGGACTCGACAGCAAGAAGCCACTGAAATGCTGGAGCAAAAGAAAACCAACAGTTAGACTCCGATGGGCCCGACCAGAGACAGAGCATCAGGCACCAACCAACATTACCAAGAATTAGATCTCTCTAATTCTCAATAAGCCTTTACGTTGGAGCCGTCATAGAATCTGAGGCCTGACCCACCGGCGTGCAATTAAAGAGGGAAGCAAAGTTGCCAACCGTGATTGGGTTAACTACCATGCATGCAGTCTGTCGTATAACATCCATGTTGTACCCAATCTTTTTATATCGAAGAATGATTTTACGAAATTGGGTGCTGAAGTCATTGCGGTTATATATTTTTCTGAATTTATATACTAAGTCACCATAAAATTCGGGTTCAGATAGACCTTGTTGCAGAAGAGATTTAAGTCCAATATTGAATTTTGAAATTAAATCAGAATGGCGTCTATAAAATTCTGAAAATGCTTTGCGTAGTTTATGGTACCGATAACCCTTATTAAGGAGTTTAGCCGTTAATAATTTATTACGAGTGTTGAAGTCAGTTACATGACTACACACTCTAGCAAATCGAAATAATTGCGAAATATAAACGCCATAGGATGGCGCACGAGGAACATCACCATCCAAAAAAGGAAAATTTACAATCTCAAAATCAAAGTCATCGCGTTTATCATAAATTTTGCACGAAACAAACCCATCTACAATAGATAGATGTAAATCCAAAAACGGGGCCTCGGTATCAGAAGAATTTGCTTTATTCAATTGAAGTTCTGGGGGGGGGGGGTAAATCTGACTGATCAAACCATCGAAATAGGTATTATCAATATTTAATAGATCATCTAAATATCTAGAAGTGGAGCTAACAGCTTCAATAATTTCAGATTGGTTATCAATGGAAAGCGACAACATGAAGTCTCTTTCATAACAATACAAGAACAGATCAGCCACAAGAGGTGCGCAATTCGTACCCATCGGAATACCCACAATTTGTCTAAATAACTTAGTACCGAATCTAATATAAATATTGTCAAGTAGAAAGGTGGGGGCATCACACACTTTCTGACATGACCAAAGTGTATAATTCTTATGCTCTTTAGAAGTGAAAAATGCATTTCTGACATTACATGCATGATAGAGAGAATCTTCTCTGTGAAAAGCCCATTCAATTAAATCATTAAGCTTTTCTTTTATAAGATTATGAGGAAGTGTAGTGTAAAGAGTGGAAAAATCGTAAGTAGGCAGACTTGAAGCACGAAAATGTCTGGATTTCAATTTATTTAAAACCTCATTCGAATTTTTATAGACCAAAACAGATTTCTTCCTGATCTCTCAAAGACTTTATCACAATATTTAATCACATGCGTTTTAATAGCAGTAAGACAGGAAGTTAATAATTTTGAAAGTTCAGTGGTATTGCAAGAGCTAGAATTTGCAATAAACCGTGCTTTGCATTACAATAACACACCCGTGCGACATAGTGCATTTTTCATATCTCCAAAATGGCTACTTTTCGGATAAAAATCCTTCATATTTTTGTTATAAATGTCCAAAACATAGGTTTAGGGTACTCGTTAGAACCGCCTCAGTGAGGCGGTTCTAACGAGTACCCACAACCTATATATTGTAGCAGAAATAAGAAAAATAATGTATACCCCCGTAAACCCCAGTTTTCTCTATATAAAGTGGGGTTTAGGGGGGTCTTCATTTCACGGACTTGTTCACGTGATTGTAAGGTCTTTTATAAAGTTTAGGTAGCCAGTATAGCGTAAAACTCTACAAGTGACGTCATAAAACGGCTGTTTTTAATGACGTCACTCGTCACACTCTCACGCGCAGGTATTTGTTGCAGAATAAACCACAGTTCCTTTCCATTGCCTATATAAGCGCACTGTCTTAGAATTTTAAATTGCTGCAAATTGTCTGAATAACAGTTTACAGATCCAATTTTGATTGTAAGCTGAAACGATCATGACCTACATTTCGATTTAAGAAATAGATCAGCTCTAACTGTGATTTGTTGTGTAATAAATCACAGTTTGGAGGCCAGTTGTATAGTAGACAAATCACGAGCGCGTAGCGCGCGTGATTTGTCTACTTACAACTGACCGACAAACTGTGATTTATTACCCAACAAATCACTGGCTAGAGCTGATCTATTTCGATTCTAACACGCTGAAAATCGACAATAATGTTGTTGTTTCCTTCAAAATCTCACAACTTTACGCCATTGTTAGAAGAAATCCCGCTAAAATTATCGACTGAAACACATGCATTTATATCCTTTTCAAACGTTTCCGATGCGAGAAAATGACGTTACACCGTCTAACGTCAAGGAAATCGACTAGTGACGTCATTAATTGGCAGTTTTTAATGACGTCACTCGTCACGCTCTTCCTAGCCGTGATGTGTTGTAGAATAAAACACAGTAGTTTTCCATTGCCTATATAGGCGCGCTGTGTTAGAATGTCTCAATAAGAAAAGACATGTAGACGAAAATTCATCACGAAAACACGCCTATATAATTTTGACCCCCTTGAACCCCACTTTTATATAGTAAAACTGGGATTTACAGGGGTAAAACTTATTTTTCTTATTTCTGCTCTAAAATATGTATTGTGGGTAATCGTAAGAACCGCCGGTTCTTACGAGCACCCACAATCTATATTTGGAGAAGAAATAAGAAACATATCACAATTTTTCATCTTAAAATGTTCGTTTCTTTTCTGCGGTAAAGTTTACAATGTATCTGTATAGGCGTGTTTTCGTAATGCAAAGAAATGTTTCAGAGGATAGTGGTAGGCTATTCCGGTATGAAAATCATGGTAAATGAAAACATTTTCAAAAGTGTGCTTTGGCACATTATAACTTAACTTTCAACATTACACCAGTCACTTAAAGCATTTCAATTATAATGGAATGGAAAGTAACACATATTGTAACTTTCTTTTAAGTTCTGCTCGAAATCGATCATTGTTCATACTTGTTTATCAATCTTTGACGCATTAATAAAGAAAATATTTTTTTCTTCAGAGAAAGTCATATTCAGAGCCCTATCTATCAGGGAGGAGGCATCATAATGTTTTAACTAACAAAATTATTCTTGATTCCGCCATATCGGAACTAATAAAATGGCGGCCCGTCTGTCTGATTAGGATATCAGAACACGCACACAAGAACATAAAAAGAATTAAATATTAAAGCCGGCGTGGTTCCAAAGAATATAAATGACACCCGCGAGATAGCTTCCTCCAATTTTCCTATCTGTACCAATTATGATAGGGCACAAATATATCAAAACATATTGGATATATCGCAGACTGTGCAAACTTAAACCCGTGTGGACATTGGCAAACAGTGCTGACCCAGATCATTCACCGCGTTCTGTGGCGACTGATCTGGGTCAGCACTGTTTGCCAATGTCCATACGGGTCTACACTGGTTGCTTAAAGAACATTCATTTTTGTAAAATTTGCCAAAAACAAAAACAAACCTGACACCCAAGGCTTATAATTGTAAATGGACCATTCCAATCTTACTAGGTGGAAGATTCCATTGTCATATATGGTAGAAAAACATACCTATATGGATAATGAGACTCGTCTCAAGAAAACCTGTGATCGGAGTTCCCGAGAGGTTAAGACACTAAGCAGACTGCTCTGTTGCATAAACTATCAAGACGCTTGGACTTTGTTTACATCACAAAACAAACACACCTATATAATTTTGACCACTTCAACCCCACTTTTATACAGTAAAAGTGGGGTTTACATGGTATGCGTTATTTTTCTTATTTCTGCTCCAAAAAATAGATTGTGGATACTCGTTAGAACCGCCTCGATGAATCTATATTTTGAGCAAAAAAAGAGAAAAACATCACAATTTTTCATCTTATTATTTTTTTCCGACGTTAAAATTTACAATGTAGTTGTATAGGCGCGTTTTCGTAATGTTAAGAAACCAGAGGTATTGCACTATGCAAGAAGCGAAAACAAATATGCTGAACAGTATTTGCGCATGCGCAGGTTGATCGCAAATGATCTATGTTGTTCGCAAATATCAAAACAGGCATTATCATAAGCTGCCTCATATAACTATTTATTTAACCCATATATGACAAAAGCCCCCGCCCATCGGGGCTTAAAGAAATTGATGGGCTGCATGATGCTTCCACGCAGAGCTGTAACCAACCGCACACGAGAACTGGTAAACCGCTTAGAGGATCTAAGCCTTCCCAGGCAAAGCGGTGCGAGTTGGACCGTCCATGCTTACAAACCCTATTGGTTACATTGGGCGACAGGGCTTGAGATGTCATTTCATCTCAACGTCGGTATAGAAGTCCCACAAAGTTGGAAGCAACGTCTCCAAAATGACATATACAGTGTTGACGGGAACGTTAAACTCCAAATCAAACAAACAAACAAAATTATTATTGTCACTATCTCCGCCCAAAAACACAAACCGCGGGCCCCAGTTATTAGATCCGCCTTGCCGAGACGGTTCTAACGAGCACCCACAATCCCAGCTCCGAGCAGAAACATGAACAATATCAGAATATTTTATCTGAAATTTTTCATTTTCATGTTTTCGCGGTAAGATTTTAAATTTATTTGAAAAGGCGTGTTTTCGTGATGGAAGTACAGTCATTTCGAAAAGTAATGGGAGTCTAAATAATTTAACCGTTAGAATTTGAAAACTTCTTCATAATAAGTTAAGCAAATTTTGATAATTTATTGGTTGTTTTGTTTGTTTGTTTGTTGTTTTTTTTGTTTGTTTTTTTTTTAACTTTTTTTGGATGTTAACGATTCCTTAAATTTGATAACATTAGGTCTCTTATGGAAACAAGATTTTAAATACTCTTTTCTTTCAAACTTAAAATACTCACATACGAAAAGATAATGAACACCCCCCCCCACCCCCACCACCACCCAATATCATTTGTTTAGCATATTTGACATTTTCTCTCTGCTAGAGCGGTATTTTCTCAGCGATCAGTTTCAAATGGGAGTTGATGATTTCTGAATCGAAACTTTAATAGAATACAAAAATGTTCTATGTTGAGTGTAATTAGGAATCTTCTTACATAATGTTTTGTTTCGAAAAGATTATAATTTCTACCTTTTATGAAGAATTAACTTAGTATGCCATTCCTGTACATCGAGAGAATGCATAGTTTTATATAGATATCTGCGACTGGGTGTTTGTGTCGCTTATATTTATTTTATTTTAGATAGTCTATTGGCCATTTTGTTGGAAAGTAACTGTCCGTTTGTCTTTCAGCTATTGATGTTTCCATAAGGGTCTGTTGTTTATGTTTGTGCTTCTTTCCCTTTGATGTCTCTCATAGGATCTGTGGGTTAATTGTATCGATTCCTGATCATTGCCTCCACTTCTATTAACTAATTTAGGTTCGCGGATGATGATGCACTGATGAGTTAGAAGCCTTCATGCGGACTGAGCCAATCATTTTTCTAGACCACGACAAAACCAAGGGCGAAGATTGTGGCCATGTAAAATCGATCTAAGCGTCCCCTCCACCCCAAGAGATATACTTTTCACTCACCGTTCCAAGGCGTTTCCTCTGTCGCGGTTTATTTTTGTTACAGTTCGTCTCTGAATGTGTGTGTAGCTCATATATTTTTGTTTTGGATAGCCAATGGCCATTGTGAGGGAAATATCTTGAAGTTCCCTTTTGGCTTTCCGCTAGTGCTCTTTTCAATAGGGTCTAGTTATTGCATGTTCATGTCCCTTTGGTTTCTCCGATGGGAGATATGGGTTAATTTTATCGATTCTGGATCATTGCCTTCACTTCTATTCTCAATCATATCCTTGTTGAAAAGGTCGAATCCCCAAATAAGTATTATTTCTATGCGGTGTATCCACTCGTGATGACAATTGCCTTTGTTTTAATCATAAAGAAGAATTCTTTATAACCCGGTTTCTTTTCCATTTACAATATTCAGCTTAGGTTATTTAGTTTAACATCAACGGACATGCAACAAAGTCCGGCCTGTAGCATATATATTGGTGTAGATGTGTTTTATATTCTGCAATATCTAAGAAATTCTTTTTGAAGCTTTTCAATTAATGCGTTATTTTCAAATGCCAGAATCCAGCGTTCATCGTTACGGGTTCCGAAGTTTGCCGAAGTTGATATCGCGTCTCCATAATTTAGAGTCCTTGTAGAACATGTCAAGATTTGTGTGAAAGTTTATTTCATTTGTGCTTAAAATGACAGTGTCATCGGCATACAACATAATAAAGATTTTTTTATATAAGTATAAACAATGTCGGATTGAAATTCCACATCAAAGTTTTATATAAAGTAACTAGTCTTCATTAAATCATCACATGGGGGTTCAACATGATGAACACCTTCTATCTAAAGTGTGTGTGTCTTTTAAACAACGTAAAAAACAAAAAACGAATAAAGATTTGCGCACTCTCTTGGGAACGTTCACGGTTTCACTGAAAATTGCGAAACCATACGTTAAAGAAATATACTAGCTCCCTCTATATATGAATTTACAATTGACTGATCGAAATAAATAAATAAATAAATATATAAATAAATAAATAAAAGTACTTTATCTATTTATGTATGTATTTATTTATTTATTTATCAGAGGCAAGACCTCAGTTAATCAGTTAATTTATTTATCTATTGTAATGTGATTGAGACTAACGAGAAAAAGGTTAAAAGTACTTTATTTATTTATTTATTTATTTATCAAAGACAACAGCTCAGTTAATCAGAATAAACTCAATTAAAATAATGCTGTTGTTTTTTTTTCATTGCCATACAATGGCATTATTCAGTTGGGAATTTATTAACCCATGTCAGACTGGAAACCCCTAAACGGTTACTTTGGCAAACAGCGCTAACCCAGATCAGACGACGCAGAACGCGGCGTTTGATCAGGGCCTTCACTGTTTGCTAAAAGTTAAATATGTTCTATAAAAGAGTTTTCCTTTGGAAACAAGGAATACACAAGAGAACTGGAAAATATAAAGTGTACATGTTTTCTGAGGCAGACTAGCTAGTTTCGGCCAATTAGGCCTCCTCAGTGACCCTCGAATATTTTCAAAATTCCAGAATGGAATCAATGATCCCAAAGGACAATAAAATATAAACTACATTATGATGTGGGGCAGGGAGACTTTTACGGCCACCACACATTCCCACACATCAGCTATAGTAAGTCGTTTTTTAAAATAAATTTTGAAGTAAACACAACCTGACACCCCTAAATTTTGAAATAGATTCTTGCTATATATTAGGAGGGAGATTTCATTTGGTACAAAAAGGGTTAAACTTTAGATACCTTATTCATGTTCCTATCACGTTAAAAAGTCTGTATAATGGAAATCCTTCTAACTTCACCCTTATCTAGAGACAAGAGGTGTTTACCGCTAGTGTCATTTGTTTCCTTATTTTTTGCTCAAAAACATAGATTGTGGGTACTCTTTAGAACCGCCTCATTGATGTAGTTCTAACTGGCATCACCAATCTATATTTGGACCAGTAACAATAAAACATCAAACTCTTTCATCTGAAAAATATCTTTTCCAGAAAAATGAAAGATGTCATTTTACCATGCGGGTGTATTACCGTACATGCAAAGAGTCTCTAGATGAGGTCTCTCTCTCTTCTTGATGAGGCAGCAAATGGGAGAACTCACCATGTTTGGTTTTGAACAAACGTGTTAAATGACCATTTTTTCCTGTTAACATCACTTTCCAATGCATTGCCGTTTATTTATTATTATTATTATTATTATTATTATTATTATTATTATTGGCGCCGTGTTCTGTTACGGAACGACATGTGTTTTTCTCTGGGTCCTCTGAATTTCGTCCATCTAGAAATAATTGAAATTATCTGTAAAGGGCCGTAAAACAAAAACAACAAAATTATTATTATTTAAAAATAAACAATTTAATTTATAGATCATGTAAGGAAGAGGTTTCCCATTAATTGGCCTAAGTAAGGAACTGTCAAGTCAAAAACGTGCATAGTGAGGTGGTTCTACACGGTTTGCTACATTGTAACTGATTTTAAATAAAATCCTTATTGGAATCAGAGGACCTGTCTTTGATGTTTCGTGTATTCTGCGCGTTTCAATTACTGAACAATGCCCAGCAAACTATATAGTGTATAACCAAGTAGCTCATCTTGGTATAGCTTATTTACAACATGAAGCATTATAGCATGAGAGGTATAAATAGTACACGCAATCTATACTCTTGGACAGACATCACGAAAACAGCCTATATAATTTTGACCCGCTTGAACCCCACTTTTATATTGTACAAGTGAGTTAGAAAACCTTCACACGACAAAACAAAGGGCGAGGATTGTGGTCACGGAAAATCTATTTAAGCTCCCGCCCACACACACCTTGCTTTTTTTTGACTGTTTCAATGCGGTGCTTCTGTTGTGGTTTACTATTGTCATTGTCTTTGCATGTGAGTACTGCTAATATATGAGCCCCGCCAAGCGAATTTGGGTCTTCGAGCATTCCGTCATGACAAATTTTAACTGCGCATGCCCAGCCATTCAGAGGGGCCAGGGATATGGCTTTCTGTCTGAAAGTTCCTCTTGATTCACTGCTTGTATGAGCGAGCAGCGAAGGTTCTGGCGAGACTGCGCGGATGCGCAGGCTCGCCTGAACCTTCGCTGCTCGCATAGGCGATACCAAAATCGCTTGGCGGGGCCAATATCTTTTTATTTCGGATAGCCGTTTGGCCATTTTGTAAGAAAAAGGAACTGTCCTTTTGGTTTTCCGCTTGTGGTGTTTTAAATTCTATGGTCGTGTTTCTTTCCCTGGGAGATGATAGGTTCCTGATCATTGCCTTCACACCTATTTCCTTATAATTGAGTGTAAGCTGTTGGTTTGCGTAAAGTTTCGTGTTCTTTGTGCATTCGATTAACTAAATATTTCTACCCTTTCTATATATGGCTTGAGACGGCTGCATTCCGTGTTTGTAGCTTTTTCCCATTTCTCGAGAATTTTCTTTCTATTTTATATCAAGAAACAACGATTATTCCGCTTGCACAAAGAAGAAAATTCAGTGTGTGGGCCTCATTAAAGATGAGCTCTACCCTAAATTCTAGAAAATAGAAGTGGAGGCAATGATCAGGAATCGATACAATCAACCAACAGCTCCCATCAGAGACACCAAAGGGAAAGACACACAGACATGAAACAACATACCCTAATGGAAACACCAACAGCGGAAAGCCAAAAGGACAGATACTTTCCCACAAAATGGCCAATAGGCTATCCAAAATTACATAACACAAGCGACACAAACTCCAAAAGACAAACCATAACAATAATAATAATAATAAACCGGTCGTCACCCTCGTAAAAAAAGAAGAAAAAAAAACAGAAGCGAAATCGATGATCTAGAATCGATACAATTAACACACATCTCCCATCAGAGACACCAAAGGGAAAGAAACAAAAACATGAAAAAACCAGCCCTAATGGAAACATCAATATCGGAAGGCCAAAAGGAAAGTTACTTTCCCACATAATTTCACCTTGGTTATCCAAAGTAGAAGTAAAACAAACATCAGGAATCGATACAATTAATTAACTCCATCCATCGAAGACACCAAAGGGAAAGAAACACAAACATGAAGCGACCAGGCCATTTAAATCGATTCTACATGGCCATAATCCTCGCCCTTGCCTCTGTCACGGTATACACTACTTGAATTTTGTTTAGTCCGCTTGAAGGCTTCCTAACTCATCAGTGTAACTTCTCCGAGAACATACAAATAAAAAAATACAGAGATGAAACAAGGTGAGGACTCGACAGCATACAACAACAGAATTGCTGGAGCAAAAGAAAACCAACAGTTAGACTCCGAGCGGCCCGACGAAAGATGGAGCATCAGGCGCCAACCAACATAAAGAATACTAAAATAAAATAAAAATCCATTAAAATATATAAGCGATTCACACAGTAAAAGACGAACAATTACAAGAAATAAACCGCGACAGAGGAACCGCCCTGGAACGGTCAGTGAAAAGCCTTTATAAACATACTTACCTGATGTACTACTTATTTATATAATTCGTTATTGTGTATGGGTTTAGGTTGTTTTGTCCTGTATGGTTTTGTAGCTTGTGCCAGTTATGTTATGTTACCCATGCCCAGCCAGCACAAAAAAAAAAAAAAAATGGGCGTTGGGACGTTGCGACATCGTATCGATATTTTTTGTGTCTAATGTGTTATTTTACCATTGTTCTTCCTGTCGGCACTAACGGTAAAAAGAAAGGCTGAAAAAGTTACTCAAGAAACCAAAAGAGCTAAGACCAAGACTAATTTGCAAGAAGTCTCATACAATACACACAACAGTACGTGCAAGCCAGTACTGCAGCTTGAAAACCGGCTTGAATTACGGGGTTTATGAAAATTCAAAATGGAAGTAAAGGAAATGTTCAGGCATTGATACAATTACTTTACAACTCCCATCCATGACTTCAGTTGGAGAAGACAAATATGTTCTAGAAAGGGTTATCCTTTGGAAGCAAGAAAAACACCACAGAACTGGAAAATATTGAGTGTACATGTTTTCTGGGTCAGACTAGCTAGTTTTGGCCATTTAGGCCTCATCAGTGACCCTCAGATATTTTCAAAATTCCACAATGGAATCAATGGTCCCAAAGGACAAGAAAATATAAACTACGTACACTCTGAAGTAGGGCAGGGAGACTTTTTACGGCCGCCGCACATTCCCAGACACTTTGCCATAATTAATCAAAATATATGAAGTGGTTTCAGGGGGTTTTGTAATACTTGAATCCTTTGCTGATATTTAGCGCTGGTATGTTTTTTTTTTTGTTTTTTTTTCAACATTTGAACTTACATCATTTGTACAAAATTTAATTACAAATTTATATGCAGAGAAACGGGTTTTTTGTTTATTCTTTAACTGGTACCTTGTATTTTCGTTCTAGACTGGGGAGCGATTATCTCTTCGCTTCGCGTTAAAAAAGAAAATCATCTGAAAAGGGGGTCATTTCAAGTATCATAAGAATATCATTCAATAGGATATGCATTATTATAATTGTTATTGTTAGTCATCACGTGTACAAGTCCGTGAAATGAACACCCACCTAAACCCCACTTTATATAGAGAAAACTGGGGTTTACGGGGGTATACATTATTTTTCTTGTTTCTGTTCCAAGACATAGGTTGTGGGTACTCGTTAGAACCGCCTCAACGAGGCGGTTCTAACGAGCACCCACAACCTATGTTTTTAGTATAAATAAGAAAAATATCACGGATTTTCATAGGTAAGTAGCCATTTTGGAGATGTGGAAAAATGTATTATGCCGCACGGGTGTGTTATCGTAATGATTACAATTATTACAATTATTATTATTATTATTGTTATTATTATTTTTATTATTATTATTATTATTATTATTATTATTATTATTATTATTATTTCATCATTGAGTCATCCGAAAAAAAATGTTTAAATTAGTACTTTTATTTATTTTATTTTTCATATATCTGACAATACCCTGGAAAACACATCGGAGACCCATATGTTTCAGAATATCGCCCGGCGTCTGATTTCTGTGGCGTCTGATCAGGGCCTTCAGTGTTTGTAAAAGGTTGGGATATTTTTTGACTAAATTTCAATGACATAACACATGAAAGTGATGATACGCCTTATTTTTCTTATTTCTGCTCTAAAATATAGATTCTGGGTACTCGTTAGAACCGCCTCGATGAGGCGGTTCTAACGAGTGCCCACAATCTATATTTGGAGCAGAAATAAGAAAAATATCACAATTTTTCATCATAAAATTTTCATTTTCTCGGCGATAAAGGTGGCAATGTATTTGTATAGGCGTGTTTGCGTTATAAATATATTTCGAAATAGACTCCTGCTATTGTATACATTTCGAAATGGATTATTCATTTAGCATTATCTTGGGATTATTTTTTTATCTTAACCGTTGTTTTTTTTTTAAATGATATCTTTTTGAAAAAATGGCATGTATCATAGCAACAGATAAGGTAAGTTTTTTCTGACAACTGAAGGATAATTTTCGGAATTTTCTCACATAAACCTATGTTGCGCACACTCATTAGAACCGCCTCGGCGAGGCGGTTCTAATGAATACCCACAACATAGCTTTTTAATGGAGAATTGATAAAAACTATCCTTCAATTATCACAAAATACGTACATTATTTGTTGCTATCATCTGTCATTACTCAATTACACAATATGTTTTCATAATATAAAACATAACTTTTATATTGTACCTATGCAGGGAAATTTTGATGAATTAAGAATGAACTGAACCGAATTAATATTGTTATAACTTTATTATTTATTATTGTATTTTCCATCACGAAAACACGCCTATATAATTTTGACCCCCTTGAACCCCACTTTTATATAGTAAAACTAGGGTTTACAGGGGTAAACCTTATTTTTCTTATTTCTGCTCTAAATTATAGATTGTGGGTACTCGTTAGAACCGCCTCATCTAGGCGGTTCTAATGAGTACCCACAATCTATATTTTGAGCAGAAATAAGGAAAATATCACAATTTTTCTTAATTAAATTTTCATTTTCTTGCGATAAAGGTTACAATGTAATGGTATAGGCGTGTTTTCATAATGTGACATTTTCTTGTGAAATGATTCCTTTTCCCTTTTTTTCAAAATCAAAATTGCAATAACATCACGTTAAGAAATTCGCGTGATTAACACTCCTCTAACCCCACCTTCTGTAGAGAAAACTGAGTTACATTACGATAACACACCCGTAAGACATAGTGCATTTTTTCACATCTCCAAAATGACTACTTTTCGAATGAAAATCCATTATATCTTTCTTATTTATACTGCAAACATAGGTTATGGGTGCTCGTTAGAACCGCCTCATTGAGGCGGTTCTAACGAGTACCCACAACCTATGGCTTGGAGTAAAAATAAAAAAAATAATGTTTACCTTCGTAAACCCCAGTTTTCTCTATATAAAATGGGGTGTAAGGGGGTGTTCATTTCACGGACTTGCTCACGTGATGACAGTGGTATACATTTGTTTTCTTTTTTATGCTTCGAGACATAGGTTGTGGGTACTCTTTAAAACCGCCTCATTGAATCGGTTCAAACCAGCATCCACAACCTATGTTCAGGGTATAAATAAAAAAAATATCGCACGTTTTCGTCGAACAAATATACGTTTTGGAGATATGATCAAATGCATTTGTTATCGTAATGCACTTAACAGATTATTTAAATAAGGAAAAAATGAAACATCATACACATGCTATTTATTATGCCTTTTCAACAGACTGATTGATCTGGAACTATGTTTCTTATGCATGATATAATGTCATAGTAAAAGTGTAATAAATACCCTAGCGGGCTTCAGAAACATCACAAAAACACGCCTATATAGTTTTGACCCCCTTAAACCCCACTTTCATGTAGTAAAACTGGGTTTTACAGGGGTGGACACTATTTTCTTATTTCTGCTCAAAAACATGGACTTTGGGTACTCGTTAGAACCGCCTCTATATATGTTTTGAGCAGATAATGCTGATGATGACGATGATATTGATGATGATGACGATGATAATGATGATGATGATTTCGTAATTAACGACGCGTCAACCCTCTTTGTGGGTCATAAGCGTCAATTGGTTCATGATCAAAATGTATGTAGAAATATGAGGGCATTAAATGTAAAAAAGGTCAGAATGATAATGTTTACAATCTGAGAAAAAAAAATCTTATGAAAAAGTCCAATTTCTTTTTAGAATAAGATAATATAACCAACCGGTACATCTTGAAACAATTGTTGCAAACTGTCAGCTTTGAAGTATAAGTTACGGGACGATGAAAAGTTTTTAGCAGAAAAATGAAAAATATCTGCAAATGTTCAATTTTTGGTGGTAAAATTTTCAATATATTTGAATAGGCCTGTTTTCGTAATGAAAAGTAACTGAAAATAAAATAACATATAATAAACCCCGCCACGCAAACGTATTTACTCTAGTAAACGAATCTTATCATGTCACATTAGGATACACACTTCCAAGCTGATGGAAATATATATTTTAATTATTTCTGCTTCAAACGCAGGTTGTTGGTGTTCGTTAAAACCGCCGCATCATCACCATCGATGCGTTTCTAACGAGTACCCATAACTTATCTCTTGTAGTAGAAATAAGAAAATTAATATATACCCCTGTAAATCCAAGTTTTTCTCTGTAAAGCGGGGTCTACAGGGGAATTCACTACACGGATTTGTTAACGTGATGTCTAACTTTAAACAGTTTTCAACAGAGTTAATTCTAAAGTATAGTACAATATACAAATACATTGCAAACTGTACCACCGAAAAAACGAAAATTTTAAGATGAAAAATTGCGATAGTTTTTTTCTTATTTCTGCTCAAAATATAGATTGTGAGTACTCGTTAGAACCGCCTCATCGAGGCGGTTCTAACGAGTACCCACAATCTATATTTTAAAGCAGACATAAATAAGGTTTACCCCTGTAAACCCCAGTTTTACTATAAAAAAATTGGGTTTAACGGGGTCAAAATTGTATAAGTGTGTTTTCGAGATGTTCTTTCTTTCATATGGCGGAGATAGAGAAAAGAGACGGCGACCAACTTGAAGTCACACTTGGGGCGCGAACGCTGCAACTACTAATTAAAACATTAAATTAATCAGAAGTTTACAGATTTAAAAGGCAAATGAGCCCCCATTTGACATTATAATGATGCTGACTCCGTCTGTAATTATAGGCTTTAAATGTCCGCTGCGCGCTATGTTGAAGTTTGTGAATTTTTACTAATTTGTGACTGACTAACTGTATTGCCATACTGTAGAATTATAAAACATGACCTTTCTGTATTTTTGTGTTAAGGGCAAAACTTTTGTATATGTTACTTCAACGTTAGTGGTTTTAATAATGACTAAACTAATCATTACGTGTTTAACATTTTTGAAACAAAAACATGTTTCAGAAGGGTATATCTAACAAAACACGTGTCTGAATAATTACCATAATCATAAATGCTACATGTGGTGTACGTGTGTGTTTGACACAAATTGAATCAAGCATGTTAAAAATACACAAAATTGCATTATTATGGCATTTCCATATTGGGTGCAGGATAATAATGAGCTAAATAATCACATTTAAATTTATCTCATTGATTTAGAATAGTTATTGTTACAGTCATGTTGATTTTTGTTTGTTTTTTCTTTGTTGTCTTATTTTAAAGTAGCCTCAACAATGGCACCAACAATTAAAGCTCTTTCTTGCAATCATATTATTATTCGATATGATATGCATGATCATACCGTCAGTTTGCATATGGTGATATTTATTTATGATTTATATTTATTTATAATTTATATTTATTTATAATTTATTATTTTATTTATTTATTAGTAGTACGTTAACCACAATAATACCATTCAAGTCATTTGTAAATTAAGCTCATTATCACAGACATATAAAAGAAACATAATTATTTTATTTGTTTTTATATGAATGACTTGCTGTATAACGATATGAGTGATTTCGAGTAATTCTATTTATTCAATTGGCTTGTTAATCCGAATATTTTGGTTTCATTTGCAGCTTCAATAAACCGTCATACCTATAAAATTTCGAACCCTTGAACCTCACTTTTATATAGTATAACTAGGGATTACAGGTGTGAACCTTATTTTTCTTATTTCTGCTCTTAAATATAGATTGTGGGTACTCCTTAGAACCGCGTCGATGAGGCGGTTCTAACGCGTACCCACAATCTAGATTTTGAGCAGAAATAAGAAAATTATTACAATTTTTCATCTTAAAATTTTCCCTTTTTGGCGGTAAAATTTACAATGATTTGTATAGGCGTGTTTTCGTAATATAAGCCCACCATACAATTAGGCGTAAAAATAGCTGTGTTTCCGCCAACATGCTGAAAAAAAATTGGTCGGTAGATAGAAGAAACTTTTTTTATTATTATTTTATTTTTTCTCCCGAAAAAACAGGATCGGGCCTGTATTTTATATGTGTTTTTGTTTTTCTCCATGTGTTTTGTTGATAAAATTGTCATGTTGAGACTTGCACTGTATATCATAATTCATTTTAGATGCACAAAAAAGTCGACTCTGTATTTTGGAAGGTACTAAGTGCCAAAAAAAAAAAACCCGACAAAAATGTACTTAAAAACCGAAATTACTATGCGAAATGCAAAGATGACACTGGGTAGGGTCGGAAATTGAAAATGGTAGGGTCGTTGTTTTAATTTTCATTTTGTTCTTTAATTCATAAAAATAGTAGAGTCGGGGGTTCTGAAGCAGGGTCGGTCGGGTTAGCAGAAACACGGCTATTTGTTTTAGGCCTTATTTGTGTAGCTCTAAGCGTACCGCAACCATTCCTTGCTTTTAAGATATTTACAGATGGAATTTTCCTTGAACTCAGAAAGTTTCCCTTTTCATATATGAGCCCCGCCAAGCGAATTTGGGTCTTCGAGCATTTCCTTCATGACAAATTTTAACTGCGCATGCCCAGCCATTCAGAGGGGCCAGGGATATGGCTTTCTGTCTGAAGGTTCCCCTTGATTCGCTGCTTGTATGAGCGAGCAACGAAGGTTCTGGCGAGACTGCGCGGATGCGCAGGCTCGCCTGAACCTGCGTTGCTCGCATAGGCGATAAGTACCAAAATCGCTTGACGGGGCCCATATTATATTGCGGCAAAGTATATCAAATCCGTGTTACAGGCTTACAAGCCTGCCATTAGGACACCCACCATTATGGTATAGTGTTACATTTCAAGCTCAGAGACTTCATGGCCCAGTTGTTCAAAGCCTTGTTTGATTAACGAGCACATTAGTGGTCAAATATTAACTGTTCTTGCAAGAGCAATATCTTCCACGCCTGTATTTTTTGTTGAAAAAAAAATGTAAAAGCTCCTCCCATTTTTTCATCAAAAATATTAGCATATTTGCCGTATCAACTGACCATAGTTGTACCAAATCGACACATCACAAGAACACGCCTATATAATTCTGAGCCCCTGAAACCCCACTTTCATACAGTAAAAATGAGGTTTACAGGGGTAAACTTTATTTTTCTTATTTCTGCTCTAAAATATAGATTGTGGGTACTCGTTAGATTCGCCTCGATGAGGCGGTTTTAACGTGTACCCACAATGTATATTTTGAGCGGCGGTTCTAACGAGTACCCACAATCTATATTTTTCAGCAGAAATAAGAAAAATATCACATTTTTTTCATCTTAAAATGTTCGTTTTCTCGGCGTAAAAATTTACAATGTAATTGTATAGTCGTGTTTTCGTAATGACTAACGTAATAGTTAATTTGAACAACTGGGGCCAGTTGTTCAAAGCATCGTTAGCTTAACGAGCTCGTTAGTGGTCATATTGTTAACTCTTCTAGCAAGTACAATATCTAAAATTTTGGTTTTTTGCTGAAAAAATGTGAGCAGCTTTTGCGTACGCAAAAATATTAGCATTTTTGCCATTATAAACGATCAAAGTTTTAACGATACGTTAACTAACAAAGTCGTTAGTTTTGAACAACTGGCCCCTGGACCCTTATCTCTGAACAGCCACTTTTCTGAATAATATATTGAGACGATATTTTGTTTGTTTTGTGCCTTATTCACTCGAAAGAATGGGCGCATTGAGAATGAGCAGCGGTTTTGTTTATAATTTCAAGTAGAAATACGAAAATAGTGTATCCCATTGTAAACACACCTTTCCTATACATTCATCATTGAATTCTTTTATGGACTCGTTAATGTGATAGAAAGCCACAATATTATGACAGAAAATATATGTTTTCAGGATTCTTATAATTTATAATCTATAGTCTCAGTTCTGCTTCAAAAAGATAAAAGTAAGGTTACCGTTAATAATAATTTTGGAAACAATAAGAAAATATGGCGTTATCATTTCATTTCTGAAATTACAACACTGAATACCCTTATAAACGCCACTTTATAAAGAAAAAATGGGTTATACAAGGGTACACATTATTTTCCTTATTTCTTCTAAAGAAACGTAGATTTTGGATCCTTGTTGAAACCGCCTCAATGATACAGTTATGGAAGACAATCTATGTTTGAATCAGAAATACTTTTCATCACAAAGAAAACAAATCTGTTTTTACATGTGTCATTAGGTGACAATGCAAACACGTTCATGACACAAAAAATAAGCTATTTGTTCAAAGGAAAAACTTCAAGATATTTCTGTTATTTCTAGTGGAAGCATAGACTGTGGGTGCTCGCAAGGACCGCCTCAATGGTCTAACGAATACCCACAATCTTATAACAAAAAATAATGTATATAATTGTAAACCCCATTTTTTCTTTAGATAAACTTGGGTTCATAAGGGTGTTCATTGACCGGAGGTATGAACGTGATCTGAAAGAAACATTATTCACCATGAGTATATTGTCTTGACGGACATTTAAATTGTAAAAAAAAAATGTTGTATTATTTAACATAGGTGTGTCGACGTAATGGGAAGCGCGATACATTAAGAATTCCATAAAGACAGCTTTTTCACTAAAGTAAACGTATAATTGTTGTTTATTCCGAAGTTTCGTCTTTTCACTTAACTTACCACGGAAAATTAAATTTATTCCATGTGTGTTAGGCAATTCCAAGTTTAGTTTTGATTTCTAGTTTTAAATCCGAAATACAATATCCTACTTATCAGCCAAAATGAACCAGCACAAACTAAAACATAAAATGACATATTCATCGAACTGCTTGTATTTGTATATGGCCTCTGGATCGTAATCATCAAAATTACGCCAAAACAAAACCCAAAAGTGAAGTAATTATTTCAAAACTAATCTGAGCTATTACTTTACTTTCCCAAAAGAAAAATTCTAGCTTTTATGCTATCCCAGAAAGGGAGATGGAGAGGAAGACATATCTGTAACACGTGAAGTTTGCCCTCGGATAAAATATCCCACCGCGGATTGCGTTTAGCAAAACTTGCTAATACATGACGCTAGGGACAGAAGCTGGAAACTTTAAATGTCATTTTTCTTGTGAATTACAATCGGTTTCGTCTTTAAACCATCATATTTCCCCCTTATGGTTTCCATGCAAATTTCCGTTGCCATATGTTATTGAAATGTTACCCTTGTCATGAGAATTCTTTGGAACTTAAGTCAGGAAATATCGAACTAGATCGACGGAAATGTAAATCGGTGATCTTTCCCTTGATGAGATCGGAATTAGAAATGAGGTTTGACGACTTCCGCGGTCCCAGTTGCATTCTGCTTCTTTTATCTGATCCGGAAAATTCTTAAACGCAAAACACTTTGAGCATAATTCAATGCCAATACTTTTATTGTTTTTGAACTAAATTACTGCACACACGCCAATGTTATTACTGGGAAACGATATGGACTATTTTCCGTTATGACACGCGATATTCACGAGCTAGTTTGACGTATGTATCTAGCCGAGGTGTGCCGCTGGAGGAAAATTTGCATTTTAGGTAATTGATTTCGTCGGCTTCAGATGAAAGGCGACAAGAAGCACATTATTGTTTTCTCTGATGTTGATTTCATCTTTCATAACTCGCATTAATGTCATTAATATTCTGTCACAAGAAGTAAAATACCATGAACAGGGTCTAGTGGAACCAGTGCGGCGGAATAATACAATAATGTCAGGCTGTCTTCCAACAAATGGATAAAACGGAATCATCAGTTACCTAATATAATTTATATTTTAAGTGGTCTATCCGCATATTGTATGGCCTTCAGATGATAAACAAAATGTGGCGCTTTCTGTAGGGAAGTGTATATCATACTTACCCGCGGATATAGGGGCCCACGTCCATTGGGGCTTTGGGAAAAAGATGGGCTGCATGATGCTTCCACACAGTGATGACACCGACCGCACATGAGTACTGGTAACCGCTCAGAAGGTCTAAGTTTGCCCAAGCAAAGTGATGCTAGTCGGACCACCCATGCATACAAAAATCTAGGAGTAGATGCCCAGGAAAAGCCACAATCACAGAGTACAGCATACCAAACCCTACTGGTTTCATTGGGTGACAGGGCTTGTGATGTCTTGTCATCTCAATGTCGGGTAAAACTCCCACCGAATTGGAAGGAATGTCTCCAAAATGACCTTAATAGTGTTGACAGGGACGTTAAACGTCAATTCAAACAACAGACCTGTAGTCGTAGCTCAGCTACCAATGTGTTCATATAGAGAGGACATGTATACCCTTTCAAACTACTGTTAACAAACTAGTAAGAAAGGGTAATTCAGGAAAGGCCGCAATCAAAGAATGCAGCCATCTCAAGTCACCTTAACCCTTGTCCTGCTGAATATTTATATATGCCACACCCACTACTGATTATCAACCAATCAGACTACTTGATGCAAATTATTGCAACAAATTCACAATCTGATTGGCAAACAATGTAGATCCTGATCAGATTGCTTCGTCAGAAGCCGTCTGATCTGGATATACATTGTTTCAAAGAAAAGGCATATCCGGGATTAGCAGGACAAGGGTTAAGAAAGTAAATGACATGAAGGCACACAAAAGTCATAAAAAACAGGCGAAACATAAACCAACGGCACAAAGCCAATAAACAAATAAGACACTGCATACGAACGACCATCTTGGGACGGTCAGTAAAAAACTACTTTGGCGGGGTGGGGGTGCTTCAACTCCGGAGTTTATGAAATTTTTACCCTCGCCTCAGTTCCAGTGCAGTTTCAAACATAGTGACAAAAACAAATTGATCCGCAGGGAGACCTTCTAGCTCAAAAGTGAGACAAAATAGAATACATAGTAAAATGGTCATGTTTTGATTATTACTATCTTGAATCAGGGTCATGCGGCCTGAACAAAATATTTGTCTAAATTGCGACGGAAGTAGGGCGAGGATTGCGGCCGCGTACAAATCTATACCCCAGTGAAATACTCTTTTCACTGACCCATTACACAAACACGCCTATACAAATACATTGCCACCTTTATCGCCGAAAAAATGAAAATTTTCAGATGAAAAATTGTGATATTTTTCTTATTTCTGCTCAGAATACAGATTGTTGGTACTCGTTATAACCGCCTCATCGAGGCGGAATACAGAATGTTTGTACTCGTTAGAACCGCCTCATCGAGGCGGTTCTAACGAGTTCCCACAATCTATATTTTGGAGCAGAAATAAGAAAAATAAGGTATACCCCTGTAAACCCCAGTTTTACTTTATAAAAATGGGGTTCAAGGGGGGGGGGGGTAAAATTATATAGGCGTGTTTTCATGATGCCGTTCTAAGATGGATTTTCTGTCGCGGTTTATTTTTGTTATATAGTTCGTCTTTGAATACGTGTATCACTGATTTCTTTTTGTTTTGGATAGCCTTTTAGCAATTTTATGGGAAAGTACCTGTCCTTTTGGCTTTCCGCAAAAACTGATGTTTCCATTAGGGTCTTGTTATTTCATGCTAATTATCTCTAATGGGAGATGTAGGCTGACTTCAAAGTAACGTCATATTTAGATATAATGTCAAAATCTCGACGATAAAATTTTGAAAATGTTTTGCGCAGTTTATGATACCGAAAGCCTTGTTTGAGAAGTTTTTTTCTGTTTAAATTCTGTTATGATCATTAAAGTCATCAACATTACAACAAAACCCAGCAAAACGAATAAGCTTTGACTTGTAAACACCCTAAGGCATAGCCTTAAGACTTCATCATCAAAGAAAGAAAAATTACAAATCTAAAATAAATTAAAATCATCTCTTTTATCACAAATTTTGGAAGAGACAGTACCATTAGATACAGTCAAAAGGAAGTCCAAATATGGGGCTTCAGAGTCATCAGAATTAGCCCGATTTAGCAATTCTTCCGGATAAATTCTACCAGCCATTTGTTCCAAATAAATGTTGTCAATATTTAAGAGATCATCCAAATATCGAGAGGTAGAGTTAAACGCTTCAATAACCTGATCATTGGCTCTACTTCTATTTTGTTTATTCTTAGAAAGGGACAACGTGAATTCTTTTTCATAACAAAACAGGAACAAAGTAGAAGTAAAACAAAGATCAGGAATCGATACAATTAACTTACTCCACCCATCAAAGACACCAAAGGGAAAGAAACACAAACATGAAGCGACCAGACCATAATGGAAACCTAAACAAAGGAAGGCCATAAGGACAGTTTTTTTCCCACAAAATGGCCAAATGGCCATCCAAAATAAAAAGACACAAGTGATACACACAGTAAGTAACAAACAACAACATAAACAAACCGCCACAGAAGAACCGCCTTGGAACGGTCAGTGGAAGCTTAAATCGATTTTACATGGCCATAATCCTCGTCCTTACCTCTGTCGCGGTATACACTAATTTTGTTTAGTCCGCATGGAGGCTTCCTAACTCATCAGTGTAACATCTCCGAGAACATACAAATCAAAATACTACAGAGATGAAACAAGGTTGAGGACTCGACAGCATACAACAACAGAATTGCTGGAGCAAAAGAAAACCAACAATTACGAGCGTAGACTCCGAGGGGCCCGACCAAAGACGGAGCATCAAAAGGAGCACAGTTTGTACCCATTGTCCAATATTCATAGAGACTATTTGCATCTAAAGAAGCAAAATAAGCATGTCTATCATTGCAGGCCAATACAGACACGTTTCCCGAATAATAGTGTTTCTTTAATCAAATTATTAGGTAAAGTTGTGTAAAGAGTTGAAAAATCGTATGTTAACAAAATAATTAATGCCATTTTTGTATTGTATGGAGTGACCATATTTAAAGTCAAAATGGAACACGTCATATAATTGTATTTAAAACAGAAGGTACCGTATTTTCCGTGTGTATTCAGACAGACCGACCAAAACATTACAAATATTAGCCTATACAAATGCATTGTAAACGTTACCGCCGAGAAAACGAAAATTTTAAGATGACAAATTGTGATATTTTTTATTTCTGCTCAAATTATAGATAGTGGGCATTCCAGGCGGTTCTAACGAGTACTCACAATCTATATCAACCTGCTAAAACGGCTATTGAAAAATATTGATCAGCTACATTGGGTTACCAAACAAACTCCTGGATTCCCAAATGGTACTCACAAATATCAATCACAACCTCGTCCATATGGTAGACCTATGAGAGGTCAAGGACACTTTAGGTCGCCTAGATATTGTCACATATGCGAGATAAATGGGCATGATACAAAAAAATGTTGGTACAATGGCAGGAATGCTGATTTGATGGGATAGGAACCAAACAGGCGCAGCAAGATGATCCCAGAAACCCCAGATATTGGTCAAACTACTTGTATCTCATTGAGAAACAGATTTGACAAATTGACTATCTCGAATTATGATGACATAGCTATGATTGACTCCAATCAAAACTGCATTCATGACATTGAGGAAACTGATATAGTACCAATTGAAAACAACAAAAGGTGTAGACAGTCTCAAGACAACGCCCAACCAGAATTGTTAAATGACATTGACTCAACAAATGAAAATTGCAGTTTTAAATACTCATCAAAGGGCCTGCATATCTGTAACTTAAATATAAGGCACATTTTACCTAAACTTGATGAGCTGAAAATACTTATGACAAGTGATAAATCTCCTGATATGGTTGGTCTCTGTGAAACTTTCTTGAATGATTCTATTTCAGAAAACCAACTTTACATAGATGATTTTGATATTATCCGCAAAGACCGATCAAATATTGAAGACAAATCTGGTGGTGGTGTCATGTTATACACCAGAAAATCCTTATGCTGCAAACGAAGATCTGAGTTTGAAACTAACCAAATCGAGTCAATTTGGGCTGAAATAGCTGTGCGTAATTCTAAGTCCTTCCTTATCTGTTCAGGTTACCGTCCACCAAACTCACCTTCTGGTTGGATTGATAAATTTGAGGAAGAAATATCGATGGCGCAGACAACTGGTCTAGAAATTATCTTAATGGGTGACTTCAATATAGAGTTTCGCTCATGTACCAATAATAAGTGGTTAAACCTACTACAGCTTTTCGACCTATCACAAATAGTTCAACAACCCACTCGTATAACTGAAAAATCATCTACTTTAATTGATCATGTCTACACTTCTAACCCAGAAAATATTATAGAATGCTTCGTCCCAGACTATTCTATAAGTGATCACTTTCCTGTGTGCTTCACAAGAAAAATTAACAGCAAAATACCAAAATCTAAACATGTTTTAAAGTCATATCGCTGCTTTAAAAACTTTGATGAAAATTCATTTTTGTTTGATCTCTCCGAAGATATGAATAACTTCAATGCTGACAAGCCTGACATTAATGATGACATGCAATTCTGGTATTCCCTTGTTTTAAAACAACTAGATAAACAGGCTCCTGTCAAGCACAAGCGTGTTAAAACAAGTCGTCTTCCGGAATGGCTAAACGAGGACATAATTAATGCTCAGAAGCAAAGGGATAATTGTAAACGATTAAAACAATGTTCTCAGTATAAAAAATATCGAAATAAAGTCACAACGTTGATACGACAATCAAAACGTAGCCATTTTTCCGACTCTATTTCGAACTCAAAAGACACGAAAACGATATGGAAACACCTAAAGTCAGTAAGTAACCCAGAAGAATCTAATAATAACATACCAGATGAGATTGTCATTAATAACGTGACATTCACAACAACAGAACAAGTTGCATCTAAATTGAATAAGTTTTTTACATCTATATCAGAGTTGCTTATTAATTCTGATACTGATGACACAACGCCTGATCTAAACAATTTTGTCAGATTTACACAAAGTAAACTGCCCCAGGATGTCCACTTTAAAATACCTCGCATTACACCATCACAAGTCGCGGCATTTATAAAAGCTCTTGATCCTACTAAAGCAACAGGTGTTGATGGCCTTGGGCCAAAAATTCTAAAAATGGCTGTCCAAATATTAACTCCCAGTATTGCTGCACTTATTAACAAAAGTTTGGACACGGGAGCCTTCCCTGACCAACTTAAACTTGCAAAAGTGTTTCCGATAATTAAAGGTGGCTGTAAGACTGATCCATCAAATTACCGCCCAATTTCTATTTCGACCACTTTATCAAAATTGTTTGAAAAACACATTAATAAACAGCTAATGGCATACTTAAACAAATATAGATTAATTCACGAGAGTCAATCTGGCTTTAGACAGAAACATAGCTGTCAAACAGCTCTTATCAAGCTTATAGATCAATGGATGACTTGTATTGACCAAGGAGACTTAGTTGGAGTCCTTTTTGTCGACTTTAAAAAAGCTTTCGATCTTGTAGACCATGCTATCTTATTAGAAAAGCTTTCACTATATAAATTTCATCCTTTATCGTTACAATGGTTTGTTTCTTACTTAAATTGTCGTAAACAGACAATAGGCAGCGAATACAGAATATGCTAACATTAAAACAGGTGTCCCGCAAGGGTCGATATTAGGACCCACATTATTTTTGCTGTTCATAAATGACTTACCCCTTTTTATCAACAATTGCTATTCAGATCTGTTTGCTGACGATGCTACAATTCATACACATAGCCCTAGCATCCAAGATATTGGGACTAGATTACAAACAAGCCTCAACAGAACTGTAACTTGGAGTTTCCAACACAAAATGAGAGTACATCTGGGCAAAACAAAGTATATGGTCATAGGAAATAAGAATCGAAACAATGATTTACCTGACCTTGTGCTGCAATGCGATGAAAATTTCATTGAACGTGTTTCTAAGCAGAAATTGCTTGGAATATATATCGATGAAAACCTTTCTTGGAATCCACAAATTGACTACCTTTGTTCCCTTATATCGAGTAGAATATCTCTTCTTAAGCAGCTATCAAAATACGTCTCAAAAGAGGCACAGAAAATGTTTTATTCGGGTCATATCCTACCTTTGGTTGACTATGGATCTAATACATGGGGAACCACTACTAGTACTAATATTGATAGACTTTTAAAATTACAAAAACGCGCTGCACGAATAATTCTACAAGCTGACTTTACCACGCCCTCAACACTGATGTTCAGTGAGCTTGGATGGCAACCTGTGCCAAAACGAATTCTTTATAATAAAGCTGTCCTAACATACAAGGCAATAAATAATATGACACCTGAATATATTTCAGATTTACTTACACCTATGTCGATGGCTCATGCACGGTCACTTAGATCATCTGATAACGGCACCCTTAAAGTTCCTAGATCAAGGTCTGCGCTCTACGATCGCTCTTTCTCATATTCAGCACCAAAACTTTGGAACAATTTACCTCAGACTGTCCGAGAATCAACTTCCTTACACATTTTTAAAAATCAAGTCATTAGTTATATTTAAAAGGAACTGTGATATTAATTTTAACAAAATTTTAAACCATGTTTTTTCTATTTTTTTTTTTTTTTTTTTTTTTTTTACCGTTCTGGCTCATTTTATGCGCTGCAATGCAACAAATTACTATTTCTGACTAGTTCGTGCGTTCTGCTGGAATGGGCTACGATGCAATTACTCTGTCGAGTGCTGGTGGCTGAGTGTGCTGTCTAGACATTGGTTCAGCCACACGTTTCTCGGCTTCTAGCTCTCGACGGAGTGCTGCAAGTCAATGTGCCTATCTAGTGCAACGTAGATGTAGCCAGAATGACTGAAGCATTTTATCTGATCATACCCATTATGTTACCAGATAATTAGATTTTTATTATGTACATGTATGGATATATTGTTTTATGTGTTGTACATATTGTGTATATCATTCTTAGATAAATAAGTTATACTCATGTCTTACAGAGGGCCACATGGTAGAATAGTTTTATGGCTAAATGTGTTTTACCCTCTTAAAATATTGTACAAATAAAAATAAATAAATAAAAATATATTAGAGCAGAAACAAGAAAAAAGGTTTACCCCTTTAACCCCCAGTTTTGCTAAGTACAAGTGGGGTTAAAGGGGGTCAAAATTATATAGGCGTGTTTTCGTGATGCAAATCATGTTAACCCAGATGTGACGCCGCAGAACGCAGGGTCTACAATGCCTGCCACTCATCCAGCTATTTTAACCCTTATCTTGTTGTTCACGACAACCCCTATCTTTGCAAACAGTGTAGATCAAGATCAGATTAAGATGGTCATCTGATCAGGATCTACACTGTTTGACATTCAGTTTATGAATCTCTAGCAATAAATTACATCAAGTAATTTAATTGGTTGAGAGACAGAAATAGATGTGGCTTAAATGAATATTCAGCAAGATAAGGGTTAAGACACGTCATCAGGTAAAAAATTGTGGTTATTAAATTTTAGAACAAGTACGGTAAGACGTTAGGATCCCAGCAGGCAATCAACGTTGAACTAACGTTGAAACAACGTTGAAAACGTTGTTTCAACGTTACTTCAACGTTCAGTCAACGTTTTGTGCCTACCGGAATGTCCGAATTCGTAGGACTCGTAAATGCGGCAAGGAAGCTCCAGAAAGTCCCGAACACTGAAAGCAGCACATATAAAATGCTAGTCATAACGAAAACACGACTATGCAAATACATTGTAAATTGTACCGTCGAATTGTGATATTTTTCTTATTTCTGCTCAAAATATAGGTTGTTGGTACGTGTTAGAACAGCCTCATAGAGGCGGATCTAACAAGTACTCATTATCTATAATTAAGAGCTGAAATTGAAATAAGAAAAAATAAGGTTTACACCTATAAACCCCAGCTTTACTATATAAAAGTGGGGTTCAAAGGGGTTAGAATTATATATGCATGTTTTCGTGATGGACATAAATTCACACAACAAGAAGACTTTCACTAGCACACAAATCCAATCAACATATAATATCAGAATAGAATTCAAGGCAATGCTCAGGAATAGATACAATTACCTTAAACCTGCCACCCAAAGGAAAGAAACACCGACATAAAATTACTTCTACGTATGACATCACAAGCGGAAAGCCAAAAGGACAGTCTCTTTCCCACAAAATGGGCGATCGGCTATCCAAAATAAAAAAAAGGATGTACGCACGTGCAAAGACAAAAGATGCTAACAATAAATCACAACTTAAGCACCGCTTCTACATGGTCAATAAAATAATCTATAAAAGGGTTATCTTGGAAGGAAGGGATACACCACAGAACTGAAAATTATAGAATGCAAAGGTTTTTCTGGGCCAGACCAGATAGTTTCGGCTAATTAGGCCTCATCAGTGACCCTAAAATATTTTCAGAATTCCACAATGGAATAAATGATCCCACAGGACAAGAAAATATAATCTACACTATGTCGAAGGGCAAGGAGACTTTTTACGGCCGCCACAAATTCAGTCCCCAAAATTCGAGGGGGGGGGGGTAAATTGATTTTACATGGCCTAAATCAAACTGCAAAGGAACAACCGCCTTTGGACGATTAGCAGATTGTGCTCAGTTTGGGTTAAGGTGTTCGCGAACATAACAGCTCGGTAAATAAAGTAATTACTTACTTACTTACTTACTTACTTACTTACTTACTTACTTACTTACTTAACAAGGTCTCAACAACCAAGTGACATAGTCGAAGACTTCCACTTCAAGTTGTTTCAAGAAATGCTTGGTACAAAACTTCCACGACTTCATGTTCTAAGTGATTTAAACTTCTGAGAAATCATTTTGTCAGACAGACTCAGCAGATCAGGTACAATGCTGAGTCAGTCTAACGGACAAATACAAGTGGACTGAATGAATAGTCATGTCTTGGAACAAATGGTTAGCTACCCTACTCGTGATTAGAACACTTTAGGCTTTATACTCACCTCTTTATGAAACTATGATGGATGATGCTTTAAGTTTTGCAAAGGAGAAATATTCCTGATTATTCCGGATTCTAGGATGCGAAGCATAATTTCTAAAGGACCGAAATACCGATTTCTTTCTAAAATTGATTTCAATAAGTGTAGTGATGAAATCGCTGCTGCCTTGAACGAATTTGGTAATCGATGGTGTAAACGAAAGCATGTCGAGCATAAAGCTCTCAAAGAATGGAAACTTAGCATTTTGTAACTAGTGAACAACCGCATTTCTTTCTACTCTCAAAAATACGAACTTAATACCTCCTAAACCTTAAACGTCTTTACGTCACCTTAAACCTGGTATTCAAGAATTTCATAGGAAGTTTGTTTTGGCTCCAGCAGATCAGGCCGCAAACATTGTGGTCGTTGTTTGACGCTTTCACTATGTTAACACTCTTCAGCAAGAACCTGGTGGTACTAAGGCCTATGAACAGCAGCAGTGTGAGAGCGACTTCTAGATAATTGGATAATTTATTAAATATTGATAATACCTATTTCGATGGTTTGATCAGTCAAATTTACCCCCCCCCCCCCCCACCGCCAGAACTTCAGTTAAATAAAGCAAATTCTTCCGATACCGAGGCCCCGTTTTTGGTATTTACACCTATCTAGTGTTACCTATCTAGTGTTGATGGATTTGTTTCTTGCAAAATTTATGATAAACGCGATGATTTGATTTTGAAATTGTAAATTTTCCTTTCTTGGATGTTGATGTTCCTCATGCGGCATCCTATGGCGTTTATACTCCGCAATTAATTCCACTTGCCAGGGTGTCTAGTCATGTAACTGGCTTCAAAACTCGTAATAAGTTGTTAGCAGCTAAACTTCTTAATCAGGGTTACCGGTGTCATAAACTACCCAAAGCCTTTTCAAAATTTTACAGACGTCATTCCGATTTAATTTCAAAATTCATATGTATTTTGTGATGTAGTGGTTATGCTACTCGCCTGATAAACCAGGGATTTCAGGATCGATCCCGGGCTTCTCCAGACTTTCGGATGGGTCCCGTCTCCATATGACCTTAGCTGTTGGTGGGACGTAAAACTGGAACATACTCACTACCTCACTCAAATTCACTGCCGGACTTAAATCCGAATTGGTTTGTAATGGTTTGTCTTTTATCGCTTATATTATTTTGTTTTTGATAGCCAATTGGCCATTTTATGGGAAAGTAACTCTCCTTTTGGATTCCGCTATTGATGTTTCCGTTAGGATCTAGTTGTTTCATGTTTGTGCTTCTTTCCCTTTGGTGCCTCTAATGAGAGCTGGCTGTGGGTTAATCGTATCGATTTCTGACCATTACCTTCACTTCTATTATACTTAAATGGTCACTCGGATGTTCGACTTTGATCTAATAACTTCTTTCATTCAAGCTTCAGCTGGTGAGCATCCCCTTAAACTAGTATGACAGACTCTGAGATTCGCTGGCTCACTCCACCGATAAGAAAGAATATCCACTTGAGGATTAAATTAGTAGTGGAGGCAATGAACAGGAATCGATACAATTTACACACAGCTCCCATCAGAGACACCAAAGGGAAAGAAACACAAACATGAAAAAACAGACCCTAATGAAAACATCAATAGCGGAAAGCCAAATGGACAGTTACTCTCCCACAAAATGGCAATGAGGCTAACCAAAATAATATAAGCGACACAAACACCCAAAAACAAACCATAACATAAAATTAAACCGCGACAGAAAAACCGCCTTGGAACGGTCAGCGGAAATGAATTCCACTGGAGGTGGGGAGTGGGGAGGGCTTAAATCGATTTTACGTGGCCAGAATCTCCCCCCTTACTTCCGTCGCGATTAAGACAAATAATTTGTTCAGTCTGCATGAAGGCCTCCTAACTCATCAGTGCAACATCTCCTTTAACACAAAAATCAAACAACCACAAAGATGTAACAACGGTGAGCACTCGACAGCAAGAAACCACTGAAATGCTGGAGCAAAAGAAAACCAACAGTCAGACTCCGATGGGCCCTACCACCTACCAGAGACAGAGCATCAGGTACCAACCAACTTAAGCCTTTACGCTGGAACCGTCATAGAATCTGAGGTCTGACCCACCGGCGTGCAATTAAAGAGGGAAGCAAAGTTGTCAACCGTGATTCGGTTAACTACCCTGCATGCAGTCTGTCGTATAACATTTATGTTGTACCCAATCTTTTTATATCGAAGAATGATTTTACGAAATTGAGTGCTGAAGTCACTGCGGTTATATATTTTTTCTGAATTTATATACGAAGGCACCATAAAATTCGGGTTCCGATAGACCTAAATTGCAGAAGCGATTTAAAAAGTAGAAGTAAAACAAAGATCAGGAATCGATACAATTAACTTACTCCACCCATCAAAGACACCAAAGGGAAAGAAACACAAACATCAAGCGACCAGACCATAATAAAAACCTGAACAAAGGAAGGCCATAAGGACAGTTACTTTCCCACAAAATGGCCATATGGCCATCCAAAATAAAAAGACACAAGTGATACACACAGTAAGTAACAAACAACAACATAAATAAACCGCCACAGAAGAACCGCCTTGGAACGGTCAGTGGAAAGATTTCCACTTGGGGGGCTTGAATCGATTTTACGTGGCCACAATAAGTCCAATATTGAATTTTGAAATTAAATCTGAATGACGTCTATAAATTTTTTAAAAGGCTTTGCGTAGTTTATGGTACCGATAACTCTGATTAAGAAGTTTAGCCGTTAACAATTTATTACGAGTGTTGAAGTCAGTTATATGACTACACACTCTGGCAAATCCAATTAATTGTGAAATATAAACGCCATATGATGGCGTCCAGGAACATCGCCATCCAAAAAAAAAAGAAAATTTGCAATCTCAAAATCAAAATCATCGCGTTTATCATGAATTTTGCAAGAAACTAACCCATCTGCAGTAGAAAGATGTAAATCCAAAAACGGGGCCTCGGTATCAGAAGAATTTGCTTTATTTAACTGAAGTTCTGGGGTGGGGGGTAAATTTGACTGATCAAACCATCGAAATAGGTATTATCAAATTATCAATATTTAATAAATCATCGAAATATCTAGAGGTGGAGCTAAAAGCTTCTATGATCTCAGACTGGTTTTCGGCAGAAAGAGACATCATGAAGTCTCTCTCATAGCAAAACAAAAACAGATCAGCCACAAGTGGCGCGCAATTAGTACCCATCGGAATACCCACAACTTGTCTAAATAACGTAGTATCAAATCTTAAGTAGAAAGGTGAGAGCTTCACACACTTTCTGGCATGGCCATAAGGTATAGTTTTTATGCTCTTCAGAACTGAAAGAGCATTTCTTACATTACATGCAAGACAAAGGGAGTCTTCCCTATAAAATGTCCATTCAGTTAAATCATTAAGTTTTTCTTTTATAAGATTATGAGGACGTGTCCTATAAAGGATGAAAAAATCATTAGTAGACAGACTTGTTTCGAAGCACGAAAACGCCTGGATTTCAATTTATTTAAAACTTCATTAGAATTTTTTATAGACCAAAACAGATTTCTACCTGATCTTTCGGGTAGAACATAAATGTTATTAAACAAACTGCATGCATGGTGGTTAACCCAATCAAGGCTGGCAACTTTGCTTCCCTCCTTGATTGCACACCGGTGGGTCAGGCCTAAGATTATATGACGGTTCCAGCGTAAAAACAAAAATGGAATTTTATTTTAGTATTCTTTATGTTGGTTTGCGCTAGATGCTCCGTCTTTGGTCGGGCTCCTCGGAGTCTTACTGTTGGTTTTCTTTTGCACCAGCAATTCTGTTGTTGTATGCTGTCGAGTCCTCAACCTTGTTTCATCTCTGTATGTTTTTTTGGAAGGAATTCGGAGATGTTACACTGTTAAGTAGGAAGCCTTCATGCGGACTAAACAAAATTAGTGTATACCGCGACAGAGGTAAGGGCGAGGATTATGGCCATGTAAAATCGATTTAAGCCCCCCAGTGGAATTCTTTCCACTGACCGTTCCAAGGCGGTTCTTCTGTGGCGGTTTATTTATGTTGTTGTTTGTTACTTACTGTGTGTATCACTTGTGTCTTTTTATTTTGGATGGCCATTTGGCCATTTTGTGGCAAAGTAACTGTCCTTATGGCCTTCCTTTATTTAGGTTTTTATTATGGTCTGGTCGCTTGATGTTTGTGTTTCTTTCCCTTTGGTGTCTTTGATGGGTGGAGTAAGTTAATTGTATCGATTCCTGATCTTTGTTTTACTTCTACTGTGTCGCAATATGTTATTACATGTTTTTATGGCAGTAGAACATGAAGTTAATAATTTGGAGAGGTCAGTGGTGTTACAAGAGCTTGAATTTTGCCATAAACCGTGCTTTGTATTGTCTTTTATGAAGTTAAGGTAACCAATAAAACGTAGGAGGCTTGTCTTGGCCTTCTGTAACAGAGACAGTATTGGTGGCTGAATGACAAATGTGGTCATCAACTAAAGCCCTATCTTCAGCTAAAGGCTGAAGTTCCTAGGCCTTAGTACCACCTAGTTCTTGCTGAAGAGTGTTAACATAGTGAAACCCGAGGCAGAGAAGTCGGGTAGCTGTAATATATGATGCAAATTTGAAACTTTGAGAAGGCCAAATAAGACAGATATTAAACAACAGCATGATGTATATGGTAAGCTTGGTAGATGACCTAAAGGCAAATCCCAGAGACTTCTAGTTGTACATCAGTAGTTAGAAAACAAATGGCAAAGCAATGTATTAAAAGGTGGAAATGGCGTTGCAGAATCAGATTCTGAACGAGCAGAGGAACTGATTTGCTAATTCCATGACACTGTCAATAACACTGAGAACAAGGAGGTAATATTTATGTTCTAAAAAAAGGTTATCCTTTGGAAGCAAGGAATACACCACAGAACAGGAAAAATGAAGTGTACGTGTTTTCTGGGCCAGACTAGCTAGTTTCGGCCAATTAGGCCTCAAAAGTGACCCTCAAATAGTTTCAAAATTCCACAATGGAATCAATGATCCAAAAGGACAAGAAAATATAAACTACACTACAATATAGGGCAGGTAGACTTTTTACGGCCACCACACATTCCCAGACACCAGCTGTAGTGACGTTAAATGTGTTCTTTAAAAGGGTTATCCTTTGGAAGCAAGGAATACACCACAGAACAGGCAAATACGAAGTGTACATGTTTTCTGGGCCAGACTAGCAAGTTTCGGCCAATTAGGCCTCATCAGTGACCCTCAAATAGTTTCAAAATTTCACAATAGAATCAATGATCCTACAAGACAAGAAAATATAAACTACACTATAATGTAGGTCAGGGAGCTTTATTACGGCCACCACACATTCCCAGACACCAGATGTAGTGACGTTAAATATGTTCTATAAAAGGGTTATCCTTTGGAAGCAAAGAATACACCACTGACCAGGAAAATATGAAATATAAAGCCCTTAAAGAATGGTATTTTAGCATTTTGAAACTACTTAACAAATGCATTTTTTTCTATTTTCAAAACAATAATTAATTACCTCCTAAATAAAAGACGTCTTTACATCACCTTAAACAATGTATTCAATGATTTCATAGGAAGTATGTCTTGGCTCCAGCGGACAAGGCTGCAAACAATGCCGTCGTTGTTTGACGGCTCCCCTATACTAACATTATTTATCAAAAATCTTTGTGGTTAAAAGGTCTATGGACTGCAGACTTTGGTATGTTGTAACCCATTTTGTACCAAATGGAATCTTCATCCTCATAAATAGAGGTAGTCCATTTCAAAATTTAGGGGTGTCAGGATGGGCTTACTTCAAAATTTATTTGGAAATTGGCTGAAGATTTTGCAAGCAGTGTAGGCCCTGATCAGACGCCGCATTCTGCGGCGTCTGATCTTGGCCTGCAATTTGCTACTTATCTCATCACTGTGGTTGTTTGATTTTTGTGTTCACGGAGATGTTGCACTGATGAGTAATGAGGCCTTCATGCGGACTGAACAAATTATTTGTCTTAATCGCGACGGAAGTAAGGGTGAGGATTGTGGCCATTTAAAATCGATTTAAGCCCCCATGTGGAATTCGTTTCCGCTAACCGTTCCAAGGCGGTTCTTCTGTCGCGGTTTATTTTTGTTATGGTTTGTCTTTGAACGTTTGTGTCGCTTATATTATTTTATTTTGGATAGCCTGTTTGCCATTTTGTGGGAAAGTAACTGTCCTTTTGGCTTTCCGCTATTGATGATTCCATTTGGGTCTGTTGTTTCATGTTTGTGTTTCTTTCCCATTGGTATCTCTGAAGTGAGCTGTGGGTTAATTGTATCGATCCCTGATCATTGCCTCCACTTCTAATTTACAATTGTAATGTTTATAACTCCGCCTGTGTTAGATTTCATTATCAAGAAATTCTTTACATGATTCCGAGTTCTTCAGATAATTGCCATTTTCATAGTCCGCCTTCAGTCTGGCACCGGGGACCTATGCAACAGCGAAAATCCCCATTCCATTACGAAAACACGCCTATACAAATACATTGTAAACTTTATCCCAGAAAAAAAAACTAATTTTTTAGATGAAAAATTGTGATATTTTTCTTATTTCTGCTCAAAATATAGATTGTGGATACTCGTTAGAACCGCCTCGTCGAGGCGGTTCTTACAAGAACCCACCATCTATATTTTAGAACAGAAATAAGAAGAATAGTGTTTACCCCTATAAACCCCATTTTTTCTATATAAAAGTGGGGCGTGTTTTCGTGATGCTTTCGCGCATTCATCATAGAACACTGTGTCTTGCCATAAACTTACTTTGTATATCGTCCCGTTTTATGTTAAATTCAGTAAAACATGTTAAAATCACTGGGTGGATCAATGATTATTGTTGCTAAAGAATATGTAGCAAGTATCCTGTATTGCCCTGTACGCAGTGTTGGCACTTGTGTTTGTTTGTTTTAGGATACCCTTTTATTGTGAGACAAATCAACCCTCAGTCACCATTTTGGTGGGTCTTCATTTTCATACCCGATGCTCACCCGGCTACATGACGAAAAAGGTCACTTTTAATTTCTCTGAAAAAAATAGGCTTCCCTTCAATTATCTTTAAATAGATGGGAAGGCAACGATCAGGAATCGATACAATTGTAAACCAAGTCCCTATAGGAAGAAGGTTCAAACACACCTTGTTGCAGAAACACTCAATCCCTCAATCATTTTGAAAATGCCCTGCGAACATTATGTTACTTATAACCTTGTTTTAAAGAATCGTTCGCATAAAAAGGCGCTCCAACGGAATGGATAAATCGAGACACGCAAACACTACACATGGGTGCCGAGGAACATCACCATCAAGTAACTGGAAATTAATAGTATCAACATCAAAGTGAAGGCAATGATCAGGAATCGATACAACTACCCTTCGCCTCACATCCAAGGCAACAATTCCATCATATATAGATAAACCCAAATCCCAAAACGGTGCCTCGGCACCAGACGCACCAGCCAGACCATCTCTTCGAAACTAAAGCTTTCAGTAAATCGTCCTGATACCAAGAGGCAGAAATGACTGCCCCAACCCTCACACGAGAGACACACAATGATGTTCCCCCCTCAGCAAAACAGAAACAACTAAGCAACAATGGGATCACAACCAGAACGTCAGGGTCTGTCCTTAGCGCTCAAGATCCAAATTTGATAAAGCACTGAAAGTACTGGCGGGTCGCTTGTCTCTGAGTGTAAGCTGGAAAAAGGATCCTGAATAGTGACTTAGACGGTTGACAATTCGTTTAACCCTTACATTTGGGATCGTTTGCTGAGGCGAAAGTGCCGTGTATCTTGCGGGATTGGAGCGTCCAACTGATATTGGCTTACAGCTGGGCAAGGTCTGTTGTGCTTGCGGCAGTTACGGGTAGAGAGGTGAATGTTGTTATTTCTTCTGTTTCTACACTTCCATTTACATGTATTTTCTTCGTTCTCTCCTTTACCTCACTTTTAACTTCTCTGCTGTTTCTTTTATCTCCTTTCTCGTTTCTCCCTTTCTTTAGGAGACGACCCGAAACCACCAACAAGGGCCATTGAGGCGTTTCTAACGAGCACTCAAACCTACGTTTTAAGCATAAAAAGTATCACACATTTTCATCAGAAAATTAACCTTTTGGAGATATAAAGATTACACTGTGTTACAATGCATTAGTATTTTCCTGCTACCAATAAAGGAGAATGCGCAACGTGTGTCTTTTAGCCGAATTCTATCTCAGCCCGTGTGCTACAATGGCGTCTTTTATATCTGTTGACAGATGAAAGTTTTGTTTTTAATATATTCTACTCCAAACATAGGTTGTGGTCGCTTGTCAGAACTGCATCGTTTATTTTTTTTTTTCAGCTTCCCTTTTTAAAGGTGGGATTACAAAGGTATTCATTACACAGACTCATTACGCAAACACGCCTATACAAATACATTGCCACCTTTATCGCTGAAAATATGAAAATTTTATTATGAAAAATCGTGATATTTTTTCTTATTTCTGCTCAAAATATAGATTGTGGGCACTCGTTAGCACCGCCTCATCGAGGCGGTTCTTACGAGTACCCTCAGTCTATATTTTAGAGCAGAAATAAAAAAAAATATCACGATTTTTCATCATCGATGAGGCGGTTCTAACGAGTGCCAACAATCTATATTTTGAGCAGAAATAAGAAAAATAAGGTATATCCCCGGAAACCCCAGTTTTACTATATAAAAGTGGAGTTCAAGGGAGTCAAAATAATATAGGCGTGTTTTCGTGATGTTGACGGGCCCATCGGGGTCTAACTGTTGGTTTCCTTTTGCTCCAGCATTTCAGTTATTTTATGCTGTCGAGTCCTCATCGTTGTTTCATCTCTGTATTCTTTTGATCTTTATGCTCTCGGGGATGAAGCACTGATGAGTTAGTGAGTGAGTGAGTGAGTTTTAGTTTTACGTCCCACCAACAGCTAAGGTCATACGGAGACGGGACCTCGGTTTGAAGACTCATCCGAAAGTCTGGAGAAGCCCGGGATCGATCCTGCAATCCCTGGTTTACAAGGCGAGTAGCGTAACCACTGCACCACGGAGGCTTCTAACTGATGAGTTAGAAAGGTTTCATGCGGACTGAATAAATTATTTGCCTAAACCACTAGAGAACCAATGGTCGAGGACTGTGGCAACGTAAAATCCATTTATGCCCCCATACAATAAACCAGTGAGATACTTTTACTGACCGTTCCAAGGCGGTACTTCTGTCATGGTTCGTTATTGTTATAGTTCGTCTTTGCATGTGTGTATTGCTTATCTCTTTTTATTTTAGATAACCGTTTTGCCATTTTGTGGGAAAGTAACTGTTCTTTTGGCTTTCCGCTTGTAATGTCTTCATTAGGGTTTTTTTTATTTTTTTTTGTTTTTTAACTCACTTGTCACATAGTGACAAGGTGAGCTGTTGGGATCACTTTTTGTCCGTCGTCCGTCGTGCGTGCGTGCGTCCGTAAACTTTTCTTGTGAACACACTAGAGGTCAAAGTTTTGGGCCAATCATCATCAAACTTGGTCAGAATGATCATCATGACAATATCTCGGTCAATTTCGAATATGGGTTATGTTGGGTCAAAAAGTAGGTCAGTAGGTCAAATCAAAGAAAATCCTTGTGAAGACTCTAGAGGCCATAGTTCTAGTCCGATCGTCATCAATCTTACTCAGAATTATCATCTTAACAATATCTCGGTCAGGTTTGAATACGGGTCATGTCGGGTCAAATAGTAGGTCAGTAGGTCAAATCATAGAAAAACCTTGTAAACAAACTAGAGGCCACAGTTTTGATCCGATGGTCATCAAACTTGCTCAGAATTATTGTCTTGACAATATCTAGGTCATGTTTGAATATGGGGCATGTCGGGTCACAAAGTAGGTCAGTAGGTCAAATCATAGAAAAACCTTGTGAATACACTAGAGGCCACAGTTTTGGTTCGGTAATTATCAAACTTGCTCAGAATGATTATCTTGACAATATCTCGGTCAAGTTCGAATATGGGTCATGTCGGGTCACAAAGTAGGTCCGTAGGTCAAATCAGAGAAAAACCTTGTGAACACTCTTGAGGCCAAAGTTTTGGTCCGATCGTCATCAAACTTGCTCAGAATGATCATCTTGACAATATCTCGGTCAAGTTTGAATACGGGTCATGTCGGGTCAAAAGTAGGTTAGTAGGTCAAATCATAGAAAACCTTGTGAACACTCTAGAGGCCACAGTTTTGATCCGATGGTCATCAAACATGCTCAGAATGATCGTGTTGACAATATCTGGGTCAAGTTCGAATATGGGTCATGTCGGGTCACAAAGTAGGTCAGTAGGTCAAATCATAGAAAAACCTTGTGAATGCACTAGAGGCCACAATTTTGGTCCGATAATTATCAAACTTGCTCAGAATGATTATCTTGACAATATCTCGGTACCAAGTTCGAATATGTGTCATGTCGGGTCAAAAAGTAGGTCAGTAGGTCAAATCAGAGAAAAACCTTCTGAACACACTTGAGGCCATAGGTTTGGTCCAATCATCATCAAACTTGCTATGAATGATCATCTTGACAATGTCTTGGTCAAGTTCGAATATGGGTCATGTTGGGTCAAAAAGTAGGTCAGTAGGTCAAATCAGAGAAAAACCTTGTGAACACACTAGAGGCCACAATTTTTGTCCGATCATCATCAAACTTTCTCAGAATGATCATCTTGACAATATCTCTGTCAAGTTTGTATACGGGTCATGTCGGGTCAAAAAGTAGGTCAGTAGGTCAAATCATAGAAAAACCTTGTAAACACTCTAGAGGCCACAGATTTGGTCCGATCATCATCAAACTTACCCAGAATGATCATCAAGTTCGAATATGGGTACAAAATGTCGGGTCAAAAAGTAGGCCAGTAGGTCAAATCATAGAAAAACCCACTGAACAAACTAGAGGCCACAGTTTTGGTCCGATCATCATCAAACTTGACAATATCTCGGTTAATTTCGAATATGGGTCATGTCTGGTCAATAAGTTGGTCAGTAGGTCAGATTGTTGAAAAACCTTGTAAACACACTAGAGGCACCGGTTTTGGTCTTATCATCATCAAACTTGCTCAGAATGATCATCTTGACAATATCTGGGTCAAGTTTGAATATGGGTCATGTCGGGTCAAAAAGTAGGTCATCAGGTCAAAACGTTTTGAACACTTAAGAGGCCACAGTTTTAGTCAGATCATCATAAAACTTGCTCAGGATGATCATCTGGACAATATCTCAGTTAAGGTCGAATATGGGTCATGTCAAATCAAAAAGTAGATCAGAAGGTTATTTTGTCATAACTTTTGAACAGTTTGAGATAAAGCCTTCACATTTGACATGTAGGTTCCTTGTGACAACGGCTTCCCTCTCATATAAAGATTTGACTGTGACCTTGACCTGTGACCTACTTTATCATAACTTTCGAACCATATGAGATAGAGCCTTCATATTTGGCATGTATGTTCCTTGTGACAAGGTTTTCTGAACCATTCAAAACTTTTGACCCATGACCTTGACCTTTGACCTACTTTGTCATAACTTTTGAAGCATTTGAGATACAGCGACAAGGGCTTCCTATTCATACATGAAAATGATCTGTGACCTTAACCTTGACATTTGACATATTCTATTATAACTTTTGAAGCATTTGAGATAGGGTCTTCATATTTGGCGTGTAGTTTCCTTGTGACAAGGGTTTCCTATTCATACAAAAATGATTTGTGATTTTGACCTTGACATGTGACCTACTTTATCATAACTTTTGAACTATTTGAGAAAGAGCCTTCATATTTGGCATGTATATTCCTTGTTGCAAGGACTTTCCAGCTATACAAAAATTTTGACCTGTGATCTTGACATTTGATCTTCTTTCTCATAACTATTAAACCGTTTAAGATAGAGCCTTCATATTTGACATGTAGGTACCTTGTGACAAGGGCTTCCCACCCATGCAAAATTTTTGACATGTGACCTGTTATTGCCCATATTTGGTAAAAACCCTTAAAAATCTTCTTCTCAGGAATCGAGTGGCCGATGACCTTGAAACTTGGTATCCAGCATCGGGGACTTGGGGGCCCTTCCAAGTTTTTTTAAATGATGACCTTTGGTTGACCTTGACCTGCTTTACGGCAAGGTCAAATTTGGTTACTCAGACATTTGTATGGAAAAAGGCACAACAGTGGATTTTTTTAATGCATGGTAGCTTGTGGCATCAGAAATGATATTTGCAATCAGCTGAATCCAAGTTTATCAGTTCCATAGGTCAAGGTCATTTACTGACTTTTATCCTGAAGGCTCAGATTATTTTTATGCCCCCGTATATTATGCCCCCGTAGGAGGGCATATAGTTTTTGCACTGTCCGTTTGTTTGTGGGATTGAAAGTCTGGAGAAGCACGGGATCGATCCTGCTACCCCTGGTTTACAAGGCAAGTAGCATGACCACTTCACCATGAAGGCTTCTAAACTTCATTGGAATGTTGTGTAGATGACCCTCTAGGAAAATAGCATAAACGATTAACAAATGGTCACAAGAGCTAAAAATAGAAAAACATTGTAAATTTGCTTCAAATGCGAACTCCTTCTAAACCCTTGGGCTAATTGGATTTAAAACTTCACAGGAATGTTGCCCAGCTGAGCCCCTACCAAAATAGTTAAAACTCATTCCACTCCAATGAACAAGATGGCTGCCAGAGCTAAAAATAAAAAAAAATCTTCAATCGACAATTTCTCCTGTACCCTTGGGCCAATTTCATTCAAACTTCGAAGTAATGTTGCTTAGATGACCCTCTACCAAAAAGGCTTTAACGATCCCGCTCCGATGAACAAAATGGCCACCAGAGCTGAAAATGGAAAAATATTGTAAATTTGATTCAAACGTGAACTCATCCTAAACCCTAAGACCAATTTGATTCAAACTTCACAGGAATGTTGCCTAGGTTACTCCCTACCAAATAAGCTAAAATCACACTGCTGATGAACAAGATGGCCACCAGAGCTAAAAATAGAACGTACTGGAGACAGTGACACACACGTGAGCGAACCAGGGCCCTCTGGGCCTTTTTGTTTTTTTCAAGTCTATGATTCCTTTCTTTTGGTGTCTCTAATTGTAGGTCTTGGGTAATTGTATCGATTCCTGAGCATTGCCTTCACGTCTATTTTGTCAACGTGATGTTGAAATCGGTACGCTTGTTTGTGACTAAGATAACCAATTCCGACTTAGAGTGCATGACTAGGGTGTTAACAGGGAAAATTCAAAAGAGAGACGATCAGGAACTGAAACAATCAGATCCCAAATTCTTCCCACGATATCACTAGGGAAAGAAGTCGAAACATGCAGCGACGACAGTCGACAAAACTGACAACAGACAAACCGAGTCAACAGCTCTTTCCTAAACAGTTGGTGACTCAGAACATCCAAGCCTAACTAAAAAGGTACAATATACATAATGAGGGAAAAGATACAGACTCACCAACATGACAAACATTTAACTAAACATTAAACATTAAATTAAATACTGAAAGTTTGATGCGTCAGAAAACCTTGAAATACAAGACAGCAAGTTAACAAGTCCGTAAAATATACCCTTCAAAATGCAGTTTTATACAGAGGGAGTGGGGTGTACAATGGTATACTTGTATATTCTTTTACTAAGTTTTGCTCCCATATCTATGCAAAAGAAATAAACAGAACATCGCTAATGTTGTATGAAAAAACATCATATTTAGGCGGAAAGATGAAAAGAGGTGTACATTCGCTTGGTACCGTTTATTTCATTTAAGGGGAATGGGAACACTTGGCAGATTTGTCCGCCATTTTTCAAAGGAAGATAACTTTCGGGACTTCCTGTTTACTTTTCTGTAAGCCCCGTCCCACTGAAAACGGGGTCTACTCTTAAAGGAAAGAATTTGTTCCTCAAGAGCAAAATCTTTACTTTAAGAGTTGACCCTTACTAACACGGGAGACAAAAATACTTTTGCAGGAGTTGCCTCCTTTGAAGGTGTTCCCATTCCCCTTAAATAGTGAAGAATTTTACCAGTCATTTTGCAAAACGTCTGTTTTATGGGCGCATAAGGGTGCTTAACAAAGTATGACACGGACTGTTACATGTGCGTCTGAGGACTCGTTGAGGATCTCGCCTTTTTTGCATGAATAATTTTATGCCAACTATAGAACTTCAGAATCGAAATAAACAGATCAAAACTTTATTTGATAAACAATTTATCAGGCCATATACACGAGGCGAAAGAGAAAATATACTGAAGTATAAAACAGAAAAACACAAACACATTAACACACGCACGTACGCGCACGCACAAAAAGTGAAGTAATATTAACCAGTCTTCATCCTAATAGCTTGGAGCAGGTCCAGTACCAATCTAAGGGCATCTCTGGTTATTTCTAATTCTTTAATCAAACGGAGTAAACCCTGATTCGACGCCGCGTTATACCGGGCATATATTGGTTGAAAATGGAAGAAGAGTGTCTGACCACAAGATGCTTCACATTACGATAACACATCCGTGCGACAAAGTGCATTTTTTCATATTTCCAAAATGGCTACTTTTCCAATGAAAATTTGTGATATTTTTCTTATTAATACTCCAAATATAGGTTGTGGGTACTCGTTAGAAACGCCTCATTGAGGCGGTTCAAACGAGTACCCACAACCTATGTCTTGAATCAAAAATAAAAAAAAAATAATGTATACCCCCGTAAACCCCAGTTTTCTCTATATAAAGTGGTATTTAGGGGGTTGTTCATTTCACGGACTTGTTCACGTGATGATTTTGCATTCGGTTCCAACAAAAAGAGAAGACAGGTTTTATTATGGACGGGAAGTGCTATAAAACATTTTTATCGGCATGGACCAGCATATGTTGCAAAATATCTCTTGTTTTCTAAGACATTTCGAGAAAGAATGGAGATATCATTTCAATCCCTCGAGATAAAAAATGTGATGAAATTTTCTTCATGGGGGTTTTAGATGAAAAGTTTTGTCAGTTTTGACGTAGAAAATGAAGGAAATTCTCCGCCTCAACGGCTATACAGTCATTTGTCTTCCAAATAGTCGGACTTGTAAATGAAGTATTGAAAAGAGAAGAAATGAGTTGATTTTTTCGTCCCCATAGAATTTGCATATGACATTGATAAATTTCTCTTTTCTGAAGTAATCACAAAACGTAACGAAGAAACCAGTTCTTGGTTTTCTCTGATCCAATTATACTCGGAAAGATGTATAATGTCTTCACTTTAGTCTGTTCTTGAAATTTTAACACGCCGTTTTTTTTTTTTTTTTTTTTTTTTTTTTTTGTGTGTGTTTTGTTTTGTTTTGTTTTTCTTCCTTTTTACTGTAAATGAGTTAATGAGTCTTACGACATGAAAGCCGTAACAGACGAAGGAAACATAGCCGAAAAATTCCTTGTTTCTTTTAGGTTTCGAACCCGGGCCGCTCGAATGAAAATCATATGCTCTTAACAACTGAGCAGTCGACATCCTGACGCAGTTGTCAGAGACTAAATACAACCATAAAGCTATGCGTAAACTAGAGCTGTCAGTGAAACTGACTAGGACCCGGCAGCGCTATCAGAGGAGTAGGAAAACATTTGTGGACGGACAGACGGACGGACAGACAGACAGACAGAGTGATTACTATAGGGCACCCACACTTTCAGTGCGGGGCCCTAATTACCGATTCAGATTTGTAGTAGGAACTGCGGACTGTACTCCCCTCGTCAAGGAAGTCATCTTTTATGATGTGGCAAAGCCATTTTCGGCTAAGTAAAGCCCGATCCCTTTAACTAAATTTTTATGGTAACAAAGAAAGAGCAGTGTTTTTTTCCCTTTTCTTAACCTATTTTTATTCGCCCTTTTTATAAAAAAAACGCTAGTATTATGGTATGGGGTCGGCGTCCGTCCGTTCGTCCGTCTGACCGTCCGTCAGTCTGTAAACTTTTCCGGATAACTCCTCCTACAGTGTTCATCAAGCTGAAACTTTGTAGATAGTAAGACCATGACCTGATGTAGCGCATATTGATTCGAGGTTATGGTCCACCTAATATTTACAAAGTTTTGCCCCTTTGAAAATTGTTGTTAACTTTTTTTCGTTTCCGGATAACTCCTCCTTCAGTTTTCATCCGATCAAGCTGAAATTTGGAAGATAGTAAGAGCATGACCTGATAAAGCGCGATTCATTTCGAGGTTACGGTCCACCAAATATTTACTGAGTTATGCCCATTTGAACATTTTTGTAAACTTTCGTTTCCAGATAACCGCTCCTACAGTTTTCATCCGATCACACTGAAACTTGGTAAATTGTAAGACCATGACCTGATGTAGCGCATATCATTTCGAAGTTATGGTCCGCCAAATATTCACAGAGTTATGCCATGTTTAGTATTTCTGTAAATATTTCGTTTCAGGATAACTCCTCCTACAATTAACATTCGATCAAACTGAAACTTGATATATAGTTAGAACATGGTGTATAGCAGTGCATATTGTTAGGGCCCCACACTGGCTGCAACTATGTTGCTATTGTTCGTGTGTTTGTAACACCTTAACCAAAAAATGTGAAGTCGGTCATAACATCAAAAGGATTGCATCTAATCTCATGAAACTTCACACACATACTCACCATCACAATACCTATAATTCTGACAAAGGACCATACTTATATAGCTTTTGTCTGTGTGGTTGTCTTGCCTTAAACAAAAACTTTAACCTTATCATAATTTCAAAAGTATTTGCCTTTCTCTCATGAAAATTCACACAAATATGTACCATCACAAGACCTACATTCTGACAAAAATTTGTACCACACCCCTCTGATAGCTCTATGTGGGACCATTTCTGACGTAGTCCGTGATCTGGTTTTAAGGTTATGGTCCAACAAATAAAAACAAAGTTATGTCCCTCACACACTCAAAGATAAACCATAACAACAATAAATCGCGACACAAGAACCCCCTCGAAACGGTCGGGTCCGTCGCGATTTAAACAAATAGTTTGTTCAGTCTGTATGAAGGCCTCCGAACTCATCAGTGCAACATCTCCGTGAACACAAAAATCAAACAACCACACAGATGAAACGACAGCAAGAAACTACTGAAATGCTGGAGAAAAAGAAAACCAACAGTCAGTCTCCAATGGGCCCGACCAGAGGCAGAGCATCAGCCACCAACCAACATTACATAAAATTAAATTCTCTCTAATTGTAAGAAAACCTTTACGCTGAAACCGCCATGGAATTTGAGGCCTGAACCACCGGCGTGCAATTAAAGAGGGAAGTAAAGTTGTCAACCGTAATTGGGCTAACTACATGTATGCAGTCTGTCGTATGACATTTATATTGTACCCAGCCTTTTTATTTCGAAGAAAGATTTTACGAAATTGGGTGCTGAAGTCATTGCAAGTATATTTTTCTGAATTTATATACTAAGTCACCATAAAATTCGGGTTTCGATAGACCTTGTTGCCGAAGAGATTTAGGTCCAACATTGAATTTGAAAGTAATCGGAAAGTCTCATGTCTGCTAATTTCTTTTCTAAATCACTTGACCGGCGACACAGGAGGGCGTTTTTGGTATATACCAGCCAGTCACGCCAGAGGTCGTAGGGACAGAAGAGCCAACGATGTATGCCCTAAAATATACAACAAAATTTCTAGATTCGTACTATCTTTGGAACTGTTCAACAATGGTTTGAAGACCACTTTTGAACAGTGCAAAAGGTGGCCTTTTAGGCCACTATGAGAACAATAACAAAATAACTGAAACCTTTTAAATATGATTCTAGCAGATTTCCACTTTCTTGTAGTACACCGAGGCTTTATGCGGACAGTAAAGGCAGACCTGAGCCTATGCTGGCCGCCTATGTTATTTAGCATATTTCCTTATAACGCGGTTCATATTGCCTCCAGTTGACCTGTCTCATAAGCTACGTCTGTCGGTGTGTGCTCGGAGGGGGGTGTGCTGTGTTTGCCGGGTCTTGTCCGTCATCCGTTTCGGTTTCAAAAATTTGGGGTTGAGACACACTGATGAAGATTAAATATCAGAAAGGCCTCTGTGTCACTAAATTTGGTATAGTTACGCCTTAATTGCCAATATCTAGCAGTTACCCGACAGTCGTCATTGTTGTCTTTTCATCCATTTTTTTTTTTTTTTTTTTTTTGAAATTCTGTGAATTCTTTTACTTGCGTCTCCGTTTTGCTACTTACTAAATTAAATAGAACAAATGACGACTGTCTGGAAGCGGCGCCGCTGTCATCAGGTAAAAAGCCGAGTGTTCGAGAAGTATGACGTCAGAAGTGCGAGCGGCTTTTAGGTTGGAAAGAAAATTGGCAATTCGATTTAGGGCATGCGCTATAGCATCATTTGCTAACAGCTCAGCTAGAATGTTATGCAAGCGGGTGTCACTTTGGTATCGCATATTCAAAACCGAAATAGTTCATTGCAAATAAATACAAAATAATGTTTACTAGACATTTCTTTTCAATAACTGTTAAAATGATATTCTTGCACACCAGACAAGGAAATCCGCGATTTTACCCTAGGATAGAAATTTATGTTCTGACCCTGGTGTTCCGACCCAAAATCGAATATAATCGCGTATTTGATAAATGCACTGGTTGATTACGACCTGGTATGCGCCGTCGTTAAGGTTGACGTCACAGCACGTTACATGACGTCACTAAACATTCCTGCAGTATCAACACAATATGGCGGACGTCGGTAACCGAAGTGACTGCAGCATTAAAATCCGCGCTCAGAAATGGAAGGCATGCAAGAAAATGAATCCTATATGGGTGTGAGGGGTGGATAGAAAAATCCTTCCCTCAGGATCACTGTCCGGCATCACTCGGCAAGCCTCGTGATGCCGGACAGTGACCACCGGGACGGATTTTTCCATCCATCCCTCACACCCATATAAGATTCTGATATTATTATAGTCAATAATTAGAGGGCAGTAACATCACGTTAAAGAGTCTGTGTAATGAATACCCTGGTAATATCGGCGCCGTAACCCCCACATTATTATAAAAATCTTATATGGGCGTGAGGGGTGGATGGAAAAATCCGTCCCGAGGGTCACTGTCCGGCATTACGAGGCTTGCCGAGTGATGCCGGACAGTGATCCCGAGGGACGGATTTTTCTATCCACCCTTCATACCCAAATAGGATTCTTTTTCTGCATACCTTCCATTTTTAGCGCGGACTTTTAATGCTGCAGTCACTTCGGTTACCAACGTCCGCCATATTGTGATGACACTACAGGAATGTTTAATGACGTCACGTAACGTGCATGACGTCAACCTTAACGACGGCGCATACGAGGTCGTATTCAACCAGTACATTTATCAAACACGCGGGAATATTCGACATTGGGTTGGAACACCAGGGTCAGAACATAAATTTCTATCCCAGGGTAAAATCACGGATTTCCTTGTCTGGTGTGTAAGAAATGGAGGTTCTTACATGGGCGTTCATGTATTATTGAATTTATTAAACGAATTAAGGAAAAAGGATAAAATGCGATGGTTTGCCGAGCATTTTATCCCTTTGCCTTTGTATGTTTTGTTTGATTTGAGTTTTAACCTTCCCGTCAACATTGTATGGGTCATTTTGAGACGTTGCTTTCAATTTTTAGGGACTTTTACAGGACATTGAGATGAAATGACATCTCAAGCCCTGTCGCCAAATGAAACCAAACGGTTTATAAGCATTGACAGTCCGACTCGCACCGCTTTGCCTGGCAGTCTAAGAGCCCCTGTGCGATCGGTTTCAGCTCTGCGTGGAAGCATCATGCAGCCCATTTATTTTTTCAAGCCCCGATGGGCGGGGCTTTCCCTTTTCCTCAATGAGTTTAAAAAATTCAATAATACATAAGAACGAATACAAGATTCTATTTATCATACGGCATTTAAAACACATTTAATTCACGATTCTTGTACATATTCCGCCATTAGTAAACACGACCTCGTTAAGGACGTCGTGCGTGTAACGTTACGGGGCGTATCTAACTATCTTGCATATTTACATTCTCAGACGTGACGTCATATGATAAAAAGAGAATATGGGGTTACGAGTATACATTGTTTTCTTTATTGCTGCCCAGAAATGTTTCATCCGATGTTATCAAATGTACGCTTGTGCACACTCCACGTTTGTAACGTGGGTTACTGATAAGGAAACCGTAATCTTTATGTCAGAATTAGCATTCAATGTATTCTCTACTACTATTTGGTGGCGAGACGACAGTCAAAGAATAGCCATAACTGCTAATAGCCAGGCACGCCAAGTTGAAAATTACTTAATAAAGTAGTCAAGGAAAAACTATAACTGCAAATGCAGTTATGATCAGTTACGCCAGGCAGAAAACTGCTAAATGAAATGGTCAGGTAATAATTACAACTGCAAATGCAGTATGGCCGGGTACGTCAGGTTAAACATTTCTATCCAATAGTTATAACTTCAAACGCAGTTATGTTCAAGTTCACCATCATGAAAATAACTAAATAAAACAGCGGAATTCCCGCAAGTCGATGCTGCATTCACCCGCTCAAAAAGTTTAGGCCACTGTGCATAACTTTGAGGTAAACTTAATGAATATTTAATCGAAACGAAGTTTTGTGATATGCAACAATTCTTTTCCAATGAATTCGATATGGGCATTTCCAACCCGAGGGATAACCGGGCTAATATTCAACACTCGGGATGCCCAGGCTAATTGGTCCGGTCATTCCTTGGGTTAGAAATGCCCATATCTAATCCATACATATTAAAGGTTCTTATATTTTCACCAATTGGACAATAATGTCCCTTTTTGTTACATTGTGCGGTTCTTTGTCTCAAACTGCTATTTTACCATAGCGAACCTGTCAATCATTGTTTATTATAGGACAACATGAATAGTGCCACGGAACTTCACACTGCAACCTCTTCCTCATACTTTGCTTTGATTGTTATCTCTATATTGAAAACGGGAGACTTACTATTAGGCTGTACGATAAACGAGATTAGTTCAATTTCCCCATTGTTATCTTTCCCTTCCTGAGCAGCAATAGCCCGTCTGCACCAGAATACGGAGTTTACGTTTCACAGTTAATCCGTTATCCTAGAGCCTGTTCCGTGTATCAGGACTTTATGGAACGTGAGAAGGTGCTCATTACCAGGTTGTTATGCCAGGGGTATCAGACAACCAAACTGTTATCAACACTAAAGAAGTTCTACGGGAGGCATCATGATCTTGTTGATCCGTACAATGTGGCCATTTCAAGAATTATTTCTCATATATTTGCCAATGGAAAGCCATAGGAAAAGTAGAAGTAAAACAAAGATCAGGAATCGATACAATTAACTTACTCCCCCCAACAAAGACATCAAAGGGAAAGAAACACAAACACCAAGCGACCAGACCATAATGGAAACCTAAACAAACATACCCTCCTCGGCATTTACTCATTTTCTTCGTTCAGGCCGATAAGCATGGTGGGCGAAGCTTGCTTACCAAGTAATGCTTACTATCCTAGGACGCCTGATTACACTCTTCTGGAGTCTGTTGGTCTGAACCTTCATATTTCCGATTTGTCTATTGATAAATAATTTTGGATTAACGCTTTGGTACTACGACCTAAACTACTTTCCAAAACTTGATCCTGCTGCAAGTTTGGATACTTATGCAAACAGGAAATATATTCTGTTTCTCCCATTGTGTACATTTTAGCACCCTTTATCAGCTGTCAATGAAATGAAATTCAGTATGTCATCAAACTGATGTCAAGTACCAAGGAAACAATAGTGATGAAATGCACATTTACCACCCCTGAAAAATGGATTTCTTTTTCCTTTTGCTTCAGAATTTCAGTGTTTTCTTGCTGTCGAGACCTCAACGTTCTTTCATCTCTGTGATTGTTTGATTTTTGTGTTCTATGAGATGTTGCACTGATGAGTTATGTTGGAAATAATAATCAAAAATGAGTTCCTTTAAGAGCAATGAAAACATTCATAAGAATGAAGATGGGTCATACTACGTAGTTTCGGCTAATAAAGCCTCATCAGTGACCCTGTAATGATCCGGCAAAGAAAGCCAGAGGAAACACACTGCAATTTTGCGAATTTCGAATAGGCAGTCGATTCAAAGACTGATATAAATCAAAATGGGGTCCAAATAATTAAAAACCTGTCTAGAATATGAGTCTAAACCAATAATTTATTTCTGATTTCTCAGAATATTCACACTGATCTCAAAGGACCAAAAGTAAAATATAAACTGCACTATGGTTGATGTACGGGGAGACGTTTTACGGCCGCCACACGGCACAACACCAGCTGCAGTGAAGGCAAATAATAATCAAAAATGAGTTCCTTTAAGAGCAATGAAAACATTCATAAGAATGAAGATGGGTCATACTACGTAGTTTCGGCTAATAAAGCCTCATCAGTGACCCTGTAATGATCCGGCAAAGAAAGCCAGAGGAAACACACTGCAATTTTGCGAATTTCGAATAGGCAGTCGATTCAAAGACTGATATAAATCAAAATGGGGTCCAAATAATTAAAAACCTGTCTAGAATATGAGTCTAAACCAATAATTTATTTCTGATTTCTCAGAATATTCACACTGATCTCAAAGGACCAAAAGTAAAATATAAACTGCACTATGGTTGATGTACGGGGAGACGTTTTACGGCCGCCACACGGCACAACACCAGCTGCAGTGAAGGCAAATAATAATCAAAAATGAGTTCCTTTAAGAGCAATGAAAACATTCATAAGAATGAAGATGGGTCATACTACGTAGTTTCGGCTAATAAAGCCTCATCAGTGACCCTGTAATGATCCTGCAAAGAAAGCCTGAACAAATTATTTGTCTAAATCGCGACGGAAGTAAGGGCGATTTAAGCACCACCACCCACCCAGTGAAATACTTTGTACTCTCCTGTCGCGGTTTATTTTTGTTTTTGTTATAGTTTGTCTTTGAATGTGTGTATCGCTTATATCTTTTTGTTTGAGATGGCCAATTGGCCAATTTGTGGAAAAGTAACTGTCCTTTTGGGGTTCCGCTGTTGATGTTTCCATTAGGGTCTAGTTATTTCACGTTTGTGTTTCTTTGCCTTTGGTGTCTCTGATGGGAGGTATGAGTCAATTGTACCGATTTCTGATCATTGCCTTTACCTCTATTTTGAGAAGCTCACTGGAGAAATATTTTAAGAGTTTTCAGTAGAGGGTATAGCTGTCGCAACTTGACATGAGACTGACCACTAAGCAAACAAGTATTAGCTTTTACAAAAAGCTTGAGTCTACGCTTAGCACACATTAATTTGTGTCGGCATAGGATTGGAATTTCAAATAACAAAGCTGTTCATGTTTATTCGGTATAAGTGTGCCAGTAAATACTGGAACTTTTATAATAGCCAACGATTCCAAAAGTTGACTCCAGTTTCATATATAAACAAAACTACCAATCTTTTACTGTGATAACCACTCGTACAAGGGAAACGAAAAATCGGTAGAACAGGCATAGGGTTCGCCGGCGTGACGTCACTGCCCTCAGCAACCGATAGGCCGCCATTTTTGAGGTGAAAACAATAACAGAGCTACCGGCAATTACCCTTTAGATCGCTATCAATTACATTGAATAAAATCGTTTTTTTAACCTGAAAATGCACGTTACTGTAAGTAAAAATGATTAAAAGTAAAGAATAACGAGGCGGGAAAATTCCATTTAGTGAAATAACAGCTGCCTGATAACCGATGTCTACGGACTAGTGTCAAGTGTTGTGTATTCGGAGGTGTCATGGACTCGGGAAATATACTCTATCCAAGTGTCAAGGTAGGTTTGACATTCTGTTTATTTTGTCAAAATAACACAGATCAGATTGCTAAGAGGAGCTGTCTGATCTGAGTCCACACTGTTTGTCTGTAAAAAATCGTTGACTGCCGGTAGCTTTTAGTCATTTCTGCAAACAGTGTGGACCCAGATCAGACTGCTCATCTGATCTGGGTCCATACTGTTTGCATGTCATATGTCATTTCTGCAAATAGTGTGAACCCAGATCCGAGGTTATGCCAAGGCTAGAGGGACAGGCTAGTTTGTTAGTTCATTTACAAGGCACACATTCTAAAGACCCTGTTGTTGTTTTGACCTTTAGATCAGAGGCATTCATTTTAGGACCCCTGTTCATCTTCTTTAGCACACCCAGTAAGGAGGGTTTTTTCTACACTTTAAAGTTAATTACAATCAATTTCTAAATTTAGTCACCTGTGGTGATGTTCCAAGGGATCGCCTCGGTAAGTGCAGAAATGTTGTTGAAAGGGAGAAATACGCGGCCTTGGCTTTTATACCCGACCCTAGTTCGTGCCGAATTCGTGTTGCTAGAGAGGAATCAACAGACAATTTTACCAATAGAAAGGACAATATCATTTCATTATTGTTACGAGCCAGGCGTAGCAGAAAGAAAAAGCAAACAAGCCTTTTGGAAAATTTTAACAAAATTTATTTACAAGTTAACTTTAACCTGTAGAAGTAAGAAAATTAAATGTACTTAGCTCTGTTATGAAATATCCTGAATGAATCTATTTTCCTTGATCCCACAGAATTCACAGTCCAAAATGAAAAGTAATATCCTTTAACAATCCAACACAGAATTTAGAAATAACTTTTCTTAAATGCCCAAACATCAAACTCAAAAGTCTGACTCAATGAGAAAAATCAAGCTCTTTTATAGACCCTAAGATTTCTCTAGAACATTCCAGAGGGCTGTGGAATAAGATGAGGTAATTTTCTAAAAATAATGCAACCCAGAACTTTCTGGAAGGTTCTGAAGTACTTTTCCTTGTAAACATGTTGTTTACAAAAATGAAATTAATCTGTGACTCAGTTTTCTAGAATCTTCTATAAGAAGATTAACAAGATATTTATAGCACTATTAGGTCACAGTGGGGTGCAAGTGGGAATCAGAAAAATAAATTCTTATGCATAACACTCCCCCTCTTCGAGGAAAAGAAAGATTTATGTAATAAAGCTTTCTTTTGCTTTAAGAATAATAAAATATTGAGCATAGCATATAAAATTACATGTATCTACAATCCACTTTAGTAGGAAAGAAAAACACAACTCCTGACACTGCTCAAGCTCTTGAAAGGGCATCAGGGATAATGTTATCTCTCCCTCTGATATGTCTTATGTCTAAATTATACTCTTGTAGCATAAGACTCCACCTGAGCAACCGCTGATTTTTGTTTTTCATTTTATGTATGAAAGTCAGTGGATTGTGATCACTGAAAACAACAATCGGTGCAGTAGTAGGGGTAAGATAAACTTCGAAATGTTGCAGAGCAAGAATCAGAGACAAGCACTCTTTCTCTATGGTAGAGTAATTTCTCTGATGCTTATTAAACTTTTTGGAAAAGTAGCAAACTGGATGATCCACACCATTTTCATCTTCCTGCAACAAAACACTACCTGCACCTACGTCACTAGCATCTACAGCTAGCTTAAACTCCTTTTCAAAGTTTGGTGCTAAGAGAACTGGTTCACTCTTGAGTATGGCTTTAAGTTTATCAAAAGCATTTTGGCATATTGCATTCCAATGGAATTTTGTTCTTTTGCTGAGCAAATTTGTCAAAGGCTCAGCAATGACAGAGAAATTATTACAGAACTTTCTGTAATAACCAGCCATACCAAGAAATCGCATCAGCTGTCTTTTGCACGTGGGTACGGGAAAATTTGAGATAGCCTCAACTTTAGCATCAATGGGTTTCACATGACCTTGACCTACAACATGACCTAGAAATGTCAAACTTGCATGGCAGAATTCACTTTTAGCAAGATTGATTGTCAATTTGGCATTATTCAGTCTATCAAAGAATGCTCGAATAGTCCCAAGATGTTGATTCCACTGGTCGTTGTATATGATAGCATCATCGATATAAGCACTGCAGCCTTCCAGCCCCGCAATTACCATGTTTATTAAGCGCTGAAATGTTGCCGGAGAGTTTTTCGTTCCAAATGGCATGACTTTATAGTTAAATAATCCGTCTGGTGTTGTGAATGCCAAAACCTCCTTTGCTCTATCTGTAAGTGGAATTTGCCAAAATCCTTTCAGAAGGTCAAATTTCGTTATGTATTTGGCATTCCCGATGTTATCAATGCAGTCATCCATTCTTGGAATAGGAAAGCTATCTGTTTTACTTAAGGAATTAACTTTCCTAAAATCTGTACACATACGATATGTCCCATCAGGTTTTGGTACAAGAATACAAGGAGAACTCCACTCACTTTGACTTGGTTCAATAAAGTCATTGTCTAATAGATACTGAACTTCTTCTTTAAGATATTTTTGTTTCACAGGATTCATCCTGTATGGGTGTTGTTTTACAGGTTTAGAACCATTTATGTCCACATCGTGAAATATTTTGTCTGTCCGTGTTGGAATGTCAGGAAATAAGTGTTCATATTCAAAAATCAGCTGTTTCAGTTCATTCCGCTGATTTGGCTCTAGATGTGACAGTTTCTGGTCAAGATTCCGTAGAATGTCAGAATTCTGAAGTTTTGATGATGTGGGATCCGACTTCACTGAATTAATATCCTCACAGTCATTGTCACATGAATTAAGTGGAACAGAGCTAACTAGATTGACTGATGTTAAAGATGTATTGTCCCTACCTATGTATTCCTTAAGCATGTTAATATGACATAGCTGCTTTAGCTTGCGCCTCCCAGGAGTGTTTATTATGTAATTTACGTCACTGATCTTTTTGTCTACAGTGTATGGACCATAATACCTGGCCTGCAACGATTTTCCTGGAATAGGCAAAAGAGCTAGTACCTTATCACCTGGTTTAAAATTCCTTTCTTTTGTCCCTATGTCATATAGCTGTTTCATTTTCCTTATGGCTGACTGAAGATTGGTCCGAGCAGCCTCACAAGCTTTTGAAAGTCTAGTTTTGAAATCAGACACATACTGAAGTAAATTCAGGGAGGTGTCATCATTGGAGAGAAATTTCTCTTTGAGAAGTTTCAAAGGACCACGAACAGTATGGCCAAATACTAATTCAAATGGACTGAAGCCAAGAGATTCTTGCACAGATTCTCTAACAGCAAATAAAAGGAGATGGATGCCTTCATCCCAATCCTTCTCTGTGTCAAAGCAATATGATCTTATCATGTTTTTCAATGTTTGATGGAATCTTTCAAGGGCGCCTTGACTTTCAGGATGATAGGCTGATGACTTATACTGTACAATGCCAAGTTCATGCATTACTTGTTGAAATATTCCAGACATAAAATTTGAGCCTTGGTCTGACTGAATAGATTTAGGAAGCCCAACAAATGTGAAAAACTTCACTAAGGCCTTGACGATTGTCTTAGTTTTGATATTTCTTAAAGGAATGGCTTCAGGAAAGCGTGTGGAAGCACACATAATGGTCAAAAGATATTCACAGCCGGACTTAGTTCTGGGCAAGGGACCAACACAGTCTATAATTATTCGACTGAAAGGTTCATCAAAAGCAGGTATAGGCTGCAAATGAGCCTTAGGTATAGTCTGATTGGGTTTTCCTACCATTTGGCATGTATGGCAGGACCTACAATGCTGAGAAACATCTGATTTTAACCCAGGCCAGTAAAAATGATTAAGAATCTTGTGATAGGTTTTATTGACACCTAAATGTCCTGACATGGGAGTTTCATGTGCCAAGTTTAATATTTCGGGACGGTAAACCCGTGGAACCACTATCTGGTGGTTGACAGTCCACTCGTCTTCTGCTGAGACGTCTGGTGGACGCCATTTTCTCATAAGAATGTCATTTTTGACATAATAACAGACTGGGACCTGAGATACTTCCTGCTCATCTAAGGCCCTTTCAAATAAAGGCGAAATTTCAGGATCCTTATGCTGTTCTATAGCTAGTTGAGACCCAGACATTATGCCATGGCCTAGATCTAAAGATGAGTTATTCTCATGAAAATCTGTCTGCTTATCAGACAGGCTTGAAGACAGAGACCTTGTTATCTCGTCATTAAAAGACTGACCCAAAAAGGTATCAGTTAAATCAAAATCCTGTTTCCCATCAGTTTGCTTGGCCTTACGTGCCATAGCCCTTGTGACTGCACAAGACGGATAAAGATCAGGAATTTCCTGCTCAATGGGATCAGGCGGTTGGTCTATGCAAGGATTAGTAGTCAAAAGTGGGTTTACCACAACCTTATCTCCAGCTAAGTCATTGCCTAGCAACAAATGAACACCTTTAAAAGGTAAAGAAGGTCTAATACCAACAGCCACTGAACCGGATACCAAGTCTGATGACAAATAAACGTTATGGAGCGGAACATTAACAAATCCACATTCCACACCCTGAATAAGGACACTTTGGCCCAAAGAAGTCTTCTCAGAAAAAGGCAGAGTATCTGCAAGAATAAGAGATTGAGAAGCTCCGGTATCTCGTAAGATTTTGATAGGGGTAGGATGAGCATAACTGTCACCATTTAGTGACACAAAACCATCTGATAAGAATGGTTCATAACACTCCATAACTGTATCAGTCTCAGATAATTTGGTATCAGAAAGAGTTTCCTCCCTTACACAAGACTGTGGTTTTGGCCTTATAGAAGTCAAGCCTGTAGGCTTAAGTTCCTCTTGTCTTTCTCTTTCTTTCTTTCGCTTTAATTTTAAACACTCAGAGATCAAATGACCTGTATTTTTACAATAATAACAAACTACTTGAGATTGAGATAAGGGATTCTGGTCTTTGTTTTCACCAGAAGGTTTGGGAAAATTTGGGCTTCTGTTTTCACCAGAAGGTTTGGAAGGATTCTGGCTTTTATTTTCACCAGAAAGTTTGGGCATAGTACTAGATGTATGGCTATAACTACCAGAAGGATTACTGGGATAGAATCTTGGACCTGTCTGTGGATTATAAGGTTTTCGAGGATAAGGCCTGTTCACAAATGAGACTTTATGAGTCAAAGCATAATCATCTACCAAACGAGAAGCTTCCTCCAAAGTTTCAACCTGTCTCTCATCGAGAAAAGATTTAATGTCTGAATTTATGCACCGTTTGAACTCTTCAACAAGGACAAGTTGTCTAAGTTTGTCATGATCAGAGCCTACTTTTTTAGAAGAACACCACCTATCAAATAACTGTTCTTTGGTTCGAGCAAATTCTACATGGGTCTGGGAAATTTCTTTTTTACAATTCCTAAATTTCTGCCTGTAAGCCTCAGGGACCAACTCATATGCCTTAAGAATAAGCTCCTTAACCAGATCATAGACTGAGCTTTGCTCGACAGTCAGCTGAGTGTAAATGTTTCGAGCCTTTCCGACAACAACGCTTTGCAAAAGTAAGGTCCAATGCTCTTTTGGCCATTTTAAATTTTCTGCAACTTTTTCAAAATGCAAAAAATACTTATCTACCTCTTTTTCCTGAAATGGAGGAACTAATCTGATGTGCTTTGTGGCATCAAAGTAACTACCAGAGTCAAAAACAGGGGTATGTTTCACCCTATCCTGACCCTGGAGTTCCATTTCCTTCAATCTTAACTGAAACTGCCTTTCTCTTTCTTTTTCTTCAATACTATATCTCATTTTTTCCTTTTCCAACTCCAGCCGTTCTTCTTTTTCTAATTTTTCTTTCTGAATGCGTTCCTCCATTTCTCTTTGTTTTTCTTCCTGTTCTAATTTTTCTTTTCGAATTCGTTCTTCTATTTCTAATCTTTCCATCTGCATTTGTCTCTGCATTTCTCTTTCTTTTTCCTTCTCTCTTTCTTCCATTTCTAATCTGAACTTCTCTAATTCAATTTGCCTTCCTATTTCAATTTGTCTCATTTGTAATTCAGTATGTGAAACCATAATGAGAGACAAAGCAGATGGATCGAAAAGTTCTTCATCAACAAAAAACTGCACCAAAATATTCTTAATTTCATGCTTCTTCATGCTTGTTTTGACAGCAGTGACCCCATAATGGGAAGCAATTTCTAGCAAATCTGTCCTTTTGGCCAGATAAAACAACTCCTGAGTAGGCTGAGCCAAAAAGCTTCTCAAATCAAACGACATGTTTGCTTTTTGGTTGTTTTATAAAGTATTTATGGAAATACAGATTGAGGTTAATTTGACAAAGTTTTTTTGTGTTGTTGTTGTTGTTTTTTTTTAATGACAATCCCAACGAGAATTTCACATGAAATGACAAGTACTATTTCACCTGAAATGACAGTTCACATGAAATGACAATCCCCTATATGCCTATAGGGAAATACCAATCATGTGAAGCAACTGCAAAGTCTATTTGATAAGAAATGACAATTACCTGCGTCACATGAAATGTCGGTTTTAAAATGCTAAAAATGGTTTAATCCCGGACGAGCCCCCAATTTCTGTTACGAGCCAGGCGTAGCAGAAAGAAAAAGCAAACAAGCCTTTTGGAAAATTTTAAAATTTATTTACAAGTTATCTTTAACCTGTAGAAGTAAGAAAATTAAATGTACTTAGCTCTGTTATGAAATATCCTGAATGAATCTATTTTCCTTGATCCCACAGAATTCACAGTCCAAAATGAAAAGTAATATCCTTTAACAATCCAACACAGAATTTAGAAATAACTTTTCTTAAATGCCCAAACATCAAACTCAAAAGTCTGACTCAATGAGAAAAATCAAGCTCTTTTATAGACCCTAAGATTTCTCTAGAACATTCCAGAGGGCTGTGGAATAAGATGAGGTAATTTTCTAAAAATAATGCAACCCAGAACTTTCTGGAAGGTTCTGAAGTACTTTTCCTTGTAAACATGTTGTTTACAAAAATGAAATTAATCTGTGACTCAGTTTTCTAGAATCTTCTATAAGAAGATTAACAAGATATTTATAGCACTTTTAGGTCACAGTGGGGTGCAAGTGGGAATCAGAAAAATAAATTCTTATGCATAACAATTATCAACAAAGCATGGCCCAAAGAATAATGTATTGTGAATCAATTACCTGTTATAAAATGTTCACTGCACATGTAAACATATTTTGATGTAGGAATCCAGTCTGAACCATCAGCGTTCTGGCGACTGCAGGCCCATATCCACCGAGACCGTCTCTCTGGATGTTTTTCTCCATTTGGGAACTGATAGAACGATAGCTTTTTATCCAGTTGTAAATGATGATTTGTACAACCACCTGCACTACAGATTTTTGGCAAGTTTCATCAAAATTGTAAGAAATATGCTAGTGACTTGGGTTTTATTTACACTATTTGCTTATTCAAAATGGCGTTTGTATTCACCTGCGTGCTCGTTGCTATCACGTGACAAACGAAAGTACCCGGATGACCGGCGAACCCAATAGACAAAAATAAGTTATTGCCTGATGGTTCGGTTGTCGTAAACTAATCGTAAATTTCCGGCATTTTACGTCGGATTGTGGATATCTGCAAGCAAGCGGGTAAGAAAAGGCAGTTCGAGTCCTAGGTAAGCGGATATTTTATTTATTATGAACGAAATTTAAATTTCATTCAATGCTGTTGTGAAACATGAAACTAACAAGTTTCATGCTTTTTGATTCCTTCAAGACAAGCAATGCGAATTATGTACATGTCACATTTGTCAGTGTCCGAATATGGCAGCAAAGGAGAGGCTCTGCTGCAAAAGAAGTTGTATACAAAACGTTAGAATGGTCATCAAAGGAATAAACTTGTGGTTTTATTTGGATAAAACAGCAGAGGTGACCGGGTTTTAGTCGTGCTACAGTTGCGTGTATCAGATGACCTGAAAATTGTCGACCCGTAAAATCAAAGAGAGAACCTTGCAAACCAGTTGATGATTTTGACAAATCGGTTATTAAAAAATAAAATTTCTGATTTTATACTGTGAAAAAGTAGCTCCCAACACTGGAGGAGATACTCGTTGTCTCCTGAAGGATGATATCTTGTTTTCGGAAAGTATAAGCACCCTATGAAACATTGAAAAGGGCATATGCTTACAGAACGACCGCACGCCATTGCACAGAGACTTTCTTTCTGCCAGAAAAAAAGAAATAATTTGCAGGCATGGGTTTGCAATAAGTATACATCGACGAAGATGCTGCCTAAACTAAAAACAAGCTGTTGGCAGGGAGACAACACACCAGGAGTTACTCCCCCTCTTAACAAGGGCCAGCGCACAACTCTTGTCAATGCTGGAAGTAAACGGCGATTTGTTCCAGTGGCATTGCTAGTTTACAAGGCCCAATCAATCTCAGGCGATTACAACAGTGAGATGGGCGGGAGGAACTTTACAAAATGGTTGCTGGAGATGCTTGTTCCCATTTTCGATAATTGAAGCGCAGTTTTAACAGACAATGTCTGTTACCGTTCTATGTGCACACAAAAGTTTCCCACTTCCAATAAAAGGAAAGAATTCCGGTACCCAATATATGTGACAATTTGATTAAAATTAAGAACACTCACCAACTAACCAATTTGTAATTCTTTTTAAGATATAGTTTGTTGTTGTTGTTGTTTCGTGAGTGGTTGAGAAAGCACGGGTCGGATTTCGGACGACATGCTATGACTTCAGCTGTTGGAGTTGGCTCGGGCAAAAAAAAACACCAGAGTTGTAATAAGCCAGCACGGTCACGATCGAGATGCTGAGACTGCCGCCCTACCACCTGGACTTCAACGCCATAGAGTTAATATGGGGTCAGATCAAAGGCATCGTTACACAGAAAAATGCCACATTCCGGTAAGGAATGGACCTTTGTCCTTTCTTGGTTGCTGGGATGGGGGATTTGGGTGTATGGCCTTTGGCCATTTAAATAAAAAAAAAAAAAATGTGAAAACAAACTTTGCCACTTTCCAAAATATGTATCATTTGGATCTTTGATTTTAACACAAAATGGTACTTAAAACACAACTTTTCAATTTTTATGCCCCCTGAATCGAGATTCGTGGGGGTGGGTGCATGTAGTTTTTGGTCTGTCTGTCCGTTTGTCCGTTTGTCTGTTTGACCGTTTGTCTGTCTACCAAAACCTTAACATTAGGCATAACTTTTGAATGGTTATAGATAGAGCTTTCATATTGTGTATACCTTATCACAAGACCTTTCCAGTGGTTCAAGAATTTTTTTTATCTCGTGATTTCTCGTTTTTTCATTTTTTTTAACTTTAACATTGGCCATAACTTTCGATTTGTAAGTGATAGGGTTTTCATATTTCAAATGTGCATTCCTTCTAGTGGTACCATAATTTTTGACCTCGTGACCTTACCTTGACGTTTGACCTACTTTTTAAAATCTTTAACATTGGCCATAACTTTCGATTGGTAAGTGCTAGGGCTTTCATATTTCACATGTGCATTCCTTGTCACAAGACCTTTCTAGTGGTATCATAATTTTTGACCTCTTGACCTTGACGTTTGAACTACTTTTAAAAAACTTTAACGTAGTCCATAACTTTCAATTGGTAAGTGATACGGTTTTCAGATTTCACATGTGCATTATTTTTCACAAGACCTTTCCACTGGTACCATAATTTTTGACCTCGTGACCATCACCTTGACGTTTGACCTTCTTTTTAAAAACTTTAACATTGGTCATAACTTTCTATTGGTAAGTGATAGGGCTTTCATATTTCACATGTGCATTCTATGTCACAAGACCTTTCCAACGATCCCATATTTTTTACTTTGTGACCTTGACCTACTTTTTTAAGACTTGAACATTGGCCATAGTTTTTGATTGCTTAGTGATATTGATTTCATATTTTACATGCGCTGTCCGGGGGCATCATTGTTTCACAAACACATCTTGTTTCAAGTATGATTTGGATAGAAACTCGTGCTCTCGACTTCTAGCCTTGCACACCTTCCTCTTTGTCAAAAATATGAAAATGCACAAAGTGATCCATATTTATGAAACAAACGGATCATTTGCGACTCAATGTGATATGTAATGTTTAGTGTTGATATAAATATTTCAGATAGTATGATGTTCTGCAATTGGCGATGGAAGCGTTTCAGCAGATAGGACCAGAAAGGTGGCGTAAAACATGTGATGGTGTTGACAAGCAAGCACATCGCAGAATGCCAGAAGAATGACCCTCGTGCCGACGCACTAATTGACTCATTAGTTATCAACCTAGTTGATTCTACAGGTTTTATGTGTTGCAATTAAGGCGTAACTATACCAAATTTAGTGACACAGAGGCCTTTCTGTTATTTAATCTTCATCAGTGTGTCTTAACCCCAAAGTTCTGAAACCGAAACGGATGATGGACAAGTCCCGGCAAACACAGCACATCCCCCTCCGAGCACATACCGACCGACGCAGATCATGATACAGGTCAACTGGAGGCACCAGGCAAGAGACACCTGCATCAGGACTAATAGGCGTCCCCCCCCCCCCGAGCCAACATCAGCAAACATGGCCCACACTCCACGAAGTCCCGGGCACCAGGAAGGAGATGTCCAAAGAAGCGAGACTTGCAAAATTTTAAAATATAAGAAAAAGTGGCAACCAAAACCGCTAAGATACATGTCTCACCTGACAAGTCAGTCTTAGTTTTAGAAAAATTAGAATTTTATGCTGCAAAAATTAAAGATATAATATAGTTATTTAAATAAGTACCTGAGTACTGACGTCAACACCGCAGTATCAAACTCAGCACTGAGGAACTGATACTGAGCTGATGATACCCTCGGGGACGAACGAATCATCCACCAGCAGAGATACCGACCCAGTGGTTGCAATTCAGGCGTAACTATACCAAATTTAGTGACACAGGGGCCTTTCTGATATTTAATCTGCACCAGTGTGTCTCAACCCCAAAGTTCTGAAACCGAAGCGGATGATGGACAAGTCCCGGAAAACACAGCACACCCCCCTCAGAGCAAACACCGACCGACGCATATCATGAGACAGGTCAACTGGAGGAATAAGGCAAGAGACGCCTACATCAGGACTAATAGGCGTCCCCCACCGAGCCAACATCAGCAAACATGGCTCACACTCCACGGCAGGAAGGAGATGTCCAAGTAGCGAGACTTGCAAATGTTTGTACAAATTGATAGAAGAATAAATGAAAATACAATTTAAAAAAAAACTGTTATCAAACAACGCAAAAGAATACATGAAAATATGATTTAAAATATATATATATATATATATATATCCAAACCATACTTTACCAAAAACTAAAAGACAAATTTCAAAGGGGAAAAAGATAAAATGGCTAAATAAAAATGGGATTACCCGAGCTGAAACCGGTGGTGCAGAAGGTGAAATACCACTACGGCCTGGAAACCAGCGCGCTATACACTGAGCCACGCACTCCACCTTGTACGTGTGTGTAATTTATACATTACTGAGTTGAACAATGACATACAACGGAACGATCTCTGTTTTAAAAATTCGAAATAAAATCCTCTCTCACCACAAGTGTAAGGAGGCTACCATTATTAAGCTCAAATGTATACCATAACGGGCAACAGTCTGTACGATATGCCTGCACTGGGCCGCGACCTATTTACCTCTATCTATTGAACAAAGCGGAAAACGGCGAAGATAAATATATGCATTCAGTCGGGTGTGACACCATGCAAATAAAGATCATCACTCTAATGTCAAAGGCATAGTAAATGTTCTGCGTGTTTAACTGTTACTTTTGTGTGAAAGGGACATTATTGTTCTCTTGGGCGGTCTGCTGTCAATAGCTGTAGAATATTTTACCATTCAAAGCACATTCTTTAAAGCAGGTGAGTGAGTAATATAATCAAAGATGGGGTAGAGACCTCGACGAGGATATCTAAGACTTGTTTTCATTTTAATTAAGTCTCTTGCTCGGCTTGGTCTCGCATGAGACGAAAATTTGAAAACTGAAAACTTGCTTGAGATTTCCTTGTCCCGGCCCTAACCACATCATAGATTCTACTATTCTTGTATACCAGATAATATCGGATGCACGACATTTCCTCTAAACCCATTCCGTCGAATAGACACTTCGTCTAATACGACAAACGGCCTAAAAACGGCCTGGTACGACATTTTGTCGAAAAAGGTTTAAGGAGGCCTTCATGCGGACTAAACAATTTATATGTCTAAATCGCGACGGAAGTAAGGGCGAGGATTGTGGCCACGTAAAATCGATTTAAGCCCCCCAGTGGAAATCTTTCCACTGACCGTTCCAAGGCGGTTCTTCTGTGGCGATTTATTTATGTTGTTGTTTGTTACTTACTGTGTGTATCACTTGTGTCTTTTTATTTTGGATGGCCATATGGCCATTTTGTGGGAAAGTAACTGTCCTTATGGCCTTCCTTTGTTTAGGTTTCCATTATGGTCTGGTCGCTTAATGTTTGTGTTTCTTTCCCTTTGGTGTCTTTGATGGGTGGAGTAAGTTAATTGTATCGATTCCTGATCTTTGTTTTACTTCTACTTTAGACGAAATTCGCACCTTTGTTATTTTTCGTCTTTTTCGATTCTTCTCGCTTTTTCCTCCAATATTTAGACAATCCATATTGATTTCATATGGCTTTTGCCCTTCGATTTTATCCGGCTTCTCTTTCATTAAACTGGTGCTGTTGTAAAATTATTCATATTATTGTGAATATTTTTTTAAAATTGTGAATTTTTAAGAGCAATAAAAGGAAACGAAACTGGTCTTTTGTGTTAGTTTTATTCTTTCGCATTGTGTAGTTTCTTACTTTTTTGTATAGTCAGTTAATGGTTTGAAATATACTGAATTTCTTGCTTCACTACCTCACTAAACTTGAAGAAATGCTGTTCTATACTAGCAACATGGGGTACCCTCAAATAACCTACAAAGGCTTTGACTATTCCAAAGATCGTATCTATAAGGAACATACTTACTGGAAGTGTGTAGAGACTTTTGACCACAAAAACGATACGGTAATAAGAGAAACTGAACGCAATCTTCATTGGCCAAACCAATGAGATCTAGTCGTAAAAGTGGCTATGGCAAGCATCAAGCTCTTTGGAATCATCATCAAGTCTGATTAATCGAGAACTCCAGGATGAGGGCACCAGTGATAGTGCTGGTCATCTACCTCGCCTTGCAACTGTAAAGGTTTTTTTTTCTTGATCCTGTGTTAACTGAGCTTGCCTATGTTTACTTATGATCCCAAAACAGCTTGCAAATGACTCCAACGCTTAAGACCCCTTCTTTTCTTTCTGTTTCTAGCGTCGGGTACAGCGAGAACGTAGGAAACAACTGCCAGAGTTTCTTTAGTCACTTGATGACGTCATTTTGACTGATTATAAGACTGGAAAGAGGGAAAACGTTGTATTGGCCGACACAATTGTTGGGGGAGACGAGAGAATCAGAATCATAGTTACTGGTACTGATGCTGGATTTAGGCTGTGTGGTATAGGGATGGTACTTTCTCTCTGGCCCCAGTTCATTTCTATCAGTTGTACACAATACATGGAATCATCCTCGGCCAGCTTCTACTATCGCTTGTGTTTTGCCTTAAGACGAAAAAGAGCAAATCAACATGCAAACTATTGTTTGCGATATTTAAAGACGTGGCACGCGAACAGGATATTGAAATGAAAGTAGAAGCTATCCGCACTGATTTTGAAGAAGCTGTGTTTGATGTTGGAATTGAGTGCTGCTTTTTCCATCTATGCCAGGGCCGTTGGAGAAAGATTCAGGATCGCATACATTGAAGACATGAGCTGCAAGATGATGTCAGCCCCCCACGCAAATCCTGATCTTCTTGTCTACATGGAGAGGATATACAACGGCTACAATTGTCCAAGACAAACATGGGAAAATACATTAGTTATTCATTTATTAAAACCTAAATCCAATACATTTTCATTTTGTTTCATATCAGTATCCAATTTTATTTTATTTTTTACTTTCGTAAAATCAATAAAGGTATGGAAAAAGGCGCTGTTTCCACCACACCTCTGGAATGTGTTTGAGCGCACTCTTGCCGATGCGCACAGAACCAACAATATACTTGAAGGATGGTACCGTCGCTTCAACACTATAGCAGCCAAGCATCATCCCAATATCTATGAGTTTTTGGAGAGGCCCAAGAGGAAGCAGGCTCATACCGGATGGCTCGGCGTGTTTTACTGTCTCATCCTTGTGTCAACTTGGTTTTAATTGTGATTTCTGTGTTCACCGAGTTGATTTACTGATGAGTTGGAAAACCCTCACGCGGACCAAACAAATACTTCGTTGAACCACAGTGAAAGCGAGATTGAGGGTTGGGATCCCGCAAAGTAAACCTAAACTTATCCGGAAATTTTACTGACCATTCCAAGTCGGTGCTTTTGCTGTGATTCTTTCATGTTTTGTATTGGTGGTTCTGATTATTTCCTTAATCATATATGTTGTAACGTTGATGATTCTGGTTCTTCCCCCTTTTTTGGTTGTTCATTTTAGTTACGTTTGCTTTACAGTTTAATGTTTCATTACGATAACACTCGTGCGACATAGTGCATTTTTCACATCTCCAAAATGGCTACTTTTCTGATGAAAATCCTTGACATTTTTTGTTATAAATGTTCAAAACATATGTTGAGGGTGCTCGTTAGAACCGCCTCAGTGAGGCTGTTCTAATGAGTACCCACAACCTATGCCTTGGAGCAGAAATAAGAAAAATAATGTATACCCCCGTAAACCCCAGTTTTCTCTATATAAATTGGGGTTTAGAAGGGTGTTCATTTCACGGTCTTGTTCACGTGATGTTTTGGTTGTTCATTTTAGTTACGTTTGCTTTCCAGTTTAATGTTTGTCATGTTGGGGATTCTTATTCTTTCCCCTATTATGTACATTAAGCCGTTTTAGTTAGGTTTAGATATTCTGAATCACCACTTGTTTTGGTAAAGAGCTGCTGGCTCGGTTTATCTGTTGTCCATTTTGTTTACTGTCGTCACTCCATGTTTCGACTACCTTCCCTAGTGATATTGTAGGAACAATTTGGGATCTGATTGTTTCAGTTCCAGACCGTTTCTCTTTTTAATTATCATACCATTACGATAACACATCCGTGTGATGAAGAATATTTTTTCAAATCTCAGAAAAGACAATTTTTCTGATGAAAATTTGTAATATTTTTCTTATTTACACTCCAAACATAGGTTTTGGGTGCTCGTTAGAACCGCCTCATTGAGGCGGTTCTAACGAGTACCCACAACCTATGTCTTGGAGCAGAATAATGTTTACCCCCCTAAACCCCAGTTTTCTGTATATAACGTGGGGTTTAGGGGGGTCTTTATTTCACGGACTTGTTCACGTGATGCAGAAAGTTTGGTGGAGCAGTTGATCGCTGGACAACAGCCGCAACAACCACATATAAAAGAATATATGATTCCAAGAAAGTCTAACCTAAATACATGTAGTTGCAAAATTAAATATTCACGAATAGTACTGGTTATTCTTATTTTTCAGGTGAGGAAAGAAAAAGAAATAATCCTTCGGATTGTGCAGAGCTATTCTGACCGGGACAACGACATCTCGATCTACTTAAGCCACTTAGGATTAAACAGACCCAAAAAGGAGAAGTTAGTGAAGATTGTCTTTTTTTAATCTTCTCTAAGTAAAAGGTATATTGAGTCGATTCTAATGAGATTCCTTTTCAAGAAAATGTAAAAACAATCCCATATTATCGGAAAATGTATGATTATTTGGAGCTATCGACACAGTCCTCTAACGACTCAAACACAAGATCGAAGTAGCCATGGTACACGAGCCATCCAATTACGTAAATACGCCTATTAAAATATACTGTAAATTTTCCTACCGAAAAAAGGACGAAAATTTTCTATGAAAAAATGTGATATTTTTCTTACTTCTGCTCAAAATATAGAGTGTTGCATATGTTATAACCGCTTCATCAAGGCGGTTCTAACGAGTACCCACAATCCATAATTAGAGCAGAAGATTTACGCCTGTAAACCCCAGTTTTACTATATAAAAGTGGGTTTCAAGGGGGTCAGAATTATATAAATGCGCATTCGAGTCATACACGTTTCATTGTTATTTTTACTGTAGGGCTTCCACCATTTGTATGGTTCTGTAGCTTGTAAACAATGTTCCTCTAGACTGACCCCCTTCGCCCGCTCATCGGGGCTTAAAGGAATATTTTGGGCTGCATGCTTCCACGCAGAGCTAAAACCGAACGCTTACGAGTACTTGTAAACCGCTTATAGGATCTAAGCTTGCCCAGGCAAAGCGGTGCGAGTAGAACCGTCCATGCTTATAAGCCCTATTGGTTTCATTGGGCGACATGGCTTGAGATGTTATTTCATCTCAATGTCGGGTAAAAGTCGCAAAAAAAGTTGGAAGCAACGTCTCCAAAATGATCTATTCAGTGGTGACGGGGAATTAAACCTCAAATCAAACAAACAAACAAACAAAGACTGGTCCTCGTTAATTTGACTTTCATTACGATAACAACCCCGTGCAACACAGTGCATTTTTTCACACCTCCAAAATGACCATTTTTTCTGTTGAAAATCCGTGATATTTTTCTTATTTATACTACAAATATAGGTTGCTGGTGCTTGTGAGGCGGTTCTAACGAGTACCCACAACCTATGCTTGGCGCAGAAATAAGAAAAATAATGTATACCCCCGTAATCCCCAGTTTCCTCTTTACAAAGTAGGGTTGAGTGGGGTGTTCATTTCACGGACTTGTTCACGTGATATTCGGCCGATTGCTTATCAGTCGACCCTAAGTTACCAACTACAGGAGCTTTCCGCCTGCTATTTTTCACGGAAATATCGGTGACCATGTACAGAATAATTTACGCGTTATTTATAGCAGCGATAGCCTTCTCCCTTAGATGTCAGAGCGATGTGTTAAAAGTGAAATCTGGACTGGAGTCGTGTACTGGGTCGTCGGAAAACAGTGAAGACCCAGATCAAACGCTGCATAATGCGGCGTTTGATCAGAGTCTACATTTTGCTTGAAATACTGGAATTTAAGGGTTAAACGAAACAGTTTGGGTCTCAGTCCAGGACTATTTTCCCAGCCTACACTGAGAGACAGTGCTGTTAGTGGTTTGATAATATCCTAAGCAGGTATTTGAGTTTCTTCCAAGTAAGGGAGCTAATATTGTAGAAAAAAGGCATGGGCGATTATTGAACCTTCATTTCATAATAAACTTATCCGGACAGCCAGGCTATGATGCAGCCACCTCTTGAGATGGAGAGATTTTGACTTCGGCGTCTGTGTTTCCATAGCTGTCATGTTTGAGCATCTGTAATATTATTTCTCCCCTCAATGCCATAGGTACATGTTGAATGTATATTTGATATTGGCTGTTCCAGAACATATTCCTTTTATTTTAAGAAAATTACACTGTATATGGCTACTGAGTGAGAAAAGATTTAAAATTTTAATCATTTCTTAAGAGGAATGGATACCCCCTGTCTTTGTCACAAGGGACAGAAAGGTTTGCTTTCTTGTTAACTCTGTCTATTTAAAAAGGGGTCGTCTCTTAAAGGAAAGAATTTGCTCCTTTGGAGCAAATTCTTTCCTTTAAGAAAAGACCCATACTGACAAGAGAGATAAAGTATTTCACATAGTTGATTCCCCTGAACGTGTTTTCATTCACCTTAGAGGAATGCTCTGAAAGCGAATAACACACCCGTGTGATAAAATGGCGTATTCCTTATCTGTTTGATACTTTTCTTATTTCTAGTCCTAATACGGTAGAACTTCGATGGCTCGAACACCGATGGCTCGTTTGCCATGGATGAGTCGAACACATTCTTGAGCCCCTAGCGCAATCCTCTACATAAGAAAAGTGGGGATTATTAAGGTAATTTTAGTCTTTTATCTTGCAAATGTATGCTGTGTGTACTCATTAGAATCGCCTCGATGAGGCGATTCTAATGAGTATACACAGCATACATATTCATTATAGAACACCGAAAAGATGTCTAAAAGTATCTCGTTATGCCTCCTGACAGTAACCTCAGTGGCTCGAACTACCCCTGTCTCGAACAGATTTTCGAGGTCCCAAAGGTGTTCGAGCCATCGAAGTTCGAGCATCGATTTTTGCTGCTCGTTAGAACCGCCTTAACGAGGTACTGTTTGTAATTCTTTGCCTAATTGGCCGAAACTAGCTAGTCTGGCCAAGAAACATGTATACTTCATATTTTTCAGTTCTGTGGTGTGTTCCTTGCTTCCAAAGGATAACCCTTTCTAGAACATATTTGACGTCACTACAGCTGGTGTCTGGGAATGTGTGGCAGCCGTGAAAAGTCTCCCTGCCCTACATCATAGTGTAGTTTATATTTTGTTGTCCTTTGGGATCATTGATTCCATTGTTGAGTTTTGAAAATATTTGAGGGTCACCGATGAGGCCTAATTGGCCGAAACTAGCTAGTCTGGCCGATAAAACATGTACACTTCATATTTTCCAGTTCTGTGGTGTATTCCTTGCTTCCAAAGGATAACCCTTTCTAGAACATATTTAAATGATCTTGACTAATGGGGTAATTTTGAAATACTGGCATTAATGGGTGTGTCCAAATTCAACGATGGTGGAGAGCGTATAGTTATAGTCTATCCCATCTGAATCTTCACTTGTATTTGCATAGCAGAATATTTTCGCTAACATACTCTCCACTCTGCGCAAACTGCATGACATTACGCAAACACGCCTATACAAATACATTGCGACCTTTATCGCCGAAAATATGAAAATTTTATGATGAAAAAAAGTGATATTTTTCTTATTTCTGCTCAAAATATAGATTGTGGGCACTAGTTAGAACCGCCTGATCGAGGCGGTTCTTACGGGTACCCACAATCTATATTTTAGAGCAGAAATAAGAAAAAAAGGCATACCCCCTGAAACCCAGTTTTACTATATAAAAGTGGGGTTCAAGGGGGTCAAAAGTATATAGGCATGTTTTCGTGATGGCGTCTTTCTAGAACAAACGGTTTTTAATCTTTTCTTATTCCTACTTCAAATATAGATAGAGAGCCCGCTAGAACCGCCTCATTGAGGTGGTCCTAACCAGTAGCCACTATCTATTTTTTAGCAAAAATAAGGAAAATTATGAAAACCCCGTAAATCCCACTTTTCTCCATATAAATTGGGGTTTACAGGCGTCTTGTTTACTTGATGGCGTCATGTAACATTTTTGTAATGTGTTTTCATTTTCCAAGTGCCCAGTATTTAACCTTGTTTGTTTTTTATTTATTTTATTTTATTTATTTATTTATTTATTTTATTTTATTTTATATTTAACTAAATGTTAGCCATGCCTCAATGATTACATCGACTCACGCGACGTCACATGATCATTACGTGACCACAAAATAAACAATGGTTGTTTCCAATATGATTGGACGATGGCGACGTAATGACGTCAACGGCGCATTTTTTGCCGTTGACAGGAAAGCTGCGTCCAATTGTTTACGAAAACACGCCTATACAAATACATTGTAAACCGAAGAAAACAAAAACGAAAATTTTGAGATGAAAAATTGATATTTTTTCTTATTTCTGCTCAAAATATATATATCTATATTTTGGAGATTGAAACCTGCTCGACTAGCTGATCTGGTGCGGGCTATGCTAACTCCGGCGCATGCATACATAACACAGCTGCGTCATACGTGCCTGTAATTTATTTCGGCCTTTTCAAGATTATTTCACTCATATCGAGCCGATCGATAATCAAATGTGGTCGAAAACCGGAGTACCCGGATAAAAACACATGACCTTCCGTTGCAGGTATCACCTACTATTCAGCATACACGGTCTGGCGATGATTTACATACGAGCTGTCAGCTTTTATCAAATCATTACTGTTTGCAGGCTTCATAGGCATGTTATGAACGTTCCGATTAGTTTGGAATAAAATGCAGTACGCACGCCTTTAGCTATGTTGGTACTTAAATTGATGATCGGTTGCTTATTGACATGAAGTGTGTATCCGCTTCCAATTAACTAATGACACTTAACGAACAGGCCTTAAAGGGACAAAATATTTGCTAAATATTGCGTGCGAGAGTCTTGTTAGGGGCAGAGTGCTTCTGGCAAAGAGATGGAGAGGCAGCGATAATGATTATTGGATTGTATTGGTATTATTGAGCCGATGCACAACAAATGCTACAATCAAATGTGCAACCAGCGAAGACGCAGATCTACTTGCACTTTCGCCTTTTCGCTTATCTATTTTTGGCTACCCCGTGGGATGTAGATGGGTCATGCGACCGGTGAGGACTCAGATCAGACTGCGCGGATGCAGCGCAGTCTGATCTGAGTCTTCGCTGAACGCACACTTCTTATTGTAGATTTTATCGTTCGCTGGCTCAAATATTGTTGTTATTAACGGCAACGAAGTCTACATAAATAAATAAATAAATAAATAAATAAATCTTGCAACGTTGTTGATGATTGCTTGCTTGATTTCGGTTTAACGTTCCCGACAACACTTCATAGGTCATTTCCAATTTTTGGACTTTTACCCGACATTGCGATGAAATGACATCTCAAGCCCTGCCGGCCAATGAAACCAATAGGGTTTTAAGCATGGCCGGTCCGACTCGCACCGCTTTGCCTGGGCAGGCTTATATCCCCTAAGCGGTTTACCAATACTCGTGTGCGGTCGGTTTCAGCTCTGCGTGGAAGCACCATGCAGCCCATCTATTTCTTCAAGCCCCGATGGGCGGGGGCCAAAACGTTGTCGATGAAATACTTTGATAAACAACCCGCAATATTGGCAACAATATTAAATTCAAACAGGACAATCCATCCTTATAAAGTTATGCAGGCTTTTCGGTGCCTTCTACTGGTTTCGCCAACCCCTGATAACGACCGACTCGATATAAGTTCATTAGCTTCATTTTGAAAAAAAATGAGTGTTGTCAGCACAAATACATGTAAAATATGCTGTTGGAAAACCCACGCTTCACATTCAAATGACATTAATTTTAGTTATCGACCCTGGTTTGAAGTATAACAAGCAGCAAGTAAGGGTAGATGAGGAGTATTATAAGAATCTGATATGGGGTTCTGTTGTAGATGAGCGTTTCCAACCCGAGGGATGACCGTGCTGAGCGGAACCGAGGCTACGCCGAGGTTCCGCTCAGCACGGTCATCCCAAGGGTTGGAAACGCCCATCTACAACAGAACCCCATATTTGATTCTTTTTCTTGCACAACACCTCCGGTTAGTTTTGACAGCTCGCACGTGTATATTGTTTACAAAATAAAAGTAGTGCGGAAGTAGTTCCGGCAGTTGAATAGAATTGAAGCGCATTTATGTTAGTTGCCTGGGTCGGAACATAAATTTCTATCCCAGGGTAAAATCACGGATTTCCTTGTCTGGTGTGCAAGAATGTTATTTCTTCTCTTTCTACACTTCCATTCATTTTCCTCTTTCTCTCCCACCTCTCACTTTCATCTCCTCTACCATCTCTTCTACCTCTTTTCTCCCTTTCTCTGGGAGACGACACAAAATGACCCACAAGGGTTGACGTGTCGTTAACCCCAAATCAATCAGTCAATGAAGTATAACACGTATGTTTAACACATAAACTTTGAACATGTCTACATATGGCAGTAAATTCTTAGTAAACAAAGTCTAGAAGCAATCTTTGCAAAACTAGTGACACTCATACACACGCACTCGCGCGTGCACGCACTTAACGCAGATGGGTGCACGCATGCACGGAGGCAAAATAAATATTGGATTTCTACACTTAATGTTTGAACTCTTTCTCTTTTGAAGGGCAAGGATCGCTGAAATCATCAAATTTCGTTCTTGTTGATTCCACTGCGTTTAACATCATTGTCATATCTCGTTACTCGACCGTACACCGCTGCGAGCCATATGTGACGTGCGTCCACAATATGTACTCTCGCGATCACGTGTCAGCGCAGGCGCACTACTCCGGTCACCTTCATATTAAATGTCCATTAGGATGATTAGCATCTATATGTCACAATACCATAATGCGTATGTCAATTAAATTAAAACAATGAAAATTTACTGTTGGTCACCAGTAATAAATATTTGATGAAGTTTTTCTGCCTGTAATGACCTTTATGAGGGGAAAAAACGTCCGCTTTTTGTCGCGCGATCCTTAGGTTTTTGTTTGATTTGAGGTTTAACGTCCCCGTCAACACTATAAAGACAATGGTGTGAACAGTTAAGTTCGTGTAATAACAATTTCCATGGCCCCCGTTTTATATTGAGAAAAGTTTGATTTACAAGGACAGATACATGTTTTTTCTACTTCCTTAATCAATAAGATGCCAGAAACAACAATTGTTGTCTGCTGGTAACTTTAAACCCGTGTGGACCCGGATCAGACTCTAGGAGCAGTCTGATCAGGGTCCACACTGTTTGCCTTTATGCAGAACTATGTTTGAAAGGTGTGCAAGAATATGTAGGAGACGACATAAACAGACGACATTTCCAGATGCAGTTATTCATGCCTTTTCAGAATGCGATACACGTTAGAACCACCTTATCGAGACAGAAATAAAACATAAAAAGAAACTCATCACACATTTTCAAAACAATGACGGTTTCCTAGCCACAGACGTTATCATTATCCCATGTGGATCTAGTTTCCAAACTAAACATTAGAAATAAAAAAAAACAATGGGGGATACAGCTTTTTTGAAAGGCCTAATTGGTGGAATAGGCCATATTTTCCTTATTTTATTTTCTCGAATTATAGCTTATTGGTGCTCTCACGAGTACCAAACAACCTATGTTTCTAAAAAAAAAAAAGCACGGTACCTAATAAATACCATTGCAGACCCCACTCGTCAATATATTATAGTGGTGTTCATATCACGGACTTGTCACGAAAACACGCCTATATAAGATTAACCCCCTTGAACCCCACTTTTATATGGTAAAACTGGGGTGTCCGGGGTTAAACCTTATTTTTCTTATTTCTGCTCTAAAATATAGATTGTGGGTACTCGTTATAACCGCCTCGATGAGGCGGTTCTAACGAGTGCCCACAATCTCGATGAGGCGGTTCTAACGAGTGCCCACAATCTATATTTTGAGCAGAAATAAGAAAAAAATTACAATTTTTCATCATAAAATTTTCATATTTTTCGGCGATAAAGGTGGTAATGTATTTGTATAGGCGTGTTTGCGTAATGCCACACAAGCATATTTGAATCTTGGCTGTAACTTTACCATAGCCAATGCTTTTCATCACGAAAACACGCCTTTATAAGTTTAACACCCTTAAACCCCACTTTTATACAGCAGAACTGGGGTTTGAAGGGGTATACATTTTCCTCTTATTTCTGTTCAACACATATATTGAGGGTACTCGTTAGAACCCGCCTCACCGCCTCTATGTTTTGAGCAGTAATATGAAAATATGAAAAATATCAGAATATTTATCTAAAAAGTTTCAGTTTTTGGTGGTTAGATTTTCAGTTTATTTTAACAGGCATGTTTTCCTTTTCGTTTGTTTGATTTGAAGTTTAACGTCCCCGTCAACACTGTAAAGGTCATTTTGGAGACACTGCTTCCAATTCTGTGGGACTTTTACCCGACATTGAGATGAAAAGACATCTCAAGCCCTGTCGCCCAATGAAACCAATAGGGTTTATAAGCATGGACGGGCCAACTCGCACCGCATTGCCTGGGCAGTCTTAGATCCTCCAAGCGGTTTACCAGTACTCGTGTGCGGGTCGGCATGTTTTCGTAATGCTTTTAGACCAATAAGACGGCGCAGTTCCATTACATAGTGTTAACATAGACACATAATGGAAAAAGCAAAACATAGAAGAACTTCAGCTCTTTAATTGAAACATTAAAACAACCCACTTATTTCATTTGATTCTCGCCATTTCTCGCGGGAGAGCAACAAGTCTGTATCAGAAAGTTTGCATCAAAATATTACTGTGTATCAAAGGGCTGTCTTATAAAACATTTATCAGTTATAACAAGCTAGAATCCCCGCCGGAGCTATGTACAAAACATTTTGAAGTTTCAAATGAATGGTTTTTGATTAGACCGGTGAATTATTCATCATAATCCGCCCCAGTGGACCCGACGTTTTCTAATATCTAGCCTCCCAGTCGATAGTAATGATTATATATGGATAATAAAACTGAAAGCAGACTTCTATCAGATTCTGGGGTTCAAAGTCACTTAAAATATTTAGACGTAATGGTGTGTTATTTCTAAAGAGTATGTCGCTTTTAAAAATGATTTCGTCTTATCACGCTATTTGTAAATAATTCGTAAATTTCATCTTGAATATGAATAAAGCAATAAAACTTACAAATATACGTCTCATATACGATAGACGCGAAACAAAGCCGAAACTGAGTCATATAAACAGGCTTCTGATATGAAAGGTACGATTTTTCAGATGGAAACAACTTTTATTTATTTTTTTTAGGTACGAACAATAGTTTTCTGAAGAAATGAAGAAAGACCAAAAAGTATTCCTCATCACGTGAACAAGTCCTTGAAATAAAGACCCCCCTAAGCCCAACTTTATATAGAGAAAACTGGGGTTTACGGAGGTAAACATTATTTTCCTTATTTCTGCTCCAATAGATAGGTTGTGGGTACTCGTTAGAACCGCCTCAATGAGGCGGATTGAGGCGGTTCTAACGAGCACCCAAAACCTATGTTTTGAGTATAAATAAGAAAAAAATCACGGATTTTCATCAGAAAAGTAGCTATTTTGGAGATGTGAAAACATGCACTATGTTGCACGGGTGTATTATCGTAATGTTCCACTGCTTTGATTCACAATTGCAACTTGTAGACAGAAAGACTAAGAGGCGTCACGATTATTCATATACGCGTGTTCACCTTTATTCATATATGAGCCCCGCCAAGCGAATTTGTGTCTTCGAGCATTCCGTCATGACAAATTTTAACTACGCATGCCCAGCCATTCAGAGAGGCCAGGGATATGGCTTTCTGTCTGAAGGTTCCTCTTGATTCACTGCTTGTATGAGTGAGCAGCGAAGGTTCTGGCGAGACTGCGCGGATGCGCAGGCTCGCCTGAACCTTCGCTGCTCGTATAGGAGATAAGTACCAAAATCGCTTGACGGGGCCCATATGTGTATGTTTTGTATACATGTTCTCTTACACCAAATGTGAGACCTGAGCTAAGATAAATAAAGTTTAGTTTAGTTCTGTGCTGTTCTGAAACCTAGAATCTGATAATAATATCAAGTCTTTGTTATAAAACCATTGAAACCCCACTTAATAAAAAAAACAAGAGGTCAATGGGCCACTACGCTCATCAGAGGTCGATTAGAAGAAAATGATTCCGGTCCCTAGGTCCATAGATGCCATATTTTCAACAAATCATGGTTTCTTGTAAAATATAAGTAGAGGTCCACCCAAGGATTAGTTCGAAATCTGGTGCCATAGTCTAAAACAGAGCCAGATAAATGTCCTGTTTTGCCCTTTCCCGAATACGAATGCCAAAGTGATAGAATCTGACCAAAACTCAAGGTCAACCAAGGGTCATCATTTGAAACAAACTTGACAGGACCAGAATCCGCAATGATGCAAACCAAGTTTCAAAGTCAGGGGCCTTTCAGTTCCTAAAATGAAGATTTCACATCAGGAAAACACGCCTATATAATTTTGACCCCCTTGAACCCCACTTTTGTATAGTAAAACTGGGGTTTACAGGGGTAAACCTTATTTTTCTTGTTTCTGCTGTAAAATATAGATTGTGGGTACTCGTTAGAACCGCCTCATCGAGGCGGTTCTAACGAGTACCCACACTCTATATTTTGAGCAGAAAGAAGAAAAATATCACAATTTTTCATCTTAAAATTTCATTTTTTCGGTGATAAAGGTTACAGTGTATTTGTATAGGCGTGTTTTCGTGATGAAATCCTCTTTAATACTAAATATGGGCATGTCCGCCAACTTAAACATGTGATTGAGATCCAACAATCTAATTTTCCCAACCCCATTGAAGGTCTATTTCAAATTTTGTTTCAATCTACCTAGCAGATTCAATTATGAAGAAATTTGAGAAATGCGAGGCCAAGTACAGTAAAAGAACCATGACCTTTAATATTTATAATTAATAATCAACTAGCGTATTTTATAATTAAAATTCATGTCATCACGAAAACACGCCTATATAATTTTGACCCCCTCGAACACCACTTTTATGTAGTAAATCTGGGGATTGCGGGGGTATATCTAATTTTCGTTTTTCTGCTCTAAAATATAGATTGTGGGTACTCGTTAGCACCGCCTGGATGAGGCGGTGCTAACAAGTACCCACAATCTATATTTTGAGCAGAAATAAGAAAAAATATCCCAATTTTTCATCTTAAACTTTTCATTTTCTCGGCGATTAAAGCTTACAATGTATTTATATAGGCGTGTTTTTCGTAATGTCACAAGGAAAAGTGTGGATAGGTAAACTGACGGCTCAAAAATGACCTAAAATAGTGTTGACTGGGCCGTTAAACTCCAATACGAACAAACAAACAAATGCATAACAGACCAAATTGTGCCAGTGTAAGATTGAGACTCAGAGGTATGCGTTTTAGTATACCTCTGTTATTCAGATTGTAAATAGTTTTAAGGACTCATCCAGTGATTTCTCTTTTTTTTTTTTTTTTTTTTTTCAGTTAAATTCTAAATTTAGCTACGCACCCAACTGAGGTAATGGCCAAATATGACCGACTCAGTATAAGAAGATAGATAGATAGATAGATAGATAGATAGATAGATAGATAGATAGATAGATAGATAGATAGATAGATAGATAGATAGATAGAAATGGCTGAATTCTATTACGCAAACACGCCTATACAAATACATTCCCACCTTTATCGCCGAAAAAAAAATGAAAATTTTAAGATGAAACATTGTGATATTTTTCTTATAACTGCTAAAAAAATAGATTGTGCGTACTCGTTAGAACCGCCTCGATGAGGCGGTTCTGAGGAATACCCACAATCTATATTTTAGAGCAGAAATAAGAAAAATAAGGTATACCCCCGGAAACCCCAGTTTTACTATACAAAAGTGGGGTTCAAGGGGGTCAGACTTACATAGGCGTGTTTTCGTGATGTCGAGGAGGAGTGTAGCATAAACAAATAATCAGCATAGTTAGGTAAAGGCAAGGAAAGCACAATGATGCATGATAATCCTGCCCTTCATAATTCTATAAATGACATTTTTCATGAACATGCGTGATATTTTTCCCAGTTTCATACAACACCGTAATATAGACTGACTCTGCATGCAATCCTTTGACATCATATGTGTATTTGCTGTACAGATATAGTATTTGTTTTATGAAATTTTGAATGAATGATTTTATTCAACTTGTCTTATTTGTAGGTGGCCGTGAGAGCTGACAATCTGAGGCTTTGTGCTTCATGGAATTTTTGTTCTCCCGCTGTCCTTTATGATAACACGTCCGTGTGACAAGTCTGTCTTTCACATACAGGCATCACGAAAACACGCCTATATAATTTTGACCCCCTTTAACCCCACTTTTATATAGAAAAACCGGGGTTTCCGGGGGTATACCTTATTTTTCTTATTTCTGCTCTAAAATATAGATTGTGTGTACTCATTAGAACCGCCTCGATGAGGCGGTTCTAACGAGTGCCCACAATCTATATTTTGAGCAGAAATAAGAAAAATATCACAATTTTTCATAATAAAATTTTCATTTTTACGGCGATAAAGGTGGCAATGTATTTGAATAGGCGTGTTTGCGTAATGGGTTATCTTTATGATGAAGCTTTGTGATGTTTTCTTATTTATACTCAAAACATAGGCTGCGGGTGCTTGTTCGTTAAAACATGTGCCTTGGCGTGCAAAAAGAAACAATGTATGCCCCTGTAAACCCCAGTTTTCTCTTTATAAACTGGTGTTAATAGGGATAATAACTACACGTACTTGTTAACCATATACTCATCTCATCAAAAATGTTGAAGAATGAAGTTTAGACGAATGATTACATAACTTACCAAATATTTGAAGCATTTCCTATTAAGGTCAAGAATACGTAATCTTTTGCATGCGAGTACGTCTCAACATTCTGCATTGAAACATTGCGTAAAATGATATGTTACCGAGTTCGTTAAGGCGCCATGACCCCACAAAGACCAGAATTGTTTGTATAGAATCGTTTGTATAGAAAGCAATGGGAATCCGAGGAAACTTGCCATTTGGCCAGTAGAAAATAAACTGGTCCATCGAATTTTTCTAAAATCTGATATTTTGTGTCGTATTTATTGTTGATTAGAATGAGGTGAAAAAATCATTGACTACCGAGTTAGTATAGCAGATAAAGATAAGTATAGTTCGAACAAATTGACCTGACTCTGGTAAACTCTATTAACATAATTTTACACCCGACTGAATGCATGTATTTTTCTTTGTCGTTTTCCGAAGATGGCGATATTGTTATACAATACATAGAGGTCGGTGCCGAAAATTCACGAGAAGTTTAGGAAAGCCGACGAATTAGGCGATAACATTGACTAATTTATTCCTTGTGTAAAGGTCAGTCTCATGTCAAATTGTTCGCACTATATAAGGTATGTATAATTTGAGCGCACTTGGCGTAATTTGTAAACGACTTTTAAGAAGTGTGCCGTCATCTTTTCCTCAAGCTGCAGCCAAAAAGAGCGACCAGAACACAATTTCCTAAACGTCATATGTCAACCGCCCTTTGATTTGAAGTTTAACGTCCCCGTCAACGCTATTTAGGTCATTTCTACACAATTAAAACTATCATAAATAAATATTTATCTAAATGTAAAAGAAGGATATATGCTTGCTTTGTAGATTTTTCGAAAGCGTTTGACACGGTTTGGCGCTCAGGTTTGTTTAAGAAATTGCTGACTTTAGGAGTTGGGGGTAATTTTTACAATGTTATAAAACATATGTACTCTAATTCAAAGTTCGCTGTGAAAAAAGATAACTATTTATCCCAGTTTGGTAGAGCTGAAAGAGGAGTACGCCAAGGTGACAGTCTCAGTCCCCTTCTTTTTAACATCTTTATTAATGATTTGGATGAAATATTTGATCCGTCGGTGTCAGATCCGATTGTTTTAAATTCTACAAAATTGAACTGCCTTATGTACGCAGACGATGTGCTATTATTATCTGAGAGTAAAGAAGGTCTTCAATCCTGCCTGACTTCATTGCAGACATACTGTGATAACTGGAAGCTTAAGATAAATGCTGCCAAAACAAAAGTAATGATTTTTAGTACAGGAAAGATTAAAAAAGATGTGCATTTTGAAATAAATGGTTCAGAAATTGAAATCGTCGATAAATATAAGTACCTCGGCGTATTACTTTCCTACAATGGGAATTTGAAACATGCTGCTGATCATATGTACCAAAAGAGTTTGAAAGCAGTTTTTTCACTTAAATCTAAAATATTTGATTTTGACTTAATGAATAATAATTTAAAGTTTAAATTGTTCGACACTTTAATACGCCCTATCTTAACATACGGGGCAGAGATTTGGATAAGTGATTATAACATCAGAGACAAAATTCTTGACACTTTACCGTTTGAAAAAATACACAACAGATTTTGTAAATATTTGTTAGGAGTACATAAAAAGTCATCAAATTTGGCATCAAGACTTGAATTTGGTAGAGAACCAATAATTAATTATATATGTTCTCAGACATTTAAATATTATGCTCGTTTATGTGAGCTTCCAGGTAATAGATTAATAAAAGAAGTATTTGATTTAGATAAAAGTTTATTCGATGAAGGTCACAAGTCATGGTATTCCTTTGTACAAAAGTCTTTACACAGATATTCAATTTCAGCATGTGATGCTGAGTCCTGTGATATTTCAGAAATTATCTCTGACAAATATTTGTCAGCCATAAATACTGAAATAAGTCGGCTTAGAAACCAAGTTGAAGATAATAAATTAAATACATATGCCAAAATTTACCCCGGGTTTGGTTTGCAAAAATATCTGTCATTTGGAGTATCTAGATCTAAAACTAGAGAACTAGCAAAAATTAGAATAAGTTCTCATGAATTATTAATTGAACGAGGTCGTTATTTCAGACCCCAAATTCCCCGTGAAGAAAGGCTCTGTTCAACTTGTAACGTACTGGAGGATGAACAACATTTCATGCTCCATTGCAGCAAATTTGCATCAATAAGAAATAAATTATTATTACAACTGAATTTAGAATACCATGATTTAAACAATAATACCACCACTTCTTCTACGGCTTTTACTCGTTTAATGAATCCTGTAAATGCAGAGGAGACCAGATTAATATGTGACTTCATATCATCAGCTTTGTCTATAAGATAGCTTTAAAAAGCGAGAACTTATTCATGCCATCGCGAAGACGCACCTATATAATTTTGACCCGCTTTCAAGAACCCCACTTTTATATAAACTGGGATTTACACACGTGGAGTGTGAGTGCTCGTTTGAGCCACCTCGATGAGGTGGATCTAACGCGTATCTGCGGTCCGCATTTTGGGCGGGGATAGGAGGAATATCGGATTTTTCCTTCTTGGAATTCTCGACTTTCATCCGTAAATTTTACATCGTATTTCGTATAGGCGTGTTTTCGGGATGTCACTCAGTTAGGCACACAACCTTTGCTCCATTTCAAGTCAATGGTGAGACAAAGATATTGATAAGAATTCACGTGCCTTCATGTTACTATTCCTTGTATGATGAACAGTTATGTATATATATATATATGTATGTGTTGTATATGTGCCGGTGGACACCTTCTTTATGTTGGTTTTCCGAATAAAAATCTTGTATCTTGTATCTTGTAGGTCATTTTGAAAACGTTACTTCCAATTTTGTGGGACTTTTACCCGACATTGAGATGAAATGACATCTCAGTCCCTGCCGCCCAATGAAACCAATAGGGATTATATGCATGGACTGACTCGCACCATTTTGCCTGGGCACTCTTAGACCGTTTAAGCGGTTTACCAGTACTCATGTGCGGTCGGTTTCAGCTCTGCGTGGAAGCATCATGCAGCCAATCTATTTCTCTAAACCCCCGATGGTCGGAGGCGTTTTTTCGTAATGGAAATTAAAAACAAATGTTTAGGAATGATCAGCCCATACAAAATGTAGGGGACATGCAACTGTGCTGTTTATGGTTGGTATGCTGAAGCTGCTTTCCTTCTGCGTCTCCTTGCTGAAGCGTTTCTTCTGCGTTTCCTTGCTTCCAAAAGATAACCCTTTCTAGAACATATTTTAGAAGCCTCCGTGGTGCAGTGGTTATGCTACTCGAATTGTAAACCAGGGATTGCAGGATCGATCCCGGGCTTCTCCAGACTTTCGGATGAGTCTTTAAACCGAGGTCCCGTCTCCGTATGACCTTAGCTGTTGGTGGGACGTAAAACTTAAACTCACTCACTCTAGAACATATTTAACGTCACTACAGCTGTTGTCTGGGTTAATGTGTGGCGGCCGTAAAAAGTCTCCCTGCCCTACATCATAGTGTAGTTTATATTTTCTTGTCTTTTGTGACCTCTGATTCCATTTTGGAATTTCGAAAATACTTGAGGGTAGGTCACTGATGAGGCTTAAATGGCCGAAACTGGCTAGTCTGGCCCTGAAAACATATACACTCTATGTTTTCCAGTTTGATGGTGTATTCCTTGCTTCCAAAGGATAACCCTTTCTAGAACATATTTAACGTCACTACAGCTGTTGTCTGGGAATGTGTGGCGGCCGCAAAAAGTCTCCCTGCCCTACATCATAGTGTAGTTTATATTTTCTTGTCATTTGGGATCATTGATTCCATTGTGGAATTTCGAAAATACTTGAGGGTGGGTCACTGATGAGGCTTAAATGGCCGAAACTAGCTAGTCTGGTCCGGAAAAAAAATGTTCACTCTATGTTTTCCAGCTCTGTGGTGTATTCCTTGCTTCCAAAGTATAGCCCTTTCTAGAACATACTAAAGGAATCAAGACCTGGAGAAATTACCATTACCATAACACACCCGTGTCACATAGTGCATTGCCGGCCTCAGTGGGTCAGTCGGGTGTGACTGGTGAACAGGAGGACGCGGGTTCGACTCCCGCCGGGGTCGGCAACATTCTTTCGTGGAGATTGATCATGAAATCTTTTCTACGGTCATTCTCTCCCTTCCGCTGATTCAAGAAGGGCAGTTGTCAATTTCTGGCGAAAGAATGTGCACTGTACTGGTTAACCGCTTACGTATAAGCCTGCCCAGAAAAGTGTTGATAGGTAAACTGATCGGCTCAAAAATGACCTAAATAGTGTTGACTAGGTCGTAAATTCCAATACAAACAAACAAATCACATAGTGCATTGTTACATATATCCAAAATGGCTACATATCTGATGAAAATTTGTAATATTTTCCTTATTTATACTCCAAACATAGGTTGTGGGTGCTCATTAGAACCGCCTCATTAAGGCAATTCTAAACAAGTACCCACAACCTATGTCTTGGAACAGAAATAAGCAAAATAATGTATACACCTGTAAACCCAGTTTTCTCCATACAAAGTAGGGTTTAGAAGGGTGTTTATTTTACGGTCTTATTAACCCTTGTCCTGCTGAGAGTCGGGATATGTCTTATCTTTCAAACAATGAAGATCCAGATCAGATGGCTTCTGAAGAAGCCATCTGATCAGGATCTACATTGTCATTCAGATGGTGAATTTGTTGCAATAATTTGCATTAAGAAATCTGATCGGTTGTTAAATGGGTAGTGGGCGTGGCAGACTGAAATATTCAGCTGGACAAGGGTTAACGTGATGCGACATACATCAGGAAGAACATTCCACTGGAATTGGCCGGGAAAAGAATGAATATTTTCTAGGAATCCTTTCCAGTATGGATTTGTCGAAAAGTGCTCCTTATAGAGTTAAACCTGGAAGGTCAACTTGAGGGGTAGGGTATGGCCACAATGTCACAATGCAGAGTCTGGCCTCTTGTGTGTCTCTTCAACAGTTTGCCAGTCCAACTGGCTCTCATAGATTACTCCTCCAAACATAGACACACGTACATAATTTTGATATCAAATCCATGAGTTATAATGCTAGATTCAATTGGTCCAAACCTCACATTTTTTTCGGGTAAATAGTGTGGAAGCTCGTTAGTACCGTTTTTACAGTAAATTCTGAATTTAGCCGGTAATGGCCAAATGTGACCGACTATCTAAGCTAGATAGATAGATAGATAGATAGATAGATAGATAGATAGATAGATAGATAGATAGATAGATAGATAGATAGATAGATAGATAGATAGATAGATAGATCAGTGAGGCGGTTCTAACGAGTACCCACAACCTATGTCTGGGAACAGAAATATGGAAAATAATGTGTACCCTTGTAAACCGCAGTGTTCTCTGTATAAAGTGATATTATGGGGGTGGGGGTCCACTACACGGGCTTGTTAACCTGGTGTGTAGCGGGTGCTTTTTGTCTGCTCAACTGCTTGGTCGAATGACTTTGCTCCACGATGCCAAATTTGGTACGGTGATATTTTTGTGAGCATATCTCCTCTCTCCTCATCATGTAAACAAGTCCATGTAACGAGCACCCCTGTAAATCCAACTTATTATAGAGAAAACTTGAGTTAACAGGTGTATGTATTATTTTTATTATTTCTGTCCCAATACACAGGTTGTAGGTACTCATTAGAACCGCTATAAAGAATTGGTTCTAACGAGCACCCACAACCTACATTTCGGGCATATTTAGAGCATAAATGAGAAATAATGATAATAAAAACAACTACAACAGAAATTTTCATTAGAATAATAACCATTTGGGAGATGTGTAATATTACACGATGTTACAGGGATATGATTTTCCATATGGATCGTTTCATTTCAAGCTTACAGACAGAAAATTTGTAAACACTCAAGGAAGTCTTGGGGTCAGTAAAGGTCTAGTTGCGTGTGGATAATAAAATCTTTTGAGCCGCTCAAGTTACCGTAAAGCGTGTTATACATCATAGTCGCGTGCCTTTTATTTTCCGATGGTGTTTAACAATGATAATTATAACACTTGATTAGATCCAACAGTGCCCCTTATAATTCAACGCTTCTGTGTGTGCAATTATCCTATTGTCCAAAACGCTCGCGAAGTCTGCGTCCCATTGTTTAGACAATACCCAAACCGGTGTTAGGTTACAAGTCCCGAGTTTTGAACAGGTGGTTCAACGGGATCAAAGAAATATACTGTGGTGTTTCTAAATAACGCATTCAGTTCATTAAGAAACCCTTTCACTTAGAAAAGGGGAGTCAAGTTAATATACATCATGTGAACAGGTCCGTGAGACGAAGACCCCTTCAAACCCCGCTTTATATAGAGAAAACCGGGTTTACACGGTCATACTTTATTCTTCTTATTTCTGCTCCAAATCATAGATGGCAGATACTCGTTAAAACAGCCGCGTTGAAGCGGCTCTAACGAGCACCTACAAATAAGAAAAATATCACAATTTGTCTCAGACAAAATATCAGTTTTGCAGATATGAAAAAAATGCACTATGTCACACGGGTATGTTATCATAATGTATTTTATGTACTGGAAATGCGCAGTAGAACTAAACCAACCCATAAAGTATTTTGGATTTCATTGGATAGCATCACGAAAACACGCCTATATAATTTTGACCCCCCTTGAACCCCACTTTTATATAGTAAAACTGGGGTCTCCGGGGGTATACCTTATTTTTCTTATTTCTGCTCTTAAATATAGATTGTGGGTACTCGTTGACCGCCTCGATGAGGCGGTTCTAACGAATGCCCACAATCTATATTTTGAGCAGAAATAAGAAAAATATCACAATTTTTCATAATAAAATTTTCATTTTTTCGGCGATAAAGGTGGCAATGTATTTGTATAGGCGTGTTTGCGTAATGTTTCATGTGGAATTTGAAACAATTTCGCTCCAGTGCAGACTTCTCTCTACATTCTGCGCGCATCTTGAGGACTTGTTTTATGATTCGCTATTATTTTGTGGGCATTACCATCACGTGAACAAGTCCGTGAAATAAAGACCGCCCTAAACCCCACTTTATATAGAGAAAACTTGGGTTTACGGGGGTAAACATTTTTTTCCTTATTTCTGCTCCAAGACATAGGTTGTGGGTACTCGTTAGAACCGCCTCAATGAGGCGGTTCTAACGAGCACCCAAAGCCTATGTTTGGAGCAGAAATTAGGAAAATATCACGGTTTTTCATCAGAAAAAAATATCCATCCGACACAGTGATTTCTTTTGTATCGCTAAAACGGTTAATTCTTTTATTTTTTATGCAGATTTGTGTTATTATATTTATTTATACCCAAAACATACGGGTTCTAGGTATACTCGTTAGATCCGCCTCATTGCGGCGATTTTAACGACTATCCACAACATATGTCTCGGAGCAGAAAAAATAAACCCAGTTTTCTCTATATAAAGTGGGATTTATTTATTTATTTATTTATTTTTTTATTTAAGGTTTTCCTTTATGTTCGAGAACTGAGGGAAGACCAATTTAAAAATATTCTAAACATTTCTGATATTAATGACAATGATTTAATATCAAGTTGAAGCTGATTAAATTTTGCGCAATAATTTCACATATCTCCAAATAGTTTGTCACTTTACCATGGCAGCGTTTAAGCTTTAGAACTCTCACGGGACAGCACGAGATTATACGAGAAATTAACTCCATTATGTTTCCAATTCAGACAGTGTGTTACTTTCTCCATTAGGGGACATTGGCTGCCCTCTCGGGTCTAATTCCAGTAATGAGACCTTATTTTAAGGTGGTGATATTTCTCCGTACAGGGAGTAATTTTATCGCACTAAAGTTGAGTCAGTGGCTGACGATAAAAGAAAAAAATCAAACTAAAGTGTAAATATCATTTTACAAAACCGCTATATGATGACAATTCACTGCTGTCCAAATGTGGCTATAGTACGGAACCCGGGAAGGGACATTCATTTTTATTTTTAATATGTTGTGCGAAGATATTATCTTGTGCGCACAAGATAATATGTTGTGCGCAACATAATTTGCGGACAACTTATTATCTTGTGCGCACAAGATAATATCTTGTTCGCACAACTTAATATCTTGTGCGCACAAGATTATATATTGTGTGAACAAGATAATATCTTATAAAAAAAATCATGTCCCTTCCCGGCAATAACAAACATACATTGTAAATATTTTGAACGTATTTATTATTATTATTATTATTATTATTATTATTATTATTATTATACTTTATTATTACAAGTATTATTATTATTATTATTATTATTGCATCATGTTTACAATTCGACGAATGAATATCCCTTTCAATCCAACTTTATACAGAGATAACTGGGCTTTACAGTGATAGATATTATTTTTCTTATTTCTGCTCCAAAACATTTGCTTTATGTATTCGTTAGAACCGCGTTACTAATTTGACTCATTTATTGTTAAAGGACACTGAATACAGGATTTTTGTATGAAATCTTAAAAAGAAGAAAAGAAATACTGTCTGTAGTTCTGCTATTTGCTACAAAATAAAAGGAAATGTTTTGGAGGGGTTGTGCAAGAAAAAGAATCCAATATGGGATTCTGTTGTAGATGGGCGTTTGCAGCCCGAGGGATGACCGTGCTGAGCGGAACCTCGGCGTAGCCTCTTCTTGTCTTTTATTTGTTGTTGTTGTTGTTCTTTTTGATTTTGTGTTTTGTTTGTTCCTTGCTTTTTTTGTTGTTGTTGTTTCCTAAGGAGCACCCACAACCTATTTATGCAGTATAAATGGGACAAAAATCACGGATTTCATCAGAAAAGTAGCTAATTTGGAGATGTGAAAAATGAACTATTTCGCACGGGTTTATTATCGTAATGCTATACAGAGACAAGGGTATCATTATTTCCCGTTGTCATTTGCTTCAAACCATACGCGTTGGAATTTTCATATGAACACACGCTAGTTCAAGTTGTTGGTCCAGTTGTTCAAAGCCTCGATAGCTTAACGAGCTCGTTAGTGGTCAAATTGTTAACCATTCTAGCAAGTACAATATCTAAAATTTTGTTAGTTTTGCTGACAAAATATGTGAGCAGCTTTTGCATTTGCAAAAGCTGCTCACATTTTTTCAGCAAAAATATTAGTATTTTCACCCTACTGAATGATCAACGTTTAAACGATACACTAGCTAACGACGTTGTAAGTTTTAAACCACTCGCCCATGTAGAACACTTGAACTTTTTTCATATGGCTATGTATCGTTATGTACGCTATAAACGTTAGCAAACCCATGTACAATGATCCCCCTCCACCCTATAGCCAAACCCCAAACAAAAGACATTCACGCAAAATTACGTGGTCATTCTAGAAAATGTAATGTCAGTGTAATGGCCATTCTAGAAAACACCTCTTTATACAGAGAACACAGGGTTCACAAAGGTATATATTATTTACTATATTCTAGCTTAAAACCATAAATTGTGGGTACTCGTTAGAATTGCCTCATTAAGAAAAAAAAGAGAAAAATATTACGATTTTTAAACAAGCATCACGTGAACAAGTCCGTGAAATGAAGACTCCCCTATACCCCACTTTATATAGAGAAAACTGGGGTTTACGGGGTTATTCATTATTTTTCTTATTTTTGCTCCAAGACATAGGTTGTGGGTAGTCCAAGACATAGGTTGTGAGCACCCACAACCTATGTTTGCAGTATTTATAAGAAACATATCAAGGATTTTCATTAGGAATATGGCTATTTTGGAGATGTGAAAAAATGCACTATGTAGCACGGGTGTGTTATCGTAATGAAAACAACACATAAGAATGCACTTTGTCACATGTGTGTGTGTGTGTGTGTGTGTGTGTGCGTGTGTGCGTGTGTGCGTGCGTGCGTGGGTATGTGTGTGTGCGTGCGTGCGTGCGTGCGTGTATGTGTGCGTGTGTGAGCGCGAGTGTATGTGTTGTGTTTTGTTCATCATTTTTTTTTTCGAAAGAGCGCTATAATTAAGCTGCCACACGAGAAAAGAGCCCTTAGCCTTTTCTGATTTATGTTCATCAAACGCACGTGCGCAGCTGACTATACGGCCAGACGCTAGCATTCCGAATGGTCTGCGAGCGGTAAAGGCTCTGGCGAGACTGTAATGTCTGAAATCCCCAGTTTTATTGTATAAAAGCGGATGAAATTGGGCCAAATAAAAAAGGTGTGTTTTCGCGATGCTTTCGTTATTTTGTCATCTACTTGTTCATGTATGTGCATGTGTATGTACAAATGTTTGTACAAATTCATTCTCTTACGCCACCTTTGAGTGACCTGAGTTAGTTAAATAAAGTTCTGTTCTGTTCTGACAAGGGTATATATCTAAATTGTGTTCTGTAGCCAGTTTGTTCAAAAACATAAAGTGTGGGTACTCGTTAGAACCGCATCAGGTTCTAACGAGGGTCCACATCAGTACTTTTCCGATTATATTGAAAACAAAGAAAAGAAAGAAAAAACAAGAATGGGCCCTTATTTAAACAAGTCCCAGTAATAAATACCCCTTTAAACCCACTGTATAGAGGAAATGAGGTTTACAGGGCTATACATTATTTTTGCTCCAAGACAGGTTGCGGGTACTCGTCGGAACCGCCTCAATGACGCGGTTCTAATTATGTTTGGAGCAGAAGAAATAAGAAAATATCACAAATTTTCATCAAACATATGTGGAGATATGAAAGAATGGACTAATAAAAAATTAATGATGGAACTGTCCATGGGATAAAAGATTAACAAATTCATGTAATGAACACCCTGTCCCACTTCCGGTTCCCACAAAAGATGTTCATTGTAAGCAAAGCTGGGTCTACTGAAGCATAAATAATTTTTGTTATCTTTCTGACGATAAACTCAAATTATGATTATTCTTGGAACATCAAAAGTCGTATGCACATTTGGTTAACAATTTGAAAACCCCGAATTTTTTGGGAATGTCACTTTTCACCGGCAAATGTTTAAATCGTACCCGTGACCTCCCGATCATCAGTCTCGGAAACCAGCGAGACCGGCTGTTGTTATACAAATTTTCAAAGACAAGTAGTGATGTTTTCGGATGAAGAAATAATAGTGATTTTTTTCAATCTAGATTTTGGCAACCTTATTTATTTATTTATTTATTTATTTATTTATTTATTTATTTATTTATTTTCTTTTTGCATTTCTATGCACAGAACCCGTCTGTGCGCACATGTATAAGAAAAGTCTCTCATCACGAATAACGCATATATAATATTTACCCCCTTAAAGCCCACTTTTATACAGAAAACTGGGGATTACAGGGCTATGCATTATTGTTCTTATTTCTGCCTATAACATAGATTGTGAGTACGCTTTAGAACCGCCTCGCCTCGCCGGTTTTTACGAGTACCTACAATCTATGTTTTGAGCAGAAATATAAAAAGGCAAAATTTTTTATCTGAAAATTTTCATTTTTCGGTGGTAAAATTTTCAATATATTTGAAAAGGCGTGTTTTTGTAATGTTCATACGTATGTCAACATGTACTTGCGCAACTTATTAGAATAAACCCGTTTTGGTGCATTCCTTCGCATCTCCACAACTGATATTTTTTCTAATGCATTACGATAACACATCCGTGTGACATCATGCATTTTTCTCAGCTACAAAATGGCTACTTTTTTGAAGAAAATCCGTGATATTTTTCTTATAAATGCTGCAAACATAGATTGTGGGTGCTCGTTAGAACAACCACACTGAGGCGATTCTAACGAGTACCCACAACCTATGTCTTGGAGCAAAAAATAAGAAAAATAATGTATACCCCCGCAAACCTCAGATTTCCCAATGTAAAATGGGGTATATAGGGTCTTCATTTCACGGACTAGTTCACGTAATGGCAAGTTTGTAATAATTTTTCTCTTACTTTTGCCCCAAACATAGATTTATATAAACAGATGCTCGTTTGAACAGGCTCCGTGAGGCGATTCTAATGAATACTTACATTCTATGTTTGCAGTAAAAATACAGTAAGACCACTTTTGAACAGTCCCTAAGGTGGTCTCTGACCAGAGGACACTGTATGCAGAAAACACTTAGGAAGAATAACTGCAACCTACAAAATAAGCTTTTAAAAATAGAAATAATCTTAATTCTAGGTGGTCTTAATAGCATAAGTTTACTGTATTTAACAGAAATACTGTATACTCCCGTAAACTCAAGTTTTCTTTATATAAAGTGGGGTTTACTGTGGGGTTTATTACATGGACTTGTTTTCGTGATGTAGTCAATTCTGAAGGCAGATGTTAATGAAATCATTATGAAAAACACGCTTATACAAATACATTGTTATCTTTATTGCCGAAAAAATGAAAATTTTAAGATGAAAAATAAGGTTTACCCCCGTAAACCCCAGTTTTGCTATATAAAACTGGGGTTCAAGGGGTCAAAATTATATAGGTGTGTAAACGTGATGAAAAAAATAAATAAATGAAAAGACAACCAAAAATATATATAAAAATGAAAAACAAATAAGTAAGTTTTAAGCCAGAAAGTTATAACTGTTGCATATGGGACCCAGAAATATTACATATGCAAGTATTCGGAGCTAGGCCTGACAATATTTTAAGAAACGCTAAAAATAAAAGTAATTTCGAAAAGCCGAAAACAGCGATAATATATGCAACGTTTTCAGAACTGAAACCTCCAGATGAAATAATACAACAACCAGTTATGCTCATTTTTGTTTTCTTTATTCTTGAAATTCTGCGAAGTAATGCCAATATAATTACAGACCTCTCGTTGCTTTTAAATAGGCTTCATTGATTAGTACTAAAATATACCGTTAAAATTAGTCGGAAACATCAAAGTGCAATTTTTCTATTATCCCAATACACTTGTTCTAGTAATTTCTTTGTGTCTCAGTTCCTCTGCGGTTCCATAGATAAATTTCTTCGCCAGATGGTTACTTTGGGATTGGAAATAATTTTCAGAGTGCCAGAGAGAGCTAACAAGGCAGTGAAAGTATCGTTTGATTGGCTAATCGATTATGTTCCAGACTCAGCAGCAAATGGGCGGGAGCAGCCTCGCAGATAATGGATTCCGATAAAGCGATTGGCGCTAATTGGACACACCTCCAGGAGACAAGCTTCCCCATAGGATTGTTGAAGTCTAGGGGGACATCTTACTTACTATCGGAACAGAGAAGCAACAAAAGGCGTTCCATCGGGGATTAAGATCAGAACCCGAGTGAGATTCGATTGAGACTAATATGCCACCGTTGGAGAGAATTCTTTGGTGACCTTATATGACTTACCTGAAGTGTTTTGGTTTAAGGCTTTCTTAAATTATTTGAAAGTGTGAAAAATATATTGAGATGCGCTAAAGGGTTACAAATACTTATCTGGATATTCTTTTAGCTACAAGAGATATATTTTGTATGAAAAACTTGTAAAAATTTTCTTGAGGCAAGAATGCAATGAAAATTTTCAGAGTCTAGATTTGTTGTTCATGTTTGGATACCAAGAGACCAGTAAGGACGTTGATAAATTGCCGATGAAGGAAGAACCAATTTCGGCGCAGCTCGGAACTGTTCGTAACTGGATGCAGCCGACTGTGGTAGATCAGAGCGGTGGGAGGCGAGTACTTCCGAATATTTCACACCTTTTTTAATTTCCACATTGAAGATTGATATTTTCTCTATTTTCGGTCTTTTTATGGTTATTATTTTAGAACAACAACGCAAGAATATTAAAAAGGAAATTGTGTAATTTATTATTCACAATAAATACTCGTGAGGGATAGAATCTCTCTTCAAACATTAATGATGTATGTTTCGATATAAAGCAGCGGGTCCCAAACGGGTATTATGTTGTCAGAACTCCCTAGATTCATTCTAAAAACCAATCAATGCATCCCTATCAGTTTTCTGTGGCGCAGTGGCTCCTTTCGATAATATTTCATCACTTATTTACTGTTAGCTAATTTAACTATATTTATAACTCGCAAATTCCCTTCGGTGGAACGCATAAAGGCTATGGTTTATGTCAACAACATTGATGATTTTCTCTAATTATTATGCAACACTAGGGCTGCTTTAGGAAAGCTCTCATTTTTCCAGGAAGATGGATTTTGATATGGAATTAATGTAGTCGTTCAAGAAATTGTACTTCTTTGTGAAATTTATTCTTACACTTAGCGAACCAACAAAAGGCTAGAGTTAAAAAGAAATGGTACATTGGCAAACAGCGTAGACACAGATCAGGTGCCGCCGAAAGCGGCATCTGATCATTGTCTACACTGTTTGCTTGAAGTGCAAGATTTTTGTTAAACTTAACATAAATGAAATTAACTAGACATCCGTTAACTGGTAATGGGCTAGTCCCAAGCGCCCAGATGTAAGTTCTATGTGTCATATATGGGTTACTTTTAGGAAATTTTACTTTATTGTGAAACTGATTCAGCGGCATATATATATTTTTCCCAAAATAATGAAGAGAATGTGACGCAACACTCGTTTTGAATATAACGTATGTTCTTTCTTTGTCTGTCTGTCTGTCTGTCTGTCTTTCTTTCTTTCTTTTGTACCTTACTATGACGATACATTCATAATTCAAATTCGAAATAATATAGTAACGCATAATATTACGTGTTTCTACTAGTGTCGTCTTTTGCTGCTGCTGCAAAAAAAAAACAAAAAAAAGCAAACAAAAAAAACGTGTTCAGTATTGCCAAATACATGTATATAATTTTACACTTGGATCTTTCATGAGTGGTAGTTTATACGAAATTTATTTAATGGCCTTCGGACCTTCATACCTTCATACATACTTTTCTATTTATGGTATGTCTCTATCAAATACTTTCTTTTTCTGTTTCAAAGTATCAATTATGATTGCTCTCATTAGGATAGTAGACAAATCTGACACGATGACCCAAACATGACATTTTCTCATCATATATTTGTGTTTTTATTCTTATCTCTAAAATTGCGGGTGCTCGTGAGGACCGCCTCATTGAGACAGTTCTAAAGAATACCCGCAATTCATGTTTTGAGCAAACTTAAAGAACATAATGTATACACCTGTAAACTCATTTTTCTTCTTTACAGAGCGGGGTTTAAGGTCTTCATTACTTATAAACGTGATAGCTTGAGCCGTCTCAATGGCGCTGTTATATCAAACACCAAAAATCTATGTTTGAAAAATAAAATAAGAAATATGAGAAGTAAGAAACGTCACATACATCATGCTGAAGAGTCTGTGCAATGAAGACCCCTGTAAACCTCACAGCAAAGTTGAGTTTAATGGGTATGCGTTATTTTTATTATTTTTGCTCCAAGACATATGTTGTGGGTTCACGTTAGAACCGCCTCATTGAGGCGGTTCTAACGAGCACCTACAGCATATGCTTGATGAATTTATATGAAAATTATCACAAATTTTCATCGGAAAAATATCCGGTTTTGAGCTATCTCAAAAGACTGCACTATCTCGCATGGCTGTGCTATCGTAATAGTTTCATCATAAAATGCAATTTTTAGCCATACAAGATAGCACTATCACACGTCGATGTAAAGTTCAGAACTGCATGATGTTTCTTACAATGTTTATTTTTCTACTGTTGTTATCGTAACTTATTCAACCTATTTTTTGTCGGGTGACAAGCACCGACATCTCATGGGAACGGCTGCTAGCATCTTTATTTTCTGCACACGGTTTTGATTTGTCATGATTTGGCATTTTCATCCTGAAAATGAAATCATTATATATAACACATCTTTGCGGCATAGTGCATTCTTTTATATCTATTTATATAAAGTGGGGTTTAAGGGAGCGATCATTACACGAACTTGTAAATGTGATGGGATAGATTTTAGATTCTTCCCCGACAGCTTTTTAACTTTCAGTAGACGAAAACCCTATCAAAAAGGGGGCTCACTCTTAAAGGAAACAATTTGCTCCTTAGGATCAACTTCTTTCCTTTATGAGTAGACCCCTGTTGATCAAATAGGGAGAAGAAAGTATTTTAAATATTCTCCCTGAAAGAATATAAGTTGGATACACTTTCAGGGGAGGCAACTCCTTCAAAAGTAATTTGTCTCCCATGTGAATAGGGGTCAATTCTTAAAGGAAAGAATTTGCTCCTCAGAATTTGCTTTAAGAGTAGACCCTTTTTAAATGAGAGTTTACAGGAAAGCGAACAGGAAGTCCCGGAATCTGCCAGGTGTATCCATTCCCCTTAAACATTAAAAATACGCCCGCCCCCACCCATAGGGGCTTGAAGAAATATATGGGCTGCATGATGCTTCCACGCAGAGCTGAATCCGGCCCGCACACTAGTACTGGTAAACCGCTTAGAGGATCTAAGCCTGTCCAGGAACCGCGGTGCGAGGCGGAACGTCCATGCTAATAAACCCTATTGGTTTCATTGGGCGACAGGGCTTGAGATGTCATTTCATCTCAATGTCGGGTAAAAGTCCCACAAAATTGGAAGCAACGTCTCCAAAATGACCTTTACAGTGTTGACGGGGACGTTAAACCTCAAATCAAACAAAACAAATTAAAATACGACTAGTGAAGTGATTCTCACTACACATTACGTGAACAAGTCCGTGAAATGAACACCCACCTATACCCCACTTTATATAGAGAAAACTGGGGTTTACGGGGATATTAATTATTTTTCTTATTTCTGCTCCAAGACATAGGTTGTGGGTACTCGTTAGAACCGCCTCAATGAGGCGGACTCGTTAGAACCGCCTCAATGAGGCGGTTCTAACGAGCACCCACAACCTATGTTTGCAGTATTTCAAAGAAAAAATATAACAAATTTTCATCAGAAAAGTAGCCATTTTGGAGATGTGAAAAAATGCACTATGTTGCACGGGTGTGTTATCGTTATGAGAGTGCAGAATGCAAATTGTTTCCTGTAAGGGTATACCCATTTTTATAGGGGCTCCGTTTGTTGAAGAGCGAGCCGGAAATACCGAAAGTTGTCTCCCACGTCACGAAAACTGACGAAAAATATGTCATCGTCAAACCTGTCGACGTTGAATTAGGTGCAGTCACGGACCTTAAGGAAGAAACCATCTATTTTGCCACAGCCCGATTTTAGCATATTGATTAAGCGCCCGAATGTTGAAACAATGTTGTAGCGATATGTCTTACGCAGTCTTGTCCTTGGAAATATTAACAAAGATACGATAATACACCCGTATGTTAATACACCCGTATGCTATGATGGCGGCGTATTTCTGGTTTATAGAACAAACACATTTTTAATATTTTCAGTATTTCTGCTCCAAACATAGATTGTGGGTGCTCGTTAGAACCGTCTCATCGAGGCGGTTCTAACGAGTACCTACAATCTATATTTCTGAACCCAAAATAAGGAAAATAATGCAAACACTGGTAAACCCCAATTTTCCCTTACATGAAAAAGGGATTTGCAAGGGTTTTCATAACACGGAGTTGTCATGCTCTGTGGCCTGAGGTTTAACAAATAAAGATTCTGCTCTGTTCTGTTAATGCACGTGAATGGAGAAAAAAAAATCCCCGTTTTTATAACGACTGACTAAATATTCTTTCTTTTCAATTTCAGTGTCGGGGTGGGACTTGCCCGAGCCCACTTTGAGAAACAGCCGCCCAGTAACCTACGGAAAAGTAATTTCTTCCATTTTGTTCTTGCCTTATATGACCGTCAGGGCCAGCCGATTGAGGTCGAGAGAACAGCCTTCATAGACTTCGTAGAAAAAGATACAGTGAGTAGATATTTTCTATTTTGATCTTACATTTGTGAGGTTGGGGAGGAGCGGGCGTGGTGGATTCATCTAGTTTATATTTATTCCGCCATTTTAAACAAGGGCGGAAGATGAATATTTTGTAAGAGTTTCTTCCCTATAAGGTTTATCCATTTTCTTTAAAAAAACGCTTAAAATATTGAAGATGAATGGACAAAAACATCAAAGTTACGATTGCCTTTCACAGGAGAGTGCATTTAAAGGAAAGAATTTTATACTCCTTCGTTTAGAAGTCAGAAACTGAAGTCAAATTTCGATTGGGACCATGAAAATTTGTTCGAAATAGGTGTATTTCGAACTAATAAGGTTTAATTATAGTTCCAGGTCATAAAACTTAATGTGCATAACTTAATAATTTTACTTTAATATTTTTACGAGATTCTATAAAATAAAGGTATGTTGTGTGTACTCATTAGAATCGCCTCATCGAGGCGATTCTAATGAGAACACACAACATTCCTTTTACAGATCAAATCAGGAAAAGCTTCCTTAAATACCTAAATACATGCACGATACATGTACGAGTATGTATCCTTTATTCAAAAAAAAAAAAAAAAGGTGAAAGAGAAATATAAACCTGATGGAAACCAAGCGCATCAATGGATATAATATTTTTATACGATCGATATTGTACCGTTATTATCGATATTGCCTATCGATATCTCAGTCGAAGTCAGGAGAAAAACTCTCTCTGATTAATTATTCAAAAGCAAAAGCTCTAACCGCAGGATTTTTACAGCTTTCATTGCCCGTCTGTTCACACCTTCCTTTACCCTTTTAGGACCAAATGGAATCTTCCTCCTTAAATATAGCAGGAGTCCATTTCAAAATTTAGGGGTGTCAGGTTGTGTTTTCTTCAAAATTGATTTGGAAAATGACTGAACTTTTAGCAAACAGTGGAGGCCCTGATCAGACGCCGCGTTCTGCGGCGTCTGATCTGGGCCTGCACTGTTTGCCAAGGTACCCATTTGGGGGTCTCTGGTAATGAATGGGTTATTCATATACAAGGCGGCATTGAGTGGCAGAACAATACTTGTCTAATTGGTCGTTCTTTGAACTCCTTGACTTCTGAAACACTATCATGCAACCAAAGTAGTCCCGAGGGCCGAAGATGTACAAAATATGCGCAATGATATATACTGGGGCAAAACAAATCAGTTCCTGCTGGGCCAGGTGTAAGGTTTATTGTAATACGCCTGTGAAAAGATATAGTAAAAAAAAAAAAAAGCGAAATAACCTTACATCTAAAGTAAATGTTGTCCCTTCAATTGTTTGTTTGATTTGAGGTTTAACGTCCCCGTCATCACTGTATAGGTCATTTTGGAGACGTTGCTCCAGTTTTGTGGGACTTTTATCCGACAATGAGATAAAATGACATCTCAAGCCCTGTCGACCAATGAAACCAATAGGGTTTATAAGCATGAACGGTCCGACTCGCATCGCTTTGTCTGGGCAGGCTTAGATCCTCTATACGGTTTACCAGTACTCGTGTGCAGTCGGTTTCAGCTCTGCGTGGACCCATCTATTTCTTCAAGCCCGACTGGCGGGGGCATAATGTACATGTACTGGGGTATATAATGTTATGAGTATATTGGGTTAACTAGTATGTGTAATGAACAACCCAGTAAACCCAACTTTATATTGGGAAAAGCGGGGTTTACAATGGCATATACTATTTTCCTCTTTTTTGAATCATTAACATATATTGTGGGTGCTCGTTCAGATTGACTCAGTGAGGCGGTTCTAACGAACACCCAGAATCTATGTTTGGACAAAAAAAAAAGAAAATAATCAAACATCTTCATCTGAACGTCTTGTACGTATCTTCTATTATGTCAATATTTGCAGATAAAATATACTTTAATCGAGCAAGTACAGATTTATGAGATATTTCCCTGGAAACCTGACGGGCATACAGACTGACAGACCATCACGAAAACACGCCTATATAAATTTGACCCCCTCAAATCCCACTCTCATATTGTAAAACTGAGGTTTACAGGGGTATACATTGTCTTGCTTAGTTCTGCTCATAAGCATAGATTATTGGTACTCCATAGAACCGCCTCGTTGAGGCGGTTCTAACGAGTACACACAATCTATGTTTATATCAGAAATATGAAAAATATCGGAATTTTTCTGGGTAAATTTTAATTTTTTGGTGGCAAAATTTTCAGTATATTTGGATTTCTTTAAAACCCTTTGGCCACGAATGTTAAATATTTTAATATAGCATAATAATAATAATAATAATAATAATAATAATAAAAATAATAATAATAATAGAGGCAGTAGTAGAACATGCTTGCAAACGAATTCGACTTGATGTGTTTTGCACTTTAAAGGGTTATTAGGCTATGCAATAGACCTTATAAGGGATGTTCTTCAGCCTCAAATATGCTTTTATTTATTTATTTATTTATTTATTTATTTCAGGAGAGTGATGGAGTTAAAACAAATAATGGAATACATTACAGATTACAGTTGTTATTCGCAAATGGTAAGAATTTAATACATATTTACGTTTTAGAAACGAATTAAGACTGAATTCTTTCATTGCTCAAGCAATGACTTTTTTCTGCTGAAAATATTTATTATTTTTCCGGTTGTTTCTGCAAACACAATTTGTAGGAGCTCCGTGGAATCGCCTCATTGAGGCGGTTCTAACGAGTACCCACTATCTATGCTTTTAAGCAGGAATAAGGATAATACTGTTAAACCATTCTTATCATTACGAAAACACCCCTATACAAATACACTGTAAAATTTTCCCCATAAAAATGAAAAATTTAAGATGAAAAGTTGCGATATTTTTCATATTTCTGCTCAAAATATAGATTGTTGGTACTCGTTAGAACCGCCTCATCGAGGCGGTTCTAACGAGTACCCACAATCTATATTTTAGAGCAGAAATAAGGAAAAGAAAGTTTACCCCTGTAAACCCCAGTTTTACTATATAAAAGTGGGGTTCAAGGGGATCAAAATTATATAGGCGTATTTTCGTGATGAAAGTGGTGTTTTATTGGTGTTCATTACTTGGACATTTTAGCGTGTCAGATATGTAAGACTTTATTTATTTATTTATTTATTTATTTATTTATTTATTTATTTATTTTCTAGACTGCAGTTGTGACTGGATAAATTCAGTTGAAGGCTGATATAATAATGTCATAAATGTGTTAAGCCATTTTTGCTTTTCTGAACGGCAGGTGGGCAAAATAGCGTACACCCAGCTCATGCGCTGCGCTGACTTGGATCTTGACTGTTTGGTTAAAAAAATGACGGCTTTTTGATCACACCGGTAGTCTTTCTATATTTAGTATAAAAATACATGGTATTTTTTCTTCATAGATTGCGAGTGCTCGTAGAACTGCCGCACTGAGGCGGTTCCGAGAATCATCCACACCCGCAATCTATATTTTTTAGCAAAAATAGGGAAAATAATGTATCCCCATATGAACGTGGGGTTATCAAGGGCATTCATTCGTGAAATGTTTTCTACGGTCATTTTCTCCCTTCCTCTGATTCAAGAAGGGCAGCTGTCAGTTTCCTTCGAAAGAACATGCACTGTACTGGTTAACCGCTTACGTATAAGCCTGCCCAGGAAAAAGTGTGGAAAGGTAAACTGACCGGCTCAAAATGACCTAAATAGTGTTCACTTGGTCGTTAAACTCTTATCAAAAAACAAGGGCATTCATTACATGGACTTATTGACGCGATGGAGAAAACTGAAGTTTTTATCAGAAATATCTCGTGAACGAGTCTGTGAAATGAAGACCCCCCTATACCCCACTTTATATAGGGAAAACTGGGGTTTACGAAGGTAAACATAATTTTTCTCATTCTTGCTCCAAGACATAGGTTGTAGGTGCTCATCTAATGAGCACCCACAACCTATGTTTGCAGTATTTATAAGCAAAATATTAAGGATTTTCATCAGAAAAAATGCCAGTTAGGAGATGGGTAAAAATGCACTAGTTCGCACGGGTGTGTTATCGTAATGGATGTTACTTTAAGCATGAGTGTATTATTCAAATTACATGGACTTAGTTATGTGATGTATCGCGTTAACTCGGCATAAGGAGAACATGTCCATGTGAAATAATGGTGTCAAGCATGGTGTCAGAAGTTACAAAATGCAAAAATTATGCCATCCGTTACGAAAACACGCCTATACTAATACATCGTCACCTTTATCGCTGAAAAATGAAAATTTTATGATGAAAAATTGTAATATTTCTGCTCAAAATATAGATTGTGGGCACTCGTTAGAACCGCCTCATCGAGGCGGTTCTAACGAGTATCCACAATCTATATTTCAGAGCAGAAATAAGAAAAATAAGGTATACCCCCGGAAACCCCAGTTTTACTATATAAAAGTGGGGTTCAAGGGGGGTCAAAATTATATAGGCGTGTTTTCGTGATGTTATGCCATCTTTGTTTTTTGCTTCAAACAAAGATTGTGGGTGTTTAATAAAACGGTCTTGTTTCATGTAACCTGATGACAAACCTGTAAAATTAACACCCCTATATATATAAACCCACTTTATATAGAGAAAAATGGTGTTTATAGGGGAATGCATTATTTTCCTTATCTTGTAGGTTCTCGTTAGAACCGCCACAATGAGGCGTTTTTAAGAGCACCCACAACTAATGTTTGGTATATTGATAAGAATATTGTTACAAATTTTAATTAGAAAATGACCGTTTCAGAAATGGAAGAATGCACTTTGTCGCATGGAAGCATGGAAGAAAAACACGTGCTCTTTAACCATGTAGTTGATTTTCAGTGTTTATGTTTGCGAAAAAGTATAAGAAAATGCACTCGGTGCCTCTATGATGCAGATATGCGATAGAATATGCATAATGAATATAGCATATTTGCACATTTTGATAGAATCATAAAAACATAATGAGCCATTTCATTGCCGCACCCTAAAAGACTATTATAGCAATTGAAATTTCAGTTTAAAATTGAAGACAAAACCGTTTATTAGAAACAAATTACAAGATTCCCAAAACAACAAATAAAACTAATGCTTTCTGTTTTAGGAACACAAACATGCACATAGTCATGTGCTTTAACTCGGGCTAAACCGCAAAATCTGTTTGCATGAATAAAAAAAGATTTTTCCTGATTTGTCTTACGGATTAAGACATCATCGTTATCCTGTTAAAATTATTATCGAAACTAAGCTGCTACCCAGAAAAAAAAAACATACAGAAATGCCACCATTTCAAAACAGAATGGCAACGTGCAGGCTTATCACGGTTTTGCTTTTCAGTTCATGTATATCAGGAATCTTGCACTGTAAAGGCTCTGACCAACCTGCGTGGATAACAGTCTTTACTGTTCCCCGGTATTTTTCCGATTTCGCTGACTGAGTCCCGGTTTATTAAATTGATTCCACAAACTCGGTAGCCATGTTTACACAGGACATGCTCGATTGTCAAAGACCACGTTATTATGGGTTTAACGCGTGTAGTCGTGTTTACAAGGATAATAGCAAACCAAACATCCGCAGTGTTAATGCATAATAAAACATAATACCAGTCATTTCAGCGCTGCCTCGCAGACTTTTCAGATATTTCAAAAATCCATTAGAAATTAACATTTCCGATCATCATTTGCTACTATGTAAATATCGGAAATGAAAATTAAAAGTCACGTTTTAACTTCAACTGAGAAACTAAAAATCGATCAGTTTGATTGATTGTTGATTGAGGTGACTTGAATTTTGGTGATTGGACTGCCTCAACGCTCTGCCCATCGGGGCTTGGAGAAAAAGATTTGGCTGCATAGTGCTTCAACGCAGAGCTGAAACCAGTCAAACTTGAGTACTGGTAAACCGCTTAGCCTGAAGTTTAAGCCTGCCCAGGAAAAGTTGTGCGAGTCCGACCGCACCTTAAACTCTAGCGGTTTCTTTAGGCGGTAGAGCTTGATATGTTATTTCATCTCAATGCCGGGTAAAAGTCCTACAAAAGCTGAAGCAACGTCTCGAAAATGACCTAAATAGTGTTGAAGGTGACGTAAAACATCAACATAAACAAACAATTAGACTGTCCCATGCAATGGGCACCCTGACACAACGCACTTAATATCAGGCATGAGGCCAATCAGATTTTTGGCAGATCTTTTCAACCCCGCGCTTTAAGAAAGGCGTTTGGGATTGGTGAACTTTCCTTCCGTCCGTCCTAGACCACCGAACGGAATGCAACCAAATTCGGCGCATTACTTCCTTACTTGATGAAGGCGAGCAAGAGCAACGTTACATTTGGCCAATAGGTCAAAATGTCATGTGGAGAAAGTGTGAGGATTTGCAACCTGCGCGCTCTTATACTTTTTTTAAGATACTTGATTTTGCCTGAAAGTTGCAAATAATGTGTAATAGTTTTGCTTATTAATGCTGAAAACATATGTTGGGTGTGCTTGTCATAACCGGTTCTGGCGAGTACCCACAACCTATATCTCAGAAATAAGAAAAAATAATGTTTTTCGCATGTAAACCTTAATTTTCCGCAATGTATAAAGTGTGTTTTGTAGGGATGTTCATTTCACGGACTTGTAAACGGGATGAATAACATTTCTGGGGTTGGGTGAAAAGGGTTTTAAGGGTTGTTCTCTTTTAACCAATGTTTCATAATCTTAAGCAGTCCTCCAGTCTCATGCCTGATTTACACTGATTTACACATTCGATGTCTCGAACAACGACGGCTCATTTACAAGGACTGACCCTGTCTGCACCCCCCCCCCTCCCTTTTCTCTTTCACCCCCCCCCCCCCCACCACCACCACCACCAAAAAAAACTTCCAAAAGCCATATTACGGGTATTTTGGGAGATTAATTTTATTTCGTATGTATCTTGCATCAAAGGTATACTGTGTATAATCATTGATCGAGGCGATTCTAATGAGTGCACACAACATACCTCAATTTTATAGAACTCGAAAAGATAATCCCTTACTTCTTCCCTGTATACCGCCTGGTCTGACGCTATGACTGGCCATCAGTGGCTCGAACTACCCCCGTCTCAAATTTTAATGGTTCTGAACGTGTTCAAGCCATCGAAAGTTCAATTGTATAAAGAAAAAAGTTGGATATACAAGGGTGTGCAGTATTTTGATTATTTTTGCTGAAAATAATATTTGTGGGTACTCGGTCGAACCGTCTCATTCGGTGAATACCCACAATCTATAATCTGTTTATGAACAGTCATCCACCTTTCTAGGTTGTTCATTTCACATTGTAAGGAGATAGAAAAAAATCCCACACAAAAAAAAAACATGACAATGCAATATAATTATTATTACATGAATACGGAGTAAATCTGATTATAGGAATTTTTCGCTAATAAGCTCATACATTCTTAGCTGAATAAAACGGCTTGAAACTTGAAATAGCGACTGAGAAAAAAAACGAATCTCTCAGTGGAAGTATCGTCCTTTGACGACGTCTATTCACACATCCTCTAAAACTCCACTAAGAATCAATAATTCCATTAATTGACTTCAATTTAACTGCCAATAATTGGATGAAAACTCTCGCTGCCCATATGTCGATGGTTTAAATCATTCGGTTTTGCCTTGCTTTTCCTTCATTCTAGCGATTCGCTTTTTTTGCCCATTGTTTGTCAACCGAACCAACAGTTATTAATACTGCTGGTAGTTCTTCACAGCTATTGTCCGCATAGTTGTTTCTGATCAGCAAAAAAGATATAGGCGACGAGTTTCACTATCTTCTATGGTGCAAGTTCTTTGAACAAAAACAAAAGCGTCTCCTAAAACCTTATTTTACATAAGACCTAACATGAAAGAATTTAAGATTTCCTTTGCTCTGACAATATAGATCTAGTGATACTAAGAAGCTTTCAGAATTTGTCAAAGTGATAATGAGCAAGTTACATCCTAAATGCTTTATTTTTATTTTTTTTAATAGTTTTTATTATGAATACCTTGTAAATATTTTTCGTTGATACGTGCCTGCGTGGCCTGGGTTTTCTGTTTTGTTCTGTTATGCTTGCACAATAAAGTTTTTGTGGTGTTGATTAGACAAAGCCGAAATTAAATTGATTGTCAGTGTTGACTTGGTTAAGCCATACATGCCTAGGGTCCACGTCAGTATTGAATTGGTTTAGTCATATATGCCTAGGATCCAAATTTGGGACTTTGGCAAACACTGTAGACCTAGGTCAGACGCCTCAGAACGCAGCGTCTGATCATTCTGTTTGCTTCAAGTTTAGGAATTTAAGGGTTTAAAAAATAAACATAAATAAGATAAATAGTGTACCAAGTTTTCTCCATATACATCCCGTGAACAAGTCCGTGAAATGAGCATCCCCTAAACCCCGCAGTATATAGATAAAAATGGGGTTAACTGAGGTATAAATTATTTTTTATTTCAGCTCCAAGACATAGGTTGTGGGTACTCGTTAGAACCGCCTCAATGAGGCGGTTCTAACGAGCATCCACAACCTATGTTTGCAGTATGAATAAGCAAAATATCACGCATTTTCATCTGAAAAGTAGCCATTTTGGGGATGCGAAAAAAATGCTCCATGTCGCACGGGTATGTTCTGTTATTGTAATGAACATGAGTTTGCAGGGGGTGTTCATTTCACGGATTTGTTAACTTGGTGTGATTTTGTCGTTCTTCTTTAAAGTCGTCGCCCTTAGTCGTCCATTTGATATAGACATTAAAATCGACAATTTTATAGGAAACTTTAATAAACTGCCCATGAGTGTTTGACTTCACTTCCTAAAAGTTCTTTAGAGTTCTACTTTTACGAGCAGTCAAACTGTTAACTAGTGTAAATTGAGATCAAAATGTTCTCGATCATGTTCGATCTCAAACGATAGGCTAATATGCAAGATGATACTGATTGTAATCTTCCCAACGGGGTATACAGGGGTGGGAGAGTACTTGAAAGTGCCTGATATGTTCTGCACAGGTGTTTTGTTTGTCAGATAATTGACTTAGATACCCTTCTTATGAAACAGTAATTGTCAGATGCATGTACAATGTGGACGTATCTACTTCTTATTAATTCATTCATTACTAGTAGCGAGGACCGTCAACACCATAGCACGGACAGGCCCTTCATTAGAGAAGTGTCCTTGTCACAGGTCCTTTTTTGATCGATCGTTGGCCAATCGACATATATTTACAAAGCATATGAACTTTTTGCTGCTGAAGTCCACGTGACTATCACTAAATTGTAGAAAATCCTGGAAATGGTTATTTTATTAGAAAATAGCCTCAGAACGCGGCGTCTGATAAGGGTATATACTGTTTGCTTTCAGAACAGTAACTGAAGGGTTAAACGAAACAATCCATCACGTGAACAAGTCCGTGAAATAAAGACCCCCCTAAACCCCACCTTATATAGAGAAAACTGGGGTTTACGGGGGTAAACATTATTTTGCTTATTTCTTCTCCAATACATAGGTTGTGGGTACTCGTTAGAACCGCCTCAATGAGGCGGTTCTAACGAGCACCCAAAACCTATGTTCTGAGTATAAATAAGAAAAATATCACAAATTTTCATCAGAAAAATTTCCTTTTATGAGGTATGAAAAATGACATATCACACGGATGTGTTATCGTAATGTAAATCCCCGTTCAAGACCATTTTGCCTTTCCCAGCCTACACAGGTCCACTCGGAGACAGTCGACCCAGCAGTGCTGTCACTGCTGTGATTTGAAATAGAGCAAAGTTCATGTTTTTTTTTTTTTTTGTTCTTTTTTTTTTTTTTTTGGTTTGTTTTTGTTTTTTCATTATTCTAGCTTACAATATGTTTAGTAATGGGGCATTTCAGCTATACAGACAAGGCGCCGAATGTCTATATGAAAGGGCTGACTGACAGTCAGCCCTTTCATATCGACATTCGGCGCATGACCAGTGTCTTCAATTCTTTAGGAACAACTTTTTAAAAAGAAAAAAATATCTTTCAATTCAAACATTCCATTCATTGAAAATGGACTTGTCAAAAGATTGTATGTGTCATATACGGGCTGAGAAACTCAAAGTTCACAAAGACAACAGTTGTATTATCTGTAAAAGTCCCTGTGGGAGATCTGACCGCCCAGATTTTTCTGACATAACCGTCTTTCAGAAGCACCTTTGGCTGACGCAGCAGCGCCGGTGGTAGCAGCAATTAAATAAACATTAATCTTCTCTGCTATTACTTTTAATTTGAAAATTTATGCTAAAATTAGTTTATCAAAGATTTGCCACTTTTGGCAGGGCCAAGACACAAGGAGCTTGTGTATACAATATATAACGCATTGTGCCCACATTACGATATATAATGAAATCATTGATACCTCCAAAATGGTTATTTATATTTTTGTAATTTATATCCCAGACATAACGATGACACACCTGTATGACAAAGTGTATTTTTTTCTGATAAAACATTGCACTATTTTTCTTATTTATACTCTAAATATGGGTTGTGTGCGCTCATTAGAACCGCCCTATTCTAAGGAATACCCACAACCCATGTCTTGGAGCAGAAATAACAAAAATAATGTACACCTGTAGTCCTGTAAACCCACGTTTCCTCTTTAACCCATTTAGTACCAGAAACCCCAAAACAGGTACCCTGGCAAACAGTGCAGGCCCAGATCAGACGCCGCAGAACGCGGCGTCTGATCAGGGCCTCCACTGTTTGCTAAAAGTTCAGTCATTTTCCGAATAACTTTTGAAGAAAACACAACCTAACACCCCTAAATTTTAAATGAACTCCTGCTATATATAAGGAGGAAGATTCCATTTGGTACAAAAAGGGTTAAAAAGCGAGGTATAGAGGCGGATATCATACATAGTTCGTGGGTACTCGTTAGAACCGCCTTGATTGAGGAGGTTCTAACGAGCACCCACAACCTATGTCTAGGTGCCAAAATAAGAAGAATAATTTATAGAATAGATCAGATATTTATTTAACTAACTGCTTCTCAGGCGACTCGCAGGAATGAATCTTTACAAACATTTATACACATGCACATTCATGAACAAGTAAAACACGCCTATATATTTACGCCCGCTTTTATACCCCTGAGCGTATGAGTAGGGCATAAGCTCCCCGGTAGGGCCTATTAGCAATCGTTTTGCAGAATTAAGGAGATACCATAAAATCATACATTAAGATTTTTTTTTTTACATTTTGAAGTTTCCAAAATTATGGCATTTTATATAAAGACAAACGTGTAGATGATAGCTCAAATCACATGGCTGTTTTATCCTTATACATGTAAAATAAATGAATAATGTTTGCGATAATGTTCGCGTACATGCGAGTGATTAGCATCTGTTTTGGCCCTTCAAGTTTTCAGAATAGTTCTCGTTCCTGATTAAAACACAGAATAATTTTGCGAAAGAAAATAAATTAGTTAATTTTCCTTGCAAATATAGTTAACCATTATGCGGTATTACACGTGTAGTCAGGTGCTTTCTTTCACTGATGACAAACTGGCCTTTTTCTGATAAAAGAAAGTTATTTTGTTTTACATGTATGTCTGTTTTAGCTTCAGCGATTGCACGTCTTTTATTTGCCATCGGGTTAGCAGGTCTGTGTAATCTACATCCCTGTAAACCCCATATAGTGTCAAGATAAGTGGGATTCGCATGCGTATATTTTTTTCTTTATTTTTGCTCGAATCATACATTGTTGGTACTCATCAGAACCGTCTCAATGAGGTGGCTGAACGTATGTCTGGACAGTAATTAAGAAAAATTACAAAAATGAAATACGTGATGTACTCCAACAATATAATGTGAGCGAATCTAAGAATTACAAATATAAAAAAATAATAATGGCCCTTGCAAGCTCCACTTTTGCCCACATGAAGTTAGGTTGATAATGGTGTTCATTTTACTGACATGTTTCCGCTAAGATAGTTGAAACAATACCAAATTATGACAAGAAAATGTGCCTTGCTTCCCCACCCCAACCCAGCGATACCGCACTTACGAGTATTACTTCAGACATGTTTTTTTCTTCTCAGGAGGTGGTTTACAGTGATAATTACTTTTGTCTTTCAGGTGTTCGACAAGAGCAGGACTTGTTTGTCCGTCTCATCGACTCCGTCACAAAATCGGTAAGTAGTTTGACTTACAAACATTGATTTGAGCTTCGGCATTCCGTGTTTGCGAACGAGTAAAACACTAATCCCACCCCACACCCCTGCTCTGTCACACAGACTAGCTGGAGTCTTGAAATATTAGGTATATACCGTCGACTTTCGATAACTCGAACAACTTCGGGACGATGAAATTATGTTCGAGATAGGGGTAGTTCGAAGTATTGAGGGTAACTCATACTGGCAGGATATGATACATATTGCGATGACCTTTTATCAAATAAATATATGTTGTGTCTACTCATTAGAATCGCCTGGATGAGGCGATTCTAATGAGTACACACAACATACATAAAGTATATTTTGTGTCTACTCATTAGAATCACCTCATTGGGGCGATTCTAATGAGTACTCACAACATACATTTTCAAGTTAAAATGAAGCATACGTCCATAAATTAACTTAAACACACGGATATCTGGAGCTATGGGAACAAATTTCTATGTCCCTAAGAGTGAGTTCGAATTAACCGAAGTAAACGAATCATCCGTATTCGAGTTATCGAGGTTTCATAATATACTCTACAAGCAGCGAATAACAAAGGCAGAGATCAGACTGATATGTGCTTTTGTTGTTCGCGAAAAGCAAAAACATGTTTTTTTTTCATGATGTGTCACATGTTGCCATGTTGTTCTAATTATTTTCCCCAAATACAACAATAACAGCAGCAACAAAGCATCAGTATCTTTGTGAGAAACTTCCGTGGTCGTTGGTACTCGCCTTGTAAAGCAGGGGTCGCAGGATCGATCCTGGGCTTCTCCAGACTTTCGGACGAGTCTTTAAACCAAGATCCCGTCACCGTATGACCTTAGCTGTTGGTGAGACGTAAAACTCAAACACTCACTCACCCACTTAGTATCTTTGAGTAGATGTGAGATTCAATATATATTGTTTGGTTTAAACATATTTTATTCGTATTCTACAAGTACAATACAAAGCAAATATGACTGAAATCATACAAAAAGGGATTCAGAAGAAAGTCAGAGACTTATTTGAATCTGTTTCCCTAAACATTTGCGATAATACCATTGAATTAAATCTATATAATTGTCGATGCAAAACAGTAACTATTGTAAGTACAGAATTAGCGACTATGTTCACAGCTATTTTGTAGCATTTTTACATACTAAAAATGGTTAAGGTGAAGGTAGCGTTGGAGGGAGGGGGGGGGGGGGGGGGCGGGGAAACATTAAGTTTCAGGCAGTTTCATTTGATCCAGTTGGTGTTTGACAGAAATCAAACGTTTCTTTCCTGACATATGGTGACCAGTTTGAGAGAGCAATAAACCATGTCTTGGAGAAATTCAAAGAATAGTGTTGCAATCATTCTGAGTGCTCGCATGGTATAAAATTCGCTGTCATTTTTCTCGGCGAAATGCTACATGCTATCATTTCCAAGTAATCTGTTTTAGACCACTTGAAGTCCAACATGATTTAATACTCGGCCATTTTTGAGTGAATAAATGACTAGATTTGTGAGGAGATAATGCGCGACAATGAAAATCAATTGAGAATAGCTTGAGAGAGAGGTTGAACGTTTCGTCCCGAAATTAATCATACTGCTGGAACTGTCCCCATGAAGGACTTAATCTTGTTTAATTTCTGATATGTCGACTTTCATTAGTCCAGTCGTAAGAAAGATTTGACAGATCTTTCTTCAAACTGAATGCTTTAACACTCGTTTCACATATCAATGTATCTAGACAGTCGCCGGAATTCAGAAAAAGCTTCGGGAAAGTTGAATGGCGACACAAAAGCACTGTCTCAATTTTGACCAAAGTTGCTTATACCCACTCCTCGTTAACCCTTTCCACCCATGTATATGTTTGTTTCTATACTAGCCTTTCAACCAGGTAGGCTTGTATAGATACAAACGTAATTATACAAAGAACAAACATATTATTAACCCTTTTTGTACCAAACTTGACTTGATAGATTTTGTAAGGTAACCGGGCGCAAAAGCACATTGGGGCTACCCCTATGGAACCAAATGGGCCAAATGGAATCTTCTTCCTTATATATAGCAGGAGTCCATTTCAAAGTTTATAGGTGTCAGATTCTTCAAAATTCATTTTGTTTATACTAATTTATTTTAGTTCGATTGCGATGAACGCTTCAAGCTTATTGAATCGTTCCGTGTGTTTTCACGAGTGCGCGAGAGAGAGGCAGTGGCTTTTACATCTACACTTGGGTGGAGTGGGGCAGTGTTATTACGTGCCTTGCCCAAGGCAACACCCCGATACCGGTGGCCGGATTCGAACGCACAACCTCTCGATCATAAGTCGAACGAGTTAACTACTGCGCTATCTAGGCTGACACGTATTATTTATTTGGAAAATGACTGAACTTTTAGCAGACAGTGGAGGCCCTGATCAGACGCCGCGTTCTGGGCCTGCACTGTTTGCCAAGGTACCCGTTTTTGGGTTTCTGGTACTAAATGGGTTAATATTATTATTGCTATTGACAATCAAATATGTTTATTTCTTTCCTTCGTCCAATTCATCAAATCTATTTTAATTTTCAGGCCATCGCATACGAAGGTCAAGACAAAAATCCGGAAATGTGCCGGGTACTCCTGACACACGAAGTAATGTGTAGGTAAGTATTGCAACGACCTCATTGTTGAAGCTTCAATCTTAATGTAATCTGCACTAAGCGAAAAGGGGACAAAGAGCCTCATGCTATTCACCGAATAAATTAAGGTTTGTTTGAGATTTCATTATCTATCTTCACGAAAGAATGTTGCCGAGACACTTGGTATCGAACCCGCATATACATCTATACAAGCAGTACAGTGCACATTCGATCAGACTTTTACGAACCAAGCGTATAGCAGCATGGAAATGAAATGGGAAATCAGTAACAAGCCCTAAAACGTCTGACAATTTATTTACAGGATGCTTAACTAGATCTTGTTGATATTATAAATTCTTTATGTTAGTACTCTTTGTCCTCTAATGTCCCTTAATGAAGTTCTGCTGTCTGATACCCACAGTTTGAGTGAATAATAATCGTTTAGTAATCCAACACAGACTTTAGAATGAAATTTCTCAAAACTACCAATCTGAAGCTACAGAAAAAAACATAACATTCCATTCTTGATAAAGAATAAACCACAATTTAATTTGCTAATCATCTAAAACTATTATGGAAATAGTATATTCTAAAATAACTTAATTTCCAATTCTAATAGTTGTTTTCCATATCCATCACGAAAACACGCCTATATAATTTGACCCCCTTGAACCCCACTTTTATATAGCACAACCGGGGTTTACAGGGGTAAACCTTATTTTTCTTAATTTATGCTGTAAAATATAGATTGTGCGTACTCGTTAGAGCCACCTCGATGAGGCTGTTCTAACGAGTACCCACAATCTATATTTTGAGCAGAAATAAGAAAAACATCACAATTATTCATCTTAAAAAAAAATAGTTTTTTGGCGGTAAAGTTTAAAGTGTATTTGTATAGGCGTGTTTTTGTCCTGATTCTTTCCACAAATAGAAACTGTAATAAAAAAAAGTGGGCCAGACATGTCAATCAAACAAATAAAGTACAATGCATAGCATTGTCAACTGCCCTTCTTGAAGACAGGTGGTAAATACTGCTAATATTGGGAAAACACGTCCGCAAGAAAAAATGGCGTCCAACATGGTGTCAGAAAATGATAAATATTAGGTAAAAATGATAACATCTTTATTATTTCTGCTTTCAACATAGATTGTGGGTGCACGTTAGAACCGCCTCGATGAGGCGGTTCTAACGAGTACCCACAATCTATGTATTTGAGCAAAAAGTAAGGCAGATAATGTATACCCCCGTAAACCCCACATTTCCTTATATAAAGTTGGGTTAAGGCGGGTCTCTGTTTCACGGACTTGTTATCGTGATGTTTTTTGCCTTTCAGTCGTTGCTGTGATAAGAAAAGCTGTGGAAACAGAAATGAAACCCCCTCAGACCCCGTCATCATAGACAGGTAGGACAACATTTACTTCCATTAAGATAACATTCCCATGTGAGATAAAGTTTCCTTTTATGTCTCTAAAGCCATCTGTGGAACAGGGTCCATAGACAGTTCTAACGAGCACCCACGATCAGGAGCTCAGCAGGTACTCAACATTCAATCAACTTTGCGTTGTTTCAACGTTGAGTCAACACTGTGTGCCTGTGTGGTACGTTTTGAGGCACAACAAGGAAAACTGAAAAACTTTAATTTATATACAGTAAAATGATGTTCACAAGAATGTTAAAAATATAGACTTGTTAACCTGACGAAGTGCATTTGGTGTTATTTGTGTGTATACATGTGTTTTTGTTAGTTATTTTATTCTAGGTTATTATGACCTTCTAGGTCATCGTGAATTTAATGATGACCTTCTTTTTAAAATCCATTAAAACATATTCCCGTCTTTCTTTTCGACCCGGCCTTGTCAGCAGATTTCAGTTCTCTTCTAATTATTCCTTATTTACTATATTCCTTATCTTTATTGAAACTTGGCCGATAATTTTCTGTTAGATATTCTACTTTCTTTCTTCTGTTCTGTTCCGTCTGTCTGTCTTTCTGTTTGTTTGTCTGTCTGTCTGTCTGTCTGTCTGTCTGTCTGTCTGTCCTTTCTTTCTTTTTTGAATAAGACTTGGTTTATACAATATTCTATTTCTTTTAAACACTAATTTTAGACTGCAAGTAGCTTGCAACACCCTTTGTGATGAGCTCTTTAGAATGCAAATATACTGTACTGTACATACAATATGATTCATGCTCTGATGGTAAGCTGGAAGCTTATATATGTCATCTCCCAAGGTCATGTGGAACGTACATCATATAGTGAATGTTTTGACGAAAAAACAACAAGAAGGATGTAAAGTTGCAAAAACAAAAAGATGAAAACTTTGGCACATCAGTATACTTTAGATAGTTGAAGAAAACGTGAGTTGGACTTTCAAAGCTTCCACATTCACGAGAGGGACTTGCAACTTTCCTGTGGAGATCATAGTTTATAAAGAGCTACAAGCCATTCTTAGCATAGCCTGTAGAATCTGAATTAGCGGCGTACCTGAATAGAATTAATTTGGTGGTATGATTAAGTTTGTATTCTGACAATTTTTAAAAGCTGCTACCGATGTTGCTTGCTTTGTATCAAAGGGACGATTGTCTCACGTCTATATAAGACTTGACAACTCATTCAAACTGCCTGCAGAGATAGCTTTGTTTCAGATAAATATTATAACTGAATATTTATACTTTACTGAATATTTACTGGTGTAGGCGTTGACATTTGCGAAATTTTAGCTTTATATTTATGGTGAAAGATTCCTTTTAATTTTGACTTGTGTAGGAATGGCACAAACACGATTTTCTCCAACAAGTAATGCTTGTGTCTTACACCTATCTACCAGACTTAGTAACCATTTAAACATCTTCATATTCTGTAATGCCAGCTTGCATCTTCCTAAAATGCCTTTCATCATAAAATATTTTGTGATGCATTACTTATTATGATTTCTTCAAGCTTAGATTGTTGATGCTCGTTGGAATCGCCTCTTTGAGGCGGTTCTAACGAGAACCCACACACAGTACACAATTCTGAGCAGAAATTAAAAAAAAAAACAATTGAAAAGAAAATCCTGCGTTTCTACATACATATACTGTGTGATTTTACAAAGGCTTTCTTCGAATTTACTTGGTAACGTGATATCTTTGTTTCCCTTAAATAAAAAGTTCAATCATATTACCATATCGGCCATTTTTTCTCATCATCACCCGCAGTACTTGCAATAAAGGGAAAATCGCATTCTTTATGCTCCCATTTGATGCTCAATCATCGATGCCTAAGCCAAATATCAAACATTATTCTTTTGTCATCAGAGAGTGTTTCTATATTATCGAATAAATCATGTATTATCAAATCCTCGAGATCTTCAATTATAGCGTCAACGAAACATGTCGAAAGTTATTGTGATTTATACACAGAGCATTGCTTCCGATGCTAGCATATTAGTAGTTGAACTTGGACGAAAATGAACTCCGCAATGTTGATACTAATACGTCTACTGGCCTTTCCATACAGCTGGAATAAGACCATACTATTGCTCGTCCTCTGTGTGTGACGGGGGTGGGATGTCGTACCTTCGCCGATGATAAAGCCGACAAACGCATATGCCGTAATGCTATGAGGCGATTCCAAGAGTACCCGCAACATATACCTGTCTTTGAGCAAATATGGGAAAGATAATCTGTACCCTTGTAAAAACCCTCAGTTTTCTAATAATTGGGTTTATGGGGTATTTATTTCACGGAATTTTGCCCACTTTACCGCCTAGCAGCTCAACTTTTTGCTGTAATAGGCTACAATTTAGTGTCAATAATGCGATACAATGTGTCCGTCTCGCATAGAATTTGATGGTCATCTTGATTACTTGATGGTTGTATATTGATGTGGCAAATAATTCATCAACAAAGTAATAGGTTCGTTCACTGCTTCAGTTACTGCGGTCCTGCTATATGACTTCTTTTCTCAAAATGGCTTTGCTCATTACGACAGTGCTATTTTCATAGCACAACGAAAGGCATTTTGGATACAATTTTCTGTTGTTAATATTTTTATGCACCAAATATTGAGCGTGGTTGCTCTATAGAACCGTCTAGATAAGGCGATTCTATTTTCTCAGTCTGTGTTTGTGTCCACTCGTTATAATGGCCTTCTCTAATTATACTGTACTGAGGGGTAATCACAATCTATGTTTGAAGCACGAATAAAAAAGACAATAAACAAATTCAAGGGAGGCAACTCCCGCAAAAGTATTTGTCTCCCATGTCAATAGGGGTCAACTCTTAAAGGAAAGAATTTGAGGAGCAAATTCTTTCCTTTAAGAGTAGAATCCTTTTTCAGTGGGAAAGGGCTTATAGAAAAGCGAACAGGAAGTCCCGAAAGTTGTCTCCCTTTGAAAAATGGCGGACAAATCTGCCAGGTTTTCCCATTCCCCTTAAGTGGGGATTACAAGGGTGTTCATTTCACGGACTTGTTCATGTGGTGATTGACCTGTATGTGTTTCACTTGTGGCCAGTTAATATGTTTATATACATCCCTTCTAACAAGCGCCAGCTGTTTAGAACCCAGTTGCAACTGGGCTCTCAAGGCACCCATGACCATTACTAAAACACGCAAACAAATGCATTGTAAAGTTTACCACCGAAAAATGAAAATTTTCAGATGAACAATTTCGATATTATTTCTGCTCAAATATAGATTGTGGATACTCGTTAGAACCGCCTCATCGAGGCGGTTCTAACGTGTACCCGCAAGCTATATTTTAGAGCAGATATAAGAAAAATAAGGTTTACCCTTGTAAACCCCAGTTTTACTACATAAACATGGGGTTCAAGTGGGGTCAAAATTATATAGGCGTGTTTTCGCGATGCAAACCACTCTCTGTGTGTTACAGTAAGCACATCTGTTTTTTTTGCTGTGACAAAACAAGCAATACGTTGACAATCGAAAAGTTATCTTCAACTTGTGACATTCAGAGTAAAGCCTACTACCATTATAATTCTAGTTCTGAGAAATGGCCTGAACATAAATCACAGAAAAACAACGTATGCGGAAATTTTATAGTGGTTTATTGACCCTTAGACTTTGTCGTATACCATTAGGAACCGCCATTAAGTAGATTTTGATATTTTCTAAGAATTAATTCTTCCATTCATTGTTGCAGTTTCTGCTACCGTAATGAATACATACCATATATCTCATGGGATTTATTTTTTTCCAAGCTTGGTCTCGAGTCGGCTTTTAAATGGATGCGCACAAATTATTCATGTCTGAGGCGATGTTTTATTTATCTCGATTAAATCAATACAGAACCATAAAAAGGAAAAGTCATAACACTGTTGCGTGCGTATGGAATTGTAACACACCGTAAACTATTGTGAAACGATGTGCTACAGTCAGCTTCGAAACAGCTTCATTGATGTTCCATGTAATTTTACTGAAAACACACACATTGATCCGAAATTAAATGATCTATTCAAATCCCAATCGCAGTTTTAATACGTGTTTGGTAGTTTGTTATGCTATTAAATACGGTATGAACGGTTCTTAGGTTCACGCTTCACTTGCTAGACTCGTCCTTATACTTCTCCATAAGTAGACCTTGAATTTTGTCGCATATTTGATCTGCATGTACAGCTAGTGATTTCAGTCCTCAGTGGTTCTTTTGCTGGTTTTCATCAGCTCTAAAGTCGGTGTTTGGATCGTTTGCCAAAAGGCATCATCTTTTTTCATCACATTGTTTTAAACGGATTTACTCGTATTATTTTCTGTGATGTTGCAAAGATTGATTCAGGAAGCCAAAAATCATGTACAGTAAAACATCGCTTATAAGACCAGCTAAAATCAAGATTGATTCTTCTTTTATTCATATATTTAACAGTTTTATTTCATTTTTTGTGTTTTCTACACCCAGTGTGCTCTAATAAGAGACCACCATTTGAACTGTTCAAAAGTGGTCTTGAAGACCAGTTTTGAACAGTTCCAAAGGTGGTCTCATTATAGGCATTTTACTTAATTTGAGCCCTTGGTGAATGTTTGGGCCTTGTACATGAAAAATCGAAATTCTCTTTCAAGCACGTCATGATCGCTCGCGCGCTTACACTAACGCCAATTTCCCCGAGGATTCAATATAAACCCCTTGAGCGCCGCGTGGTGGTTCATTTAATAAAATAAAGAAGCTTAATTCCACTTAAAACTATCAATGCAGACGCTACAAACACACATTGCTGGTGCTCGTTCTTATACGTACCAAAAAGCTATGGGTTTGAGCAAAAGGACAGACAATAATGTATACCTATGTGTATATAACTTACGATTTGATATAAAGTTTAAATGGGAAAATAATCATAACATATATGTGATACATAGCTAAACATATAACCAATATCTAAATTGAAAATTAGTCTCATGTGTTCGTTGCCGTCATAGAACACCATTTGGAAAACGGCTGTAGGATATCTTTTACTATATCGATTATATCAAGACTGGGCTCATCCCAAAGGACTTATTTGTTGCATACAACCCGTGTTATATTTGAAATCTGCCTTCTAGAGCAAAGAGCTATTCCCTAGGTAGCTAGCTTCTCTAAGTGGGCATTTTACTTCATTGCAAAGACATTATTCCCACAAGAATTTTCCTTTCTCGAAGAGAGAATAGTTAGATGACGTTGAATTTTATTGTTTGTTAAGTAGAATAAGCGTTGCCAATATACAAACGAATGGCTTAGGGAGTAAATTTTGGGATTGTAGATAGGAAAAGTCTTAGACTAGGCTGTGCAGATGCACCACTTTGACAAGTCAATGAGATGGCTTGAGGAGTGAATTTTTGGTATCACGAAAATACGTCTATATAAATTTGACCCCCTTCAATCCCACTTTTATATAGTAAAACTGGGGTTTACAGGGGTAAACCTTATTTTTCTTATTTCTGCTCTAAAATATAGAGTTTGGGTACTCGTTAGCACCGCCCCATCGAGGCGGTTCTAACGAGTACACACATTCTATATTGTAGAGCAGAAATAAAAGAAATATCACACATGTTCGTAAAAAAATCGTTTTTTTTTTTTTTTTCGGCGATAAAGTTCAGAGTGCATTTATATAGGCGTGTTTGTAGATTACTGGAATCTTTGGTGCGGTTGAGACTGAAACAAGGAAATCTCAGGCAAGTTGTCAGTTTATTTAAGTCTCATGCAAGGCTATGCCGAGCATGAGACATAAATTTACTGAAAACGAGGCTGTGCAAATGCATCACTTTGACACGTGAATGAGATGGCTTGGGCAGTGAATTTCTGGGATTGTAGATTAGGAAATGCTCCAACTAGGCTGTGCAAATGCACCAGTTTGATAAGTGAACGAGATGATCAACTAAGAATATGTTCTAGAAAGGGATATCCTTTAGAAGCAAGGAATACACCACTGAACTGGAAAATATGGAGTGTACATTTTGCTGGGCCAGACCAGCCAGCCTCGGCCATTTAGGCCGCATCAGTGACCCTCAAATACCCCCAAAACCCCACAATGGAATCAATGATGCCAAAGGACAAGAAAGTATAAACTACACTATAATGTAGGGCAGGGAGACTTTTTACGGCCTCCACACACTCCCAGACATCAGCTGTAGTCACGTCAAATAAGTTCTAGAAAGGGTTATCCTTTGGAAGCAAGGAATAAAATACTGAACTGGAACACATGGAGTGTACATGTTTTCTGGACCAGAGCAGCCAGCCTCGGTCATTTAGGCCTCATCAGTGACCCTCAAATACCCCAACACCCCGCAATGGAATCAATGATCACAAAGGACAGGAAAATATAAACTACACTATAATGTAGAAAGAAAGATATATTAAGCCAGAAAGTTTCCATCAGATCCTTATACATGCATTATTGGATGCATTTTGTTTGTTTGTTCGTGTTGGATTTCTCATCCCGGTGAACAATACTTAGGCCATTTTGGAGACGCTGCTTCCGATTTTGTCGTACTTTTACCCGACAATGACATTAAATGACATCTGATATTAAATGATATATCAAGAACCAAAGGAACTGCAGGGGATTAAGGGACGGTCCATCTCGCAAGATATTTCTTGAGCAGGCTCAGTAAGACCTTCTACAAGGTTAGCTCCGTCTGTTTCAGCTTTCGCGGAAGCACCATGCAGTCCACTTTATTTCTCCAAGCCCCGATGAATCTGCATCTTTATCATTGTAGAACCGTTCTTTGAGCCTGAACGCTTCTCAACTTTGTAAGTATTGCAAAGTCCATTTCGAAATTTCGAAATATACGGTTGTCAGATTGAGTCATATATAGGAATCAGTGAAGAAATTACTTGAATTTGTTGCAAGAAATGACGGTCTTGAGGTCCTGATCAGACGCCCCAGGTGTCTGATCTGGACCCACGCTGTTTGTCAGTGTACCCATTTAGGGCAATTGCGTCTGAAATGGATTAAAGCTGTTCTTCTAATGCCTTTTTACGACCTGCTTACTGGGACTTTATACGCGCATTGCCTTTCTGCTCCGTAGATCGTAGAAAAGGATTAGAAACGCGAAACGTTCGCAAACAAACAAACATTAAGCTTATTGATTTACCATTCTGGAGTTTTTAAGCAAACACAAGGAGAGTATTAAAGTACTTCATTTATGAATGAAGTACACTGATTTTAATCTCATTGTCAACATAACTTCTGAATATTTTAATGCTGGAGGAAAAAGGAAAACATGGAGTTCAGTAATTTGAACATTTCATAATCATTCGGCCGTAAGAATCAAAATAAGACAAAGGAAAGAGGTTGACATTAACCCATTTTGTACCAGAATCTTTCTCCTTATACATGTATATATAGCAGGAGTTCATTTCATAATTAAGAGGCATTAGGTTGTGTTATCTTTCAGTAAAATTTATTTGGAAAATAGCTGAACTTTTTTAAAGCAGTGTAGGCCCTGATCAGACGCCGCAGAACGCGGCGTCTGATCTGGGCCTGCACTGTTTGCAGTATCCCGTTTAAAGGGTTTCCGAAAACAAAATGGACATTTTGGAAAATACTTTAGCTATCTTCTGAACATATTTTTTTCCTTTTATGCATTGTCCCTATCCTTATACACGTACATGCAGATGGTGAAGTTGGGAAGAAATATTGTCTCCTAACATCCAATCTGTTTTACATGTGCTGCCCATAAAGTAGATTGAAATCGATCACGTCTCTTCGAAATAAATACTTTCCTCAGAAATTGATGTAGTGTGAGATTGTTGATAAAGTCTGTCATGATTGTTTTAGTGGGGCTGAAGACATTGTGCCACAACTAAATGACAGAGCGAACCAAATTATGCAGAGTGGCATTTGAGGGCAACGACATAGATAGTTTTGTTTGTTTGTTTGTTTATTTGGAAATTAAGGACCTAGTGAACACTATTTAGGTTATTTACTTAGGACAGGCTTATGCATGTACAAAGCACATTCTTGAATCCTGCCCCCCCCCCCCGCCAATCGGGGCTTGAAGAAATAGATGGGCTGCATGATGCTTCCACGCAGAGCTGAAACCGACCCGCACACAAGCACTGGTAAACCGCTTAGAGGATCTAAGCCTGCCCAGGCAAAGCAGTGCGAGTCGGACCGTCCATGTTTATAAACCTTATTGGTTTTGTTCGGCGACAGGGCTTGATATGTCATTTCATCTCAATGTCGGGTAAAAGTCACACCAAATTGGAAGCAACGTCTCCAAAATGACCTTTACAGTGTTGACGGGGACGTTAAACCTCAAATCAAACCTATCCACTACATTACAAAATACCACTCCGTATGATTGAACCGAGTACTAAAAAAGAAATCTGGATCAGGGTTTTTCGGATCGGGAGAGAGAGAGAGAGAGAGAGAGAGAGAGAGAGAGAGAGAGAGAGAGAGAGAGAGAGAGAGAGAGAGAGAGAGAGAGAGAAAGAGAAATCCGTACTTATTACCAGAGGTTCAAGTTTTTTGTTGTTTTTTTTCAAGCTTTCATCCCTAAGTTTCTGATTCTTTAAATTTCACACATCCAAACTTGTAAGTTGGGTGGATGGGTAAGGCGAAAGTGTTCTATATATTATGTCACCGGGGCGCCCAATTTCTGTTTCTTCACTTTCAGATATTTTCCTGTTCCCTATCCCACTCTCATTCATCTCTCCTCTACTATCTTTTCTATCTCTTTTCTCCCTTTCCCATGGAGACGACAAAAAATCTTTTCTCCTTTTCTCTGGGAGACGACAAACCCCCAACACAATCAAAAAAGCAGATTGTAAATCGTGAAGGCAAGCCCTCTAGTCTTTGCAGCAGGTAAAGGTAGAGTGGAGGTGTTGTTATTTTTCATTCATTTTCCTTTTTCTCCCCTGTCCCTCACATTCATCCTCTATACTATCTCTTCTCTTTTCTCCCTTTCTCTGGGATACAACCAAAAACAACCCACAAGAGATGACATGTAGCTAAACACCAACACAATCAAAACCAAATTGTAAATCGTGGATAAGTCAGTAATTTTAAGATGACTAGCAATGTAAAGTCGTCTGATCTGGCTCTGAATTGGTTTACATAGGTGTCTCTAACAGTTTACCGGATTAAAAGGGTTGAAATGTCCTACAATACGACCAAAAAGATCAGAGCATAGTTTGAGAATGAGAATTTTGGAGAGAAAAAAATGAAACAAAATTAACCTATATCAAAATGTACCTTTACGTACAATTTATCACGTTAACAAATAATAAAACTCTTCTGGAGAAAAGTGGGTTTTACAAAGGAATATGCTAGTTTCTTAATTCAGCTAAAACATAAATTTAGGTGTTTGTTAGAACCGCCTCGTCGAGGCGGTTCTAACAAACACCTACAATTTATGTTTTCGGCAGAAATAATAAAACAATTGTGTCAGAAACATGCCGGTGTGTTAGCCGATGTGTTAGACATGGAAGAAGTTTCATGGCATACGCGTATACGGGCGTGCATCCTTAGATATAAAGTTGGATTTGCAAGGGCGCTCATTACATGGACTTAACGTGGTGAGTAAGTGTAACTATCCGTGTGCGCCATTGTATCAAGACTGATTTATCAAATTCCAAATAAAGACAAATTCAGGCAGAACGTGATTCAGGAATAACTAATGAATTACTTTAGAATTTCGGAAAAGCAAGAGCGACGATATTGCGACACGTGACTAGAATGAAGACTTGTACAGAACTCATTCGAAACCCAATATCTTTAGGTTTCGTTTACCAGTCTTTTAATCAGTGCTTTGGTATAGGACTGAATAGGTTTAATGTGAGGTGGTTACTGACTGAATGAAGGGACACTGTTTAACCCTTTTTGTACCAAATGGAATCTTCCTCCTTATATATAACAGAAGTTCATTTCAAAAGTTAGGGGTGTCAGATTGTGTTCTCATCAAAATTTATTTGGAAAATGACTGAACTTTTAGCAAACAGTGGAGGCCCTGATCAGACGCCGCGTTCTGCGGCGTCTGATCTGCGCCTGCACTGTTTGCCAGGGTACCCGTTTTGGGCTTTCTGGTACTAAATGGATAGTTTTGGAAGATAATGAAGATGCAAACCAAAATTATTCACGAAAAATACGGCTACTTGAATGATTTTACTCTTTAGTGTTGCGGACTGGACATTTAGTAGTATTCCTATTGTCACAATAAACAACCTTTTGATGTATTGGTCAAAACTGCTAAAAAATAAAAAAAAGTGCCCAGAAAGCAACACTAGCAAAATTCTTGCGTCGTGCGTCAACTCCCGGCAAAAAAGAAACAAACCTAAATCTGTAAAAAGCGTTCATACACAGAAAGAAAAAAGACAGAATCCTGCTGACAAATCGGAAATTAGTAAACTTCTGGCGTCTTGGTCAAAACTTTCGTCTACTCCTAGCGAAAAAGAAACAAACCTAAATCTTTAAAAAGTGTTCATACATAGAAAGAAAAAAGACAGGATCCTGCTAACAAAACTGAAATTCGCAAACTTCTGGCGTCTTGGTCAAAACCTTCGAATACTAGCGAAACAGAAACTAACCTAAATCTTTAAAAAGCGTTCATACATGAAAAGAAAGAAGACAGGATCCTTCTAACAAGGCTGAAATTATCAAAATTCTGTAGTGTTGTTCAAAACTTGTGACCGGTCCTGTCAAAACAGAGATACAAAACTGTAGAAAGCGTTCATGCCCAGCAAGCAACAAGACAGATTCCGACTAACAAGATTGAAATTAGCAAAATCCTGTCTTCTAGGACAGAATGCGTCAAAGCCGTAACTAAACTTATCAAATCATGCCAAGAAAGCAACAGGACAGAATCCGACATACAAGACTGAAATGTGCAAATTTCTGGCTTCATTCTCAAAACTTTTGGCCACTCCTGCAAAAAAGATAGAAAGAAGAGCCGACAACGAAGAAACGAAACTACAAAACTTGTCCATGCCTTGGAAGAGAGAATCCGATTAACAAGACTCAAATTTGCGAACATCTTGCATTGTAGGTCAAACTTATGGCCACCCCCGCCAAAATAGTGTAAAAAAGTTTTATGTCTAGGATTAAAAAAAGATAGAATTCGATGAAGAAAACTGAAGACGAACCCAACTTTACCCCCAATGAGGCGCGTAAAGACTTCGACTTATTAGCTTTGGACTGGTACACTTTTCTATTGTGCCACGCTTGTTTTATGTATCATAAGTTTGACAAAAGTTCCTGCAGGACAAACAGTGCAGACCCTGGACACACTCTGTGTGCTTCTGAACTGGGTCTACACTGTTTGCCCCTGCCCATATAGGTTAACATAGAGAAAAGTAACGTTTTGGTATATGATTCTCTCTCTCTCTCTTGATCTGTGTCTACACTGTTTGCCACTTCCCATATAGGCTTATATAGGTTAATATAGAGAAAAGTTACGTTTTGGTATATGATCTCTCTCTCTCTCTCTCTCTCTCTCTCTCTCTCTCTCTCTCTCTCTCTCTCTCTCTCTCTCTCTCTCTTTCTTTCTTTCTCTCTCTCTCTCTCTCTCTCTCTCTCTCTCTCTCTCTCATACTAAAATACAACATTCTGATTTCTTATTCTAAAGGGAAGTATTCATTTTGCTTTCCTGGCTTTCCTTTCCTTTCAGTCCAGTCTTTGTTTTTTTTGTGTCTTTATAAAATTATGCCAATAGCTGAATAGGTATAGCTACTGGGCTCATGGCCTTCAAGTAACATTGGTACGACGTTGCCTACACGTTGTATGCTTGCCAGATTTTCAGGAAGAATAAGAGTGTCTGCTACTGTGAAGAGCTGTAAATTGAATCCATTCGACTGATTTAGCCCTTGATCAGTAGATTAGATACCTTGAATTGGAAATTTAACACCAGATAAACTTCATTAACGAAGATTGAATGAAGACGGACTACTGGACTATTGGACACTTTGGCCTTTATTGGCCATCTCGACATCACGTTAACAAGTCCGTGAAATGAACACCCCTCTAACCCACACTTTTCTAGAGAAAACTGGGGTTTACAGGGTATAAATTATTTTTCTTATTTCTGCTATAAAACATAGGTGGCGGGTACCCGTTAGGACCGCCTTTCATAAAAAATGTAATTTTGGAGCCAATTAAGACTGATTCATCTCAGATGGTATATATGCTATATTTCATGGCACCGGAAATTGGTTCAGTTAGAAAATCTCAGATTTGGGGTAAATAACTATCCAAAGTGACCAAACTGTTGATGGGACACTGACCCACGCACCGCGCATGCGCATGCACACTGTAAACGTACACGATATATGAACTTCTTGAATGAAATATTTTACCAGCCTCCCTTCCGGGCTTGGTGAAATTGACTGGGCTGCATGGTACTTACACCGACCGAATTTGATATTGGTTAACTGCTTAATCTGCCCAGAAAAAGTGGTGCGAGTTTGACCGCTCCTTCAACCCCAGAGGTTTCTTTGGGCGGTAGGGCCAGAGATGTCATTTCATCTCATTGTTGGGTAAAAGTCTTTGAAGCAACGTCTCAAAAATGACATAAATAGTGTTGACGGGGATATAAACCTAAAAAAATATACAAAACCAGATATCGTACAATGAGCGTAATGTTTATATTAATGACTAAGAACAAAATCATTCAAAAAAAGGTCTCAATGTCGGGTAAAAGTCCCACAAAATTGGAAGCAGTGTCTCCAAAATGACCTAAATAGCGTTGATGGGGGTGTTATGCCTCACAAACAAAACAAGCAAAAACGGTAATTCCCGCGAATAAAAAGCCTCGTTTAAGAGATGTATTACGGCCATCCAAATTAGACCGTATGCATGGGTGTCAAAAGTCGGTATTTAATAAAATACTTCTACGTATAGGGCATTAATGAGCCTCATTGCCACTAAATAGGAGCCAATAATCGAAAAATATTTCATTTGAATACCAGCATCATCTCTCTCTTTCTGTTTTTCTCCCATGGGGTCCCGAAATGAATTGCTTTGACACTAAAGTGGCTCCCGAAGGAGTCTCCAATTAGTTCTCTATTTGTTAGACGCTTGCAGAAGTACGCGGAGGAAATGCTACCGCCGCTATGGGACTGAGAATCAACAGAATTGTAAGTGTCTTGATGATTCGGAATAACATGGACGGGTTCTTGGGGATTTGAGATGTAAACAAGGATTTACAGGTCTTGGTTTACATATATCCTGCCATTTCCATCACGAAAACACACCTATATACTTTTGAGCCCCTTGAACCCAACTTTTCTTTAGTAAAACTAGGGTTTACAGGGGAAAAAAACCTTATTTTTTTATTTCTGCTTTAAAATATAGATTGTGGATACTCGTTAGAACCGCCTCGATGAAGCGGTTATAACGAGCACCCACAAATTATATTTTGAACAGAAATAAGAAAAATATCACAATTTTTCATCTGAAAATTTTCGTGTTTTTTTTTTTTTTTTTCGGCCGTATAATTTACAATGCCTTAGTATAGGCGTGTTTTCATAATGATACTGAATACTCACTCGTACCCCTAATAGAACATCACGCCAACAAGTCCGTGAAATGAAAACCCCTGAAAACTCCTTTTTATAGAGAAAACTGGGGTTTACATGAGTATACACTAGTTTTTATTTCTGCTCCCCGATATAGATTGTTTGTAAAACTGGGGTTTACAATCTGAACAACCCTCCGTAACCCGAGCTACACAAACAATTTTTCACGGACCCAAAAGTGTTCGAGCCATCGAATTTCGACTCACGTTACATGAATGTTATATGACGTGGTGCCCGACGTGCCCCGCATCCCGCCATGTAATTTGTTGATGCATGTCTATGCAGATCGTTATGCGAAGGCATGGTTCTGGCAAGAAAAGTGGTTACATAATGTGCAAAAGAAAATGGTAAACAGGTTAAACTTGGTTTCACGCAACCCAATTTTTTAAATTCAGTTTCAAAACTTTTATGCTTTTAACCCCATGTTTGCATAATAATTATAAAGTTGGGGCTGTCCGTCCTTTACATAAGACAGACTAATGTATTGGAGAGCCACTTATCATGAAGACCCCAATGACCTAATTTCACATTACGATACATACTGCATTGTTTAATATCTCAAAAAACGGTCATAATTTGAAATATTTTACTTATTTATACTCGAAACATGGGTTGTGGGTGCTCGTTAGAACCGCCTCAATGAGGCGGTTCTAACGAGTACCCACGACCTATGTCGTTAGAACCGCCTCAATGAGGCGGTTCTAACGAGTACCCACGACCTATGTCTTATAACAGAAATAAGAAAACTAATATATACCCCTGTAAACCCCAGTTTTCTATATATAAAGAGTGGTTTAGTGGGTGTTCACTACACGAACTTGTAAACATGATGACTTGAAGAAAGAAACTAGTCAAATAAAATCGCTCTGTATTCAGTTTATATAGTTTTTGCGAAATAAAACACCGCAGGTGCTTGCATGCTTTAATAATGAAGTGTGCTTCCTTAAAAGGAAGTGTCTATTCTTATTTGGACACAGATATTTCAACGCTTCTTTATCTTCGTGCTATAATATAAATTACCATGTTGCATTCAAATGTCTTTGAGTCTTGTGTCAATCACGAACGCTAGGTCTCTGAGTTTAGATTCGGTTTATCCAATTGCGCATGCGTAGCAAGTGTCGGTCTGCTAATTACTTTTCTTTCAGCACCAACAAAAGTTAATTACTTTTCTCATTGAAGGTAGTGTCACAAAGCCTGGAATCCACGTAATTCTGTGTCTAAACATGGAGCAGTGTATCTTTCATACAAACAGCAACTAGTTTCAAATAGTTCAGCGTAGACGTGCCCATGCAAAATGTTCTACCGAGCAGAACGTTTACGTATGGATATGTTTAAGTTATAAGGGCCATTTAACCTAAAGATCATACGATTTATTTCTTTTCGCAATAACAAAGACTGAAAAAGTTACAATCTAGTTTTTAGAAAAAAAGTAAAAATAACCAATTTATCAGTAAAGACAATGAATACCCAAATTAAGTTTTTTTTTTTTTCATCGGATAAAAAGCGGGGATTAGCCAGGGTACACTTTTCTAAGACTTCTTATTACAAAGCATGACTTAATTACGGATGATACACATTATGAAAACACGCCTATACAAATACATTGTAACCTTTATCGCCAAAAAAATGAAAATTTTATTTAAATGAAAAATTGACATTTTTTTAGTTACGCTCAAAATATAGATTGTGGGTACTCGTTAGAACCGCCTTATCGAGGCGGTTCTAACGAGTACCAATAATCTATATTTTAGAGCAGAAATAAGAAAAATAAGATTGACCGCTTTAAACCCCAGTTTTACTATATAAAAGTGGGGTTCAAGGGGGTCAAAATTATATAGGCGTGTTTTCGTGTTGACTTGCATTGTTTGGTTTTGCTTCGTCTGAGGAAAACGGGGGAAACGCAGAACCTGTTAACTGTTTCATTTTCACTTTTTATACAGTTCTAGATTTAAACACTTCTCTTGCAAGATGTGAAGTGTAACTCTCCGTTTCTAATCAATCTTTAGCAAGGATTTTGCATTCTATTTTGCTTTCCTGAACAGAATTAATCTCTAAATATTTAGAGCGTTAATGGAAGTATTTCGAAATTCGCTGTGTCGCCTTAATTCCAAATACTAGCTCCGCTAAGATCGATAAAGCTAGCTGTCATGTCTACGAAATATACGTAATTACTGTGTTTTATCTACTCCCTGATGGAAAATTTCGTCTTGCAAAGGTTATGATTGTTCGTAGCAGCTTTTAGCTCTCAGAACCGCGTCAAGGGCAGCTAAGGCGAGAAATAGCTGAGAGAGAATTCAATAGAGAGGTCCCCATAGACTCTCAGATATACTGCAACTAAAAAGACCCAAGCTTAATTTGTTTCCACTAATCTGTAAGCATTTTTACCCGAATTCCCTGTAGTGTTACAATACCTGATCACACGACAAAGCAAAGTAGCTAAGATTGTTGCCAAGTGTCCCGTAGGAATTTGTAATATTGAGTAAAACGTTAGCTTTATTTGTTTGTTAGCGGATGAATTGTTGCTTGTATTGCGAAGTTAAAAACTCCCTCAAGGCCTGAGAATATTGAGATAGTCGGTATTAAATTGTTTGTTGTAGTAGCTAATGATTTGTCTCTAATATGGGTCCCAGTGGAAGAATGATTAGGAGAAAAGAGCAAAGGGAATGCAATCCTGTAATACTTTATATTTTGTTTATTTTCCTGTCACTTTGTATACATTTCTCAGCGGCGAGGGGCAAGATAGTCACCCTTGGGAGTCTATTAAAGAGGATATTCATTTAGTAAATCATTAAGGAAATACAATTAGCATCAAAGGGCAACAGAAATACGCTAGAACCGACACTTGCTGAAATCCCAGGTGGAACTATGTAGCGATGCGAAGATATATTACAAACTGTGCTACGATAGCATCTCGCTGTTACGATCGCACAGCGGTGTTCAGCAAGGTACAATTAGATGATTGTTTTAATCAGCTTCTCCCGCACGGGAGGTCTCGGTTAGATGGACGCTTATCGTAATAAGGCTCGTCAAGCAATCAAATGGTCATAGGCTGCTGAAAGATTGACGGACATTTTGTGATGTTTATCACCCTTCGTTGCGTAAGAAAGTAGTTCTACAACACCGCGAAATGTTGATGATTCAATCATCCTTTTAGGCGGTTCCAGGCAATTGATCATGAATCTCTTGATCATACTCCAGAATGGGGGTTTTATGAAATTTTACAGACTCTAATCTTAAACGAATGCGTTAATAAAGCTATTAGCGAAATGAAGTTGTTTCCATGTCAGAAATGAATAATTCATTGGTAGTCTTTCCATTGTGATAGCACACCCGTGTGAGATCATAGTATCTGTCATAAGTATGGATTCGGTAAAGGCGCTTCCAGTCCGAATTTTTCTTTTTTGGCTACAACTTTTGACTGCAATTCATTCCTTTTTTGGGTCTGATGCTTGTCAACCGACCCAAAGTTACTAAGAACAGAATCTCTTCAAAGCTGATGTCCACATGATATCACTATGTATGAAATCCAGGTAACGGTTATTTATAGAAAATAACGCGTTATTCTTGTCGTTATGACGTCAGTGTGCTGTGTTGAAAGAAATTTTAATGTTAAACATTGTCTAGGCGCATGCGCAGGGACATTGGCAAACCGCTTAGACCAAGATCAGACGCCGCATTCGCATTCTGCGGCGTCTGATCAGGGTCTAAACTGTTTGCTTAAAGTACAGGAATTTATAGGTTAAACAAAAACAGCCAAATTTTCCGCTCAGGACCACTTTCTGAGCCGTGAAACAAACGACCAAACAGTACTCTCACTGCTTTGATTACGTTTATTTTATTTATTTTAATGAATCTGATCTCCGTACGTACATATGCTATTGCGTTGCCAAGGTAAATTACCGTCAAAATATATCTGCGCATCATAATACTTCAACTTCCTTGGCCTTAGAAAAGATTCCTTCAGTGGGTAACTTGTTTGTTTTAGGTTTAACGTCCCCGTCAACACTATCTAGGTCATTTTGGAGACGTTGCTTCCAATTTTGTGGGACTTTTTCCGACATCGACAAGAAATGGTTTTTCAATCCCTGCCGCCCAGTTAAACCAATAGAGTTCGTATGCATGCACGGTCCGAGTCTCACCACTTTGCCTGTGCAGGCTGAGACCTTCTAAGCGGTTAAGCAGTACTCGTGTGCAGTCGGTTTCAGCTCTGCGTGGAAGCATCAATATTCCTATTCTATTTCTCCAAGCTCCGATGGGCAGGGACGCTCATGGGGAACATGTATTTTTTTTTCTTATTTCTATTATAAACATATAAACATAGATTTGAGTCTTGCTGATCATAATTGCATTTTAATGGACATCTGATATGCTTCGAACCTGGTACCTCATTGAGGTGATTTTAACGCGTATCCATTCATCACGCAAACTCACCTATATCATTTGACCCCTTTGAACCCCACTTTTATATAGTAAAACTGGGGTTTCCAAGGGTAAACATTACTTTTCTTATATCTGCTCATAAACATAGATTGTGGGAACTCGATAGAACCGCCTCGTCGAGGCGGTTCTATCGAGTCCCCGCAATCTATGTTTTGAGCAGAAATATGAAAACTATCACTATTTTTCATCTTAAAATTTCCATTTTTGGCCGAAAAAAAAAATGATAATGTATTTGTATAGGCATGTTTTTGTAATGTATCCATTTATAGGGCTTGAACAGACATCAGAAAATGACGCACACAATGGTAAAATCTATTTTTCCCCAAACAGTTTGGCTTCCATTTTATTAGGACTTCTTACTTACATAATGTGGTTTATCTTTTTCAGATTTTTCCTGAAATTCTTTATGAAGTGTAACCAGAATTGTTTAAAGAATGCTGGAAATCCAAGAGACATGAGACGGTTTCAGGTCAGTACAATGCAATGCAATGCAGTGTAACAAAACATACACGCAGTATACATATGAGTTACACAAAACAACACGACCCAACACAACGCAACACAACCCTAGACAATGCAATTCAATGACAAATACTAGATAATGCAATGCAATGACAAATACTAGGCAATGCAATGCAATGCAATGACAAATACAAGACAATGCAATGCAATGCAATGCAATGACAAATACTAAACAATGCAATGCAATGAAATGACAAACACTGGCAATGCAATGCCAGATATATTATTATAATTTCGTCAACATAGCATACGAACCACATCAGATGGATACAAATCCAATGGCACTAATACAATATGTTTCTCGTCCCCGCCCCTCGGTGTTTGAGGAAATAGATGGGCTGCATGATGCTTCCACGCAGAGCTGAAACCACTGGTAAACTCGGACCGTCCTTGTTTATAAACCCTATTTGTTTCATTGGGCGACAGGGCTTGAGATGTCATTTCATCTCATTGTCGGGTAAAAGTTCCACAAAATTGGAAGCAACCTGAGCAGTGTTGACGGGGACGTTAAACCTCAAATCAAAAAAACAAACAAACAAACAATATGTTTCGTTAACATACCATAAGAACCATTAAAAATTAACCAAAGACACAGCATTCTTTAAAAAAATACTGTATTTTGATTATATTTCCAGGTATCCATCGGGACCACGGTGAATGTGGACGGACCCCTCCTCGCTATATCAGATAATATGTTCGTACACAATAACTCAAAGCACGGGCGGCGGGCCCGACGACTGGATCCCACAGAAGGAGGTGAGCGACTTTCCATCTGAACTTTGTTTTACTTATAAATACAGTTAGGCGGTTCAAACTAGAACTAGTACCCACAATCTGTGTTTTTGAGCAAAAATAAGGAAAATAGGAAAAAAAACCTGTAAACCCCAGTTTTCTCTTTATCAAGTAGGGCACCCCACTTTTTCAATAGCAAGTGGGGTTTACATGGATTTGCATTACACGGACTTAACCTGATGTAAAGTAAGGCTACAAGAGTATTATTTGCACCGACCTGTTAAGTTATGATCACAGCTTTACATTGATTTAGCGGCCCCCGCCCATCGGGGCTTGTAGAAATAGATGGGCTGCCTGATGCTTCCTCGCAGAGCTGAAACCGACAACACGAGTACTGGTGGGCCACTTGAAGGATCTAGGCCTGCGCAGGCAAGGCTAAACCAAGGCAGGCCGGTCCATGCTTATAAACCCTATTAGTTTCATTGGGCGAGAGGGCTTGAGGAGTCATTTCATCTCAATGTCGGGTAAAAGTCCCACAGGGTTGGAAACAACGTCTCCAAAATGACCTATACAGTGTTGACGGGAACGTTAAACCTCAAATCAAACAAACAAAATACATTGATTTAACCATTTTTTTTAAATCATTAATCAATGCGTTCAGCAAAGTCAAACTGTACATGACCAAAAATTGCCCAGTCGGATAAAATTTGATTTCCAAATTGGACGTTGGGCATCACAGGTTATCAATTTCATCAGCTGACTGAAGTACAAATGTGTCTCGATTTGACCAGTGAAGCATAACATTCACATGAAAGTAAGGGACGGCATCGCATCTGTCCGATATCCCGTTATAAATCAATAATTTCTGATCACTTATTCACTTAACCATCTGCCCAAGTCTACATGTAACACTGAGACCGCTATATTGATTCTATTACGGTTCTTTGAATATTTCCAGTGAAAATTTGATGTCCTTTCATCTCTGAACTCTGCAGCCTTTGCATACATTGTAAATACGCCACTCGCATATGTTTTCTCACACTCATGTGGTATATTGTTTTCTTACATGGCTCTAGATTTACATTTCTTCTTCAAACATACCTTGTGGGTACTCGTTAGAACCGCCTCGTTGGGGCAGTTCTAACGAGTACCCACAAGGTATATTTAGTTTTCGAGGTTGACACCGCCACGTTCTCTATAAAAAAGTGGGGTTTACAAGGGCATGCGAGAAGAGGTTTTGACATTCAGTATTTAGCTGTTTATTTATTTTGTATATATTTTTATAGCTATTAATTATTACTACTCAGAAATGTTACTCAGATGTTTTGGTAATTTTTTTTTTTTTTGATTTGAGGTTTAACGTCCCCGTCAACACTGTAAAGGTCATTTTGGAGACGTTGCTTCCAATTTTGTGGGACTTTTACCCGACATTGAGATGAAATATATATTTCTTCAAGCCCCTATGGGCGGGGGCCATGTTTTTGGTAAATAAAAACCTTGTTTAACACTAGCTCCGCCCCGCCCCCACCTCCATCCCTACCCCACCCCGAAAAAAAAATATTATGAGCGGTTTACAGAACAAGTATGAGGCTCTGCCTACAGGGGCAGTCTGAGCTAAGCTTTTGCAGTACTCTTAGGGCATTAAATAGCTGTTCCTATGCTCCAGCCTCCCCTTTTGTAAATCATTAATAAATGCAATTTGATTAAGAACTCGGGACAGCCGGGGAACCTCTTTTGAACCTATTCACTAATGAAATCAGCATATAACGGCATTAATATCAAGTTGGTCTAAATGAGAGACTTTATGCAACACGAGTTTAAATCGATCATTCTTTCTTATTGACACCATTGAAAACAAAGGCAGGCCGTAACTTGCTACATTATTCATAAATGAACAGAACGCTTCCCTACTGTCCCGCAAAAAAGAAAAAAAAAATGAAAATGCTATGTAATCTACAGAACAAAACATAAGAGAACTTTATTGATCTATCTATGTATTTCTCAGGCCGCCCACATGGGCGTAAAAGAATGATAATACATAAACATTTTTATCATATGACATTGCGTCTGAGAGTGTAATAACGCCATGTAATATTTTCAACAATCCACTAGTGGATTAAATATGCAAATTAGGTGGATACGTCCCGTAACTTTACATATACGAGGTCTTTAACAACGTCGTGTTTACTAATGGCGGAATATTGACATTTTTGTAAACAAACGTGAATAAAATGCGTTATAAATGTCATATGATAAATAGAATATTGCATTCGTGCTCGTGTATTATTGAATTTATTAAACTCGTTGAGGAAAAGGAATAAAATCCCTTTTCCTAAACTCGTTTAATAAATTCAATAACACATTAGCAGTCATGTAAGATTCTCCATATGCACATGAACATGTACAAACACAGTCAAAATAGCAGAACAGAACAGAGGTTTATTAGACTTGAGCATATACAGCTCATCGCCATATTGAACATTTTACATCAAATGATCACAATACAAAATAACGAGAGAAATACAATCATCTCCAAAAGGATTTTCAGCTGCAACTGTACAATTTTTTCATGATATGTTTAGCAAGCTTTGACACATAAATGGGTTGTTTAACATTTTTTGGACGTTAACAATTCCTTAAATTTACCAACGTTAGGTTCTGTTATGAATATTCTTTTCTTTCAAGAATTAACCTGTGCATATTATAATTGGGCCCCGTCAAGCGATTTGGGTACTTATCGCCTATGCGAGCAGCGAAGGTTCAGGCGAGCCTGCGCAGTCTCGCCAGAACCTTCGCTGCTCGCTCGTACAAGCAGTGAATCAAGAGGAACATTCAGACAGAAAGCCATACCCCTGGCCCCTCTGAATGGCTGGGCATGCGCAGTTAAAATTTGTCATGACGGAATGCTCGAAGACACAAATTCGCTTGGCGGGGCTAATATGTTTATGCTATATATGTATAGTGCGGAACATTATGTCAGCTGTCGCTTTTACCCTAATGATACTACCTTCCTAAGTAGTGGGACAATTAAGCCTAAGCAAACAATACATACCTAGCTCAGACGGCTGAAGGAGCAATCTGACTAGGGTCTGCACAGTTTGCAATTTCGTCAGCCCCCTTTGGACTCCTTGCTGGATCGTGAAACAAATTTGTTAAACGTTTTGGAGAATTCTGCAAGTTCTCAAGATGTCCAAACTGTTAGGATTTTAAAGGTAGTTTATTACAAAGGTCATTACATGTTGATCAGTGTCTTTGCTGTTTTAGCATTTAAATTTTAGTCCAGAAAATATTTATACAGTCATACCCACAAACCTTGAAATTCATTCCCCCCACCCCCCACATATGATGCACGTAATTGCCCATTTCCAATTGAAGGTGAATCAGCACTGTTTAATTTCTTGTAACTTCTAAAAAGAATCCATGCTTAAGACACACAGTATTGACCCTCTGATCTGGGTGAACACTGTTTGCCAATGTCCCATTTTGGGACGCTAGGCATGTTTGGGTTAATCAATACTGTAAAAAAGGAAAACAAAAATGCTACCCTTTGCCCTCTTAACTGTAAACCCCGTTCATTGTATAGGATCACAGATGTGGTCTTGAGCGACCAGATGTGTGCAATGAGATTCCCTCTGAGACCAGATTGTCGCTAACGGTCCATGGCACCATTAGATCTTTGTTGGACCGAATACACTCATTACTTCACCCGGAGTTATTGTCTTTGTATTAAATGAATTACCGAAGGTGAAAATTAGCTCTTTATTTAGAAAGTCACGGTGACAGGGGTGAGTGATGAGTCGAGATTTCTTGCAACATTATACGCCGTTGTTGCAAAGATGGTTTGGGAAACATTGAAGAGGGTTTATCTATCTATCTATCTAGCTAGCTAGCTATCGATTGGCCTCTATATCACACTTTTTAATCTGAATGTTTTCGTAATGCCCTCTCCGTTAGTACACATACAAAGTGCATTAAAACACCATTGTTACAATTAATGTCCGTATTATGTTTTATGCATACAGTCGAATTTCGATGGCTCGAACACTGATGGTTCGTTTACCTTGGCTTAGTCGAACCCGTTATTGAGTCCCTAGGGAATTCCTCTGCAAAAGAAAAAGTGTGGGATAATTAAGGAGACTTTCGACTTTTATCTTGCAAATGTATGCTGTGTGTACTCATTAGAATCGTCTCAATGAGGCGTTTCTAATGAGTACACACAGCATACATGTATGTTACTGAACACCGAAAAGAAGTCCAAAATACCCCCGTTATGTTTTCTGGAAGTATGCAACAGTGGCTCGAACTTCCGCTGTCCCAAACGGGTTCGAGCCATCGAAGTTCGACTGTATGTAGAAGGTGATCCTCTGAGCTAAACGTTCATGACGTTAACTAGTCCGTGAAATGAACCCCCTGTAAACAGAAAAGGTGGGTTTACAGGGGCATAAATTACTTTCCTTATTTTTGTTCAAAACCATGTACTAGTTAGAACCGCATCAACGAACACCAACAATCTATGTTTAGACTAGAGATAAGAACAATGTATATTTAAAAATCATCTGATAACCGCTACTTCAAGAGAGAAGAAAGAGTCCAGTTTAGCATACAGATCTGTAATTGTAATGTTAGAAAAAGGACCTTATTGCGTATTATGATTACGGAAAGGGTGATCTCTATGCTGACGCTTGGCAAACATTGTGTGATTATGCTTTCTTGCCATGCTCTAAAATTGCGGGCTAGAGGTTCTTTTCTCATTGTTGAGCTTACATAATAAACGTTATTAATTTAAATTGCTATTTTGTTGACGAAATTTGTGATGCAATTTGTTTGTATCACACATCTCGGCTTACCTGCATGAGAGAGAGAGAGAGAGAGAGAGAGACAGAGAGAGACAGAGAGAGACAGAGATAGAGATGTGGATAAAATATTTATCAAAAAGATGGTTCTTAACTATAATTGTGTCCCCTTGAAAAAAATATAAATAAAACTGTATTGTGCATCTTCTTACTAAGTTACTAAGTATTTTGTCTTTTGTCCCATAGACTATCTGGCAGACCCTTTATTAGGGGCCCATGGAAAGTACGCAAGGGGACAATTTTTATTTTGTAAGTAATTTCTATAGCCCATAGTTAACCAAAAGCATGTCGGTATGATTGTAATGTTGTTCGGGGCTCTAGATAAACAATGTTTTATGTGAATGCATGTAGTTGAATAATTGTGATTTAAGGGACAATTATTGCAAAAGAAGCAAAAACAAGGATTTCTGTTTTTGCTCTTAATGGCTCGCATACCTTTGAGGCTATTGAAATTTTATCAAATCAGGGGTAGTTCGAGTCACCGAGGTTTTATCATAACGCCAGATCAGGGGTGGGGGTTATAATAGAGGTTACTATGGGATATCTTATCGAAATTAAAGGCATGATTTGTGTACCCATTAGAATCGCCCCATCGAAGCGATCCTAATGAGTTTACACAACATGCATTTTAAGATAAAATAAGAAACGTCTCCCTAATTATCCAAAATAGGTCGATTTCTGGAGTTATGGGAAATTTCCCTGGGGACTCAAGACCGTGTTCGAAAGAGCTACGGTAAATGAGCCATCAGTATTCGACTCATCGAAATTTCACTTAAGTACTTTCCGTTTATCTAGAGCCCTGTTGCCTGAGTTTAGTATATGATCGCATGGATATCCAAAATCCAAACTGGCCAGTTTTACCGCACTCCTACTTGACCAGTCCTCCGTATAAACCATGGGCCCCTAATACCCACTCTCCAAACTAATTTCAATATTTGAGCCCCGCCACGTCACGAGCAAACCAGGCCCCGAAGTTATAAAACTTTTTTTCATGCACAACTCACTTGAGCATGAAATTTGCCCTGCTCACAAATTTTAAAATGCCAACAATTGTTGGCATTTTAAAATTTGTGAGCAGGACAAATAACATTCTCTGCTATCTGAGAAAGGAAAATCGCTCAACTTCTTAGTAGTTCAATTTTTATGATTATCACAAGTTTCATGCTCAGCTGAGTTGAGCATGAAAAAAGTTTTATAACATCGGGGCCTGTCTTCTGAGTTTGCGACCAGGCCAGACACAAACCAGCCTGCTCAGCTACACAGATTAGTCAGAGTCTTGAAACTTTAGAAATAGAAACTTGAGGTATTGCGCTGTCTCAGCAGCGAACTCTAAGGTTCTGATCAGACTGTGCGCGCATGCGCAGGCTGATTATGTGCTTTTGTTGTTCGCAAATGGCGAAAACGGTTTTCTCGTGACGTGGCTTATTTCTCTACTAATAATTAACCATTGTCCTGCTGAATATTTAAATATGCCACACCCACTACTGATTATCAACCAATCAGATTACTTGATGCAAATTATTGCAAAAATTCATAAAGTGAATGACAAACAATGAAGATCCTGATCAGATGGCTTCTTCAGAAGCCATCTGATCTGGATCTGCATTGTTTGAAGGGCAAGACATATCCGAGCTCAGCAGGACAAGGGTTAAATTTAGTATTGTGGTTTTGGATATGCATGTTAAAACTACATGTAGCTAAAATAGTGCGTCTTTTTAGTGTCTTTTCTCCTCCTTGCATGTATCAGTAGAATAATATACCCGTATGGTATAGTGCTTTCTTTCGTGGTTCAAAAACTGTCATTTTTCTGAAGAAAGAGTGTGATAATTTTCTCATTCCTGCTTTAAAAAGAAAGATTCATCACGTGAACAAGTCCGTGAAATAAAGACCCCCCCTAAACCCCACTTTATATAGAGAAAACACGGGTTTGCGGGGGTATATATTATTTTTCTTATTTCTGCTCCAAGACATAGGTTGTGGGTACTCGTTTGAACCGCCTCAATGAGGCGGTTCTAACCAGCACCCACAACCTATGTTTGCAGTATAAATTAGAAAAATATCACGAATTTTCTTCAGAAAAGTAGCCATTTTTGAGATGTGAAAATGCATTATGTCACACGGGTGTGTTATCGTAATGGGTGCTCGTAAGAACCGCCCCATTGAGGCGAGAACCGGTTCTAACGAGTACCCACAATTTCAGTTTTTACACAAAAAGAAAATATCTAGCAAATTTACAAAACGTATACCTTTCTAAATGTTTTGAGAAAAGGGTAACCCTTTGGAAGCAAGGACAACAGCATAGACATGAAAATCATAGACTTTTCTCTAGATAAAGTGGATTTCACAATGTTTTTGTGCACGGACTTAGTAACGTATTGTTGTGAAGTATTATTGCTTTATATTCTTGTGCCAATGGAAATTCTGAAGCAAACAAGACCATTTTAGGCTAAAAGCTTGCTTTATGGTTTGGACTTTTACCTTTAATCCTTATCTTGCTGAATACAACAACCCCAACCTTTGCAAGACGTGTAAATCCAGATCAGATGTCTTCTGAAGAAGCCATCTGATCAGGATCTACACTGTTTGTCATGCAGTTTGTGAATTGAACAAATACATCATATCAAGTATTTTGTTTGGTGGATAGTCAGAAATATATGAGACAAAATCAATTCATTCAGCTATAAACCCTTTTTGGTTTATTGGGCGACAGGGCTTGAGATGTCATTTCATTTCAATGTCGGGTAAAAGTCCCACAAAATTGGAAGCAACGTCTCCAAAATGACCCATACACTGTTGACGGGTACGTTAAAATCTCAAATCAATCAAACAAACAAAATCAGCAGGATAATGGTTAAGACGCCAATCACAACAGTTGTTGTCTGCTTTGTTGTCTATTGGTTACTCACAAAGTCATTGTTGCAAACAGTGTGGACCCAGATCAGACTGTTTATCTAGGATTAGTCTGATCAGGGTTCACATTGTTTGTCTGTGTGTATTATTTTAAAACAAATGCAGACGACATAACTGAACAGACGATATATTAAGCACAAGTAGGGTTTTATAAAACTACATCTGAAATGTGCCATTCATACTAAATGTAAAAATACCTTAACTGCTATGTTTTCATACTTTTTGCGTTTGAGGTTTGCTTATTGTGTCCTAGAACAGACTTCCTTTTAAACTGTTTCGCTTGATGCACCCATTTTATTCATACCACGTTTTCTGATGTCCTCTTATTCCATGTTTCAGCCACGCCCTGTATAAAGGCCATCTGTCCAAGTGAAGGCTGGACGACGGGTGGAACCACAGTTATAATTATTGGAGACAATTTCTTTGACGGCTTACAAATTGTGTTCGGTACCATGCTGGTCTGGAGTGAGGTTAGTGTAATTACATGTTTTAGTTAGCTTGACTTTCTTTGCTGTAAATGTGGTAAAATGTCCAGCATTGTGCTCTGTGCTTTCTCCTCATTTCTGCGTTCAGGAGAACCATTAAAGGCAGAGTGTGCTATTTATACAACCCTTTTTCATATACACCCCTAATTCATATCACGAAAACACGCCTATATAATTTTGACCCCCCTCGGACCATGCACACTTTTATATAAAAAAACTGGGGTTTACAGGGGTTAGCCTTATTTTTCTTATTTCTGCTCTAAAATACAGATTGTGGGTACTCGTAAGAACCGCCTCAGTGAGGCGGTTCTAACGAGTACCCACAATCTATATTTTGAACAGAAATAAGAAAAAAAAAATTTTCGTCTGAAAAAAAAATCGATTTTTCGGAGGTAAAGTTTACAATGTATTTGTACAGGCGTCTTTTTGTAATGAAAACAAATCACTGAAATCACTGTTGGGTCGATTGTTACTGATCTGGGAAAGTTGTCTTGAACGGAGAACTAGGCTGTTGTGAGAAGATCAACAAAAACTCTACAAACCTCAGACAAAAAATAATAATAATGATCAAACAATACACAGATGAGAGTGGAAAGTCTAGAAAAACTAGCATTCTTTTCTAAGCCCTTTTCGGATTAGTTCACTGCGAACAGGCTTAAAGCATCTCTTCGCTATATTCATCCTGCTATTAATCATTAATGAGTCTCAGAAAGCATGGACTGTTATTTGAATACTGGAGTAATTAATTTTACGTTAATGGTTTGGAGAGCGATCAAATACTGCGACAGTCGCGAGTACCTAGCTACATAAATGGGATTGCTTTTGCTAATTCTCTCCTGTTAACCCTGTTTGTACCAAATGGAACCTTCCTCCTTATATATAGCTGGAGTCCATTTCAAAATTTAGGGGTGTCAGGTTGTGTTTTCTTCAAAATTTATTTGGAAAAGGACTGAACTTTGAGCAAACAGTGGAGGCCCTGATCAGACGCCGCGCTCTGCAGCGTCTGATCTGGGCCTGCACTGTTTGCCAGGGTACCGGTTTTGGGGTTTCTGGTACTAAATGGGTTAATCGAGTAAATTTTCCGTTACCGAACCAAAGTTCGATAATTCCCAGATCCAGTTCTTAAGCTAGGTGACAGCAAGCGCTTGCAGGAATTTTAAACGCTCAGTTTCCCACCTACTGGTGAAGACAAGATAATAATTAAACTCGTGAGCAAAGAATATGATTAGACTGATATAGTCTTTTTTATGTTTTTGGACCACCATAATATTTGTAAAGAAGTCACGATGTAAATTATGTTAGGCCATCCGTCTAACTCTAGTACGGACATAGTCACAGTTGGTACTATGGTAGTAATATAAGGCTTGCCATGCATCACAAAAACATGCCTATATAATTGTGACCCCCTTGAACCCAACTTTATATAGTAAAACTGGAGTTTACAGGGGTACACCTTATTTTTCTTATTTCAGCTCTAAAATATAGATTGTGAGTACTCGTTAGAACGGCCTCTAACGAGTACCAACAATTTATATTTTGAGCAGAAATAAGAAAAATATCACAATTTTTCATCATAAAATTTTAGTTTTTTTTCGGCGGTAAAGTTTACAACGTATTTGTATAGGCGTGTTTTCGTAATGGGAAAACCTATTTTGTTAGGGCGAATGTTTATCATTCGACCCAAAGTAGCTAGCTACAGAAGCTTCCCGCCTGCTAATGTCCACGCTGACCATGTACAAAATCCAGGTACATCACGAAAACATGCGTATATAATTTTGGCCCCCCTTAAACCACACTTTTATTTAGTAAAACTGGTGTTTAGAGGAGTATACATTTTTTATGTTTGCTTAAAAATATAGATTGTGGTGTGGGTACTCGTTAGAACCGTCTCGCCGAGGCCTTTAACTTTTCAAAGGGTGCCCGAAAACAGTTTTTTCTCATTCCCATTATACCAGCAGACGTGAAATCGCACACCAGCATTTGTAAATGTTTTATTTCAAAATGTATTAACAGACGTGTGATCTATATATATCGTATTCTATTGAAGTCTTTCACATGAAACTATTACCGAGTCATTACATTAAAATAAGTAATTGAATATATGCCCAAAACACCCCGAGCCCTCGGATACAACGTAAAGATGTTTGGGTTGCTTTTGTAGTCTTTAACATCGATCTCAATGACCGGCGATCTTTTGTAAGCAAAAATCCCACGTTAGCATCCTCTACAAACGTACTCTGTAAAATTAAAACATAACTCAGGCCTAGCGTCAGACTGTACACACGTATACAATGGTGATACGTTCCTGAAACCATTTTGATTAGTTTTTCGCGTTGTCGTCGCAAATGGCCTTTTAAACACTGCTAATACGGTAATGATTATTTGCGTGCATGTCATGTCGCCAGCGAAAGTCAAACAATCATGATATGACTTCCAAGTTGACATAAAAGGGATTTCCTGAAATCAATTACTGTTTCCGACTTGTATTCAAACAGATTTGTGTTTTACTTGTAATAGACATCGATCCATCCGGGAAGGTATCCAAATAGCAATGTCATCCGGTGTGAATATCAGCTTATAGGATGGCAGATGAAAACACGCCTAAAAATAAAATATTTTAGACTTTACCTCCGATAAAAACGAAAGTGGTAAGATGAAAAAAAAAGATATTTTTCTTATTTCTGCTCAAAATATTTTAGAACAGAAAAAAAGAAAAATAAGGTTTACCCCTGTAAACCCCAGTTTTACTATATACAATTGGGGTTCAATGGGGTCAAAATTATATAGGCGTGTTTTTCTGATGGGCAGATGAAAAGTAGAACATGACCCTTATAATTATCGTGCGTGTGTATGAGTTCCACCAACATCCAAGATCATATGGAGACGGGACCTCGGTTTAAAGACTCACCCGAAAGTCTCGAGAAGTCCGGAGTCGATCCTACGACCCCTGGTTTGCGAGGCGAGTATAGTAGTCGCAGATAAGTTTGGAGCTAACGATTGCATTTGCTTTGGAATATTCTGTTGATCAAATCGTAAACCAAAAAAGAAGTGAAGGCAGTAATCAGAAATCGAAACAATTAACCTACAGCTCCCATCAGAGACACAAAAGGGGAAGAAACACAAACATGAAATGGAAACATCTATAGCAGAATGTCAAAAAGAGAGGTACTTTCCCACAAAATGGCAAATCTGCTATCCAAAACAGAACGATTCAAGCGACACACACTCTCAAAGACATACCACAACAAAAATAAACCGCGGCAGAAGAACCGATTTGGAACGGTCAGTGAAAAGAGTTTCACTGGGAGACTTAAATCGATTTTACGCGGCCGTAATCCTCGCCATTACATCCGTCTTGATTTAGACAAATACTTTGTCCAGTCCGCATGAAGGTCCTCACCGTTGTCTCACCTCTGTGGTTCTTTGATTTTTGTGTTCACGGAGATGTTGCACTGATTAGTTAGGAGGCCTTCATGCGGACTGAACAAATTATTTGTCTAAATCGCGACGGAAGTAAGGGCGAGGATTGTGGCCACGTAAAATCGATTTAAGCCCCCCAGTGGAAATCTTTCACTGACCGTTCCAAGGCGGCTCTTCTGTGGCGATTTATTTATGTTGTTTGTTACTTACTGTGTGTATCACTTGTGTCTTTTGGTTTTGGATGGCCATATGGCCATTTTGTGGGAAAGTAACTGTCCTTATGGCCTTCCTTTGTTTAGGTTTCCATTATGGTCTGGTCGCTTAATGTTTGTATTTCTTTCCCTTTGGTGTCTTTTATGGGTGGAGTAAGTTAATTGTATCAATTCCTGATCTTTGTTTTACTTCTACTCCTTACTCATCAGTGCAACATCTCCGAGATCACAAATATCAAACAACCACAGAGATAAAACAACGGTGAGAACTCGACACCATGAGACCACTGAAATGCTGGAGCAAAAGAAAACCAACAGTTAGACTCCGACCAGAGACAGAGCATCAGGAACCGACCAACATAACAAAATTAAATTCTAATTCTCAGTAAGAATTTACGCTGGAACTGTCATAGAATCAAATCATCCGATTATAATTGTCCGCATGAAACTTCAAAGTATAAGACAAACAGCCATGGCTCGCACCTGGTTCTATAGGCTTAGAGCCTAATCTATGTCACCATTGGTCCCAGAGCTCCGAAGGAGATTTTTCCCATGGCCCGGTTGTTGTAATTTCACTACCAAACAATCCACGGAAATGTCAGTTTTCCGTGTCCTGAATGTCGTAAAAGTCATAGTCAATTGCCCGCTATCTTTTAAGATGTTATCAGCTACAGCTTAGTCTATGGATAAAAAGTCCACGGTACCAGTTTATTAAGCTTGATGAGACTACGGAAACCGGAGACATCACTCATTGAACGCATTATTGCTCGCAAGTCCAATATAATACCAATATCATTGTCAATTTTCCTATTACTTCATAAAATAAAAAGCGACGGCAATGTCGGCTTCAGTTTGAGTAGGTGACTTAATTATCTAGAATATGAACATAACGCATAATATTTTCACTTGTTCAGTGTCATTTGCTTTCACGATATCAAAACTGATACGTATGGACCTAAAGCTTGAACCCAACCGGTAATGCCGTCATAAATTCGATCGATGTGACCCTTTTCGATATTTCTTTCAACACATTACTTAAAATGAATCGTAAGAAGGAATCGGCCAAACATGTAACAAACTTCCATACAATGTAGTATTATCTACTTTCGACCGAGTGACGCAGAGCTGAATCTGACCCACACACGAGTACTGGTAAACCGCTTAGAGGATCTAAGCCTGCCCATGCAAAGCGGGGTGAGTGTCGGACTGTCCATGCTTATAAACCCTATTGGCTTCACTGGGCGACAGGGCTTGAGCTGCCATTTCATCTCAATGTCCGGTAAAAGTCCCACAAACTTAGAAGCAACGTCTCCAAAATGACCTTTTCGGTGTTGACGGGGACGTTAAACCTCAAATTAAACAAATCGACCGAGTGAGTATATAACAGAAAAATTAGCATATACCAAATAAGTTATGGTGGGCGAAGCTTGCTTACCAAGTAATGCTTACTATCCGCGGACGCCTGATTTCACTCTTCTGGGGTCCATGTCTGTTGATCTGAACATTGATATTTGCCATTTGTCTATGGATTAATGATTTGGGATAAACGCTTTGGTACTACGACCTAACCTACTTGTTATGTACAGGAGAGCTGATCTTACTTCATTCTTCTTCATTGAATGATATGAAACCAGTTTTAAGGACACACATTATTGCTACCGTCCTGTTCATGCGTTTTTCCACATTTTTGGTCATAAAACTCTGTACTTAACAAAGCTTGTCAGCCTATAGTATTGCTGGCTGAGTGTTTAAATGGTTTATTGAATGCCTTGGATGAGATACAATTATAGTAATGAAGAATCATTAATGTATTATAGTGCAGAAATCCGATCTTGTAAAATAAATCAGATATTAATCGTATACATTACACACATCACCGAGAATTTATAAAACGTCATGCTAAGAGCATTAAGAATTTCTCTGTGTTTGAAAACAAATTAAGGTAGTCCAACGATATGTAATTATGTCACTAATTAAAACCACTGCATCCAGTTAGACGATATTCAAAAAATAAGCAAACAAATTAAGATAACACAGCCATTTGAGATAATACTTTTTACATGTCTTAAATGAACCTTTTCTGACGGTGATTTGTTTTTATTTCTTTGTCAAACATAGATCGGTGTACATGTTTGAAACGCCTCATCCACAACTTTTGATCTCTGTTTTAGAACAAAAGTAATGACAATGTTGCGGAGTAGTAAATGACAATTTCCCCCACATAAAGTTGGATCTGCAAAGGTATTCGTCACACGAGCTTGTAACATGGTGCAAATTTCAGACATGAATATGATTCTGAGTGTGACAAAAATGCAAAAATGGCAATTGGAAAAACTGCTCTTGTTGGTGTCTTCTCTCAAAGACAACTTGACAATAAAAACATTCCTCATATTGGTAGCTTCCCGTAGAGATAACTTTACAATAAAACATTTCTCATATCGGTAGCTCCCCTCTAACATAACATTACAATCAAAATATTTCTTATATTATAGCTGTCCTCAAAGATAACTTTACAATAAAAATATTTCTCCTATTGGTAGTTTCCATCTAGGATACCCTCAAAGACAACGTTACAGTAAAACAATTCTCATATTGGTAGCTTCCCTCAAAGATAACTTTACAATAAAAACAATTATCATATTGGTAGCTTTCATTTAGGATACTTTACAATAAAAGCACTTCTCATATTGGTAGCTCCCCGCTAAGATAACTTAACATTACGCAAACACGCCTATACAAATACATTGCCACCTTTAGCGCCGAAAAAAATGTAAATTTTAGGATGAAAAATTGTGATATTTTTCTTATTTCTACTCAAAATATAGATTGTGGGTACACGTTAGAACCGCCTCGATGAGGCGGTTCTAACGAGTACCCACAATCTATATTTTAGAGCAGAAATAAGAAAAATAATGGTTACCCCTGCGAACCCCAGTTTTACTATATCAAAGTGGGGTCTAAGGGACTCAAAATTATAAAGACGTGTTTTCGTGATGAAAGGGGTCGGAGGGGGTCAAAATTATATAGGCGTGTTTTCGTGCCTTTTCGTGGTGACAATAAAACAGTTCTCAAAATTGGTAACTTCGCTCAAAGATAACTTAGGTCGTGGCTGAGGGAGGCGAAGGTGTCGCCTGGGGCGTTCAACTAATACTGGCTTACAGTTGGGCAAACCCTGCTGTCCTCGCAGATGGTTAGGGTAGTGGGAGAATGTTGTTATTTCACCAGATTATACACTTCCATTTTCGATATTTTTCTTATTTCTGCTATATGAGGCGGTTCTAACGAGTGCCTACAATCTATGTTTTAGAGCAGAAATAAGGAAAAATAAGGTTTACCCCTGTAAACCCCAGTTTTACTATATGGGCCCCGTCAAGCGATTTGGTACTTATCGCCTATGCGAGCAGCGAAGGTTCAGGCGAGCCTGCGCATCCGCGCAGTCTCGCCAGAATCTTCGCTGCTCGCTCATAAAAGCAGTGAATCAAGAGAAACCTTCAGACAGAAAGCCATATCCCTGTCCCTTCTGAATGGCTGGGCATGCGCAGTTAAATTTGTCATGACGGAATGCTCGAAGACACAAATTCGCTTGGCGGGGCTCATATAAAAGTGGGGTTCAAGCGGTCAAAATAATATAGGCGTGTTTTCGTGATGCACTAGCATGGCATCGAATAACTGTTTCTCTACTTGATATCAAAGAAAAGGTTACTCGAGAAAAAAAAAGTTAGCGCCATGAAGGCCCATAAAAAAACACAAAAACGTCCAAAAACTTACAAGACATTCGGCAAACCTATACTTCAAGGACAGACTTAAGGAGTTAGGTATCAGTTAAGTCACTTTTGTTTAATGACGTAGCTATGTAAATCTATTCATATTGCATTTTGTTTCAGTTGCTGACTTCCCACGCTATCAAGGTGCAGACTCCACCACGGCATATACCTGGTGTCGTTGAAGTGACGTTGTCATATAAATCCAAACAGTTCTGTAAAGGTGCTCCGGGACGCTTTGTTTATACAGGTATATTAGCTTCATATAGACCAAATGAATTAAAACACCCGTGGTTGTTTAAGAAATGAATGTATTCTATTTAACGTTCATTGACGTATGAATAACAGGGGGAACAACCTACGTTATAGCAGAGATGTCGTACCCATTTCAGGAGCGGCCATTTTGGTGTAAATAGGGTAATAAAATGCTTCAAACCAGATATTTACATTACGAGTACATTACGAATAACATCGGGTCGAGAGCAAAGTAAGTGGAGAGTGATAGCTCAGTGGTTAGTGCACTTGCCTCTGATGCTAGAGGTCCCGGGTTCGATCCCCGGCAGCGGCGATAAAATTCGGTCTCCTAACACTTCATTCACATCATTTGCAGGGATGAATGTCATAAAGCGCACCGTCCTTCGGATCGGGACGTTAACTGGAGGCCCCCTGTGCAGGGAGAGGCATGCCCTTTGCAGGTTAAAGACCCCTACCATAATTACACGATTACTGTAGGCGTTCTTCTGTTGCGGTTTATTTTTGTTATGGTTTGTCTTTGAGTGTTTGGATCGCTTATATTATTTTGTTTTGGATAGCCAACTGGCCATTTTGTGGGAAAGTAACTGTCCTTTTGGCTTTCCGCTACTGATGTTTCCAGTAGGGTCTGTTGTTTCATGTTTGTGTTTCTTTCCCTTTGGTATCTCTGATGGGAGCTGTGGGTTAACTGTATCGATTCCTGATCATTGCATTCACTTCTATTTTCATCCTGCAAACCTGGTTTGTATGTAATGTACACCTGCGAGTAATGGCGTGATGTGACCGATCGCAGAATAAGTAGAAAGAAAAAAGAAAGAATATGTTCTATAAAAGGGTTATCCTTTGGAAACAAGAAAAACACCACAGAACTGAAACCCGAATTATAACTCCAGACACAAAACCGTACGAGCTTTGATGGGCTTCATTTTGATAAGACCTATTTTCTAATATACCCTAACGTCCTGTCAGTCAACAGCTAGTCACGAAAAAATTCAAATCATAAGGTGTTGTGCAGTTAACTATAGACCCATGCATCAGCCAACCAAAACACATCTGAAATGTCAAGAACATACATCAGACCTAAAAATGTAATAAGTGCTTGTCAAAATGATTGAGATCAATCAATGTGTATTGTTTGTTCCACTTTTTAGAATTCTTATATGAATAGTATTTGATTGTCTAACTAACTTGATACAAATAAATTCATTGAAAGGTACTTTATCAGAGTTAGAACAGTTTTGTGTCCACATGTATACTCCTGGCCCGATGTTATTCATAATTCGATGCATTACGCAAACACGCCTATACAAATACATTGCCACCTTTATCGCCGAAAAAAAATAAAATTTTATGATGAAAAATTGTGATATTTTTTTTATTTCTGCTCAAAAATATAGATTGCGGGTACTCGACGAGTACCCACAATCTATATTTTTGAGGTGGTTCTAACGAGTACCCACAATCTATATTTTTGAGAAGAAATAAGAAAAATATCACAATTTTTCATCTAAAAAAATCGATTTTTCGGAGGTAAAGTTTACAATGTATTAGTATAGGCGTGTTTTCGTAATGAATTCGATGAGCGTCAAATAAGTTACCTTTATTGATTATATTTACATACATTATTTTCCATCCTTTATTTCACGAAAACAAATCTTGTTTGAGGGATAAAAATAAAAAAAGAACAGCAATACATGCAGTTTTTCTAAAGAGCTCGTCCAATCATATTGGAAAGAACCATGGTTAAGCATGAAAAAGCAAATACTGTATACCCTTATAGATCACGTTTTTATCTCTTCTATGGTTGCAGTAAGCATAACTATTAAGTCCGTGAAAAGTGCATCCCCTAAACCCCTCCTTATATAGAGAAAACTAGGGTTTATGGGATAAAAGATTATTTTTCTTATTTGCACTCCAAGACGTAGGTTGTGGAACCTCAATGAGGCGTTTCTAACGAGCACCCACAACCTATGTTTGCAGCATAAATAAGAAAATTATCACGTGTTTTCATCAGAAAAGTAGGCATTTTGGAAATGGGGAAAATGCTCTATGTCGCACGGATGTCTTATCGTAATGTCGTTAACGTGGTACGAGCAGGAAAGTCATTCGATAAGTTTTGTTTTACTTTCAGCATTGACAGAGCCGACCATAGATTACGGGTTTCAAAGATTAATGAAACTAGTTCCCCGGCATCCTGGAGACCCTGAAAGACTGCCAAAGGTAAATAATACTAATGATATAGGTAAACCTTAATATAAAGCATTAATTGGAGCCAACACAAATTCCAAAATTCATGTATACTTAACTCGAGTCAATGACATGAAAGCAAATCGAAATATGCACTCCATTTGGTAAAAGTTCAGAAATTTTCTAATATAATTTCTACAAATAAATCATAAAATTCAAACGGACGCAATGAATATACATGTATGCAATGGGGTTCATTCTGGATAGAATCTATAAAACCAGCATGAGCTTTCACAAAAGAAAATTACCGCAAGCACCCAGCTTGTATGTATGTATTCATAACTGAAGAACGTATTACAGTATTACCAATGAATATAAGAGATGCATGAAACCCAACATTTACTTTAACCCATTGTATGCTAGTGGATTCTTCCATTGCTATATGCTGGACAAGTCCATTGGTCATATAAGGGTAGGCAACCCTATATTTTCGTTGTTATTCTATTTCTGATGGAAAATTCTGTTAGCAAATAGTGCAGGCCCTGATCAGACGCCGCGTCTGATCTGGGCCTGCGCTGTTTTCCAAGGTACCCCTTTAGGGGTTTCCCGCATGCAGTGGGTTAAAATACTGAAGTTGTTCGTCAACATGTTTGCGTGGAATCTGATCACGAAATATTTCCTGTGGATATTCATCACGAAAACACGCTTATATAATTTTGACCCCCTTGAACCCCACTTTTATATGGTAAAACTGGGGTTTACAGGGGTCAACCTTATTTTTCTTATTTCTGTTCTAAAATATAGACTGTGGGTACACGTTAGAACCGCCTCAATGAGGCGGTTCTAACGAGTAGCCACAATCTATATTTTGAACAGAAATAAGAAAAATATCACAATTTTTCATCTTAAAAGTTTCGTTTTTTCGGCGATAAATGTTACAATGTATTTATATAAGCATGTTGTCGTAATGTTCTCTGCCTTCCACAGATTGAAGTAGGACAGTTTACAAGTATTGGTGATAGACTTTGCACTATACTGATGACTAAACCTGCCCAGACGAAGTGTGGTTGGTTAACTGACCAGCTGACCTTTATAACGCAGAGTGTGGCGTTGAACCCCAAATTAAACCACACTATTACGTAAACACGCCTATTCACTTTACCACCAAAAATGAAAAATTTAAGATAAAAATTATGATATTTATCACACTTCTACTCAAAACATAGATTGCGGGAACTTGTTAGAAGCGCCTCGACAAAGGCAGCTCTAACGAGTACCCTCAATCTATGTTATGAGCAGAAATAAGAAAAAATATGTATACCTCTGTAAACCCCAGTTTTACTTTATAAAACCTTTCTAGAACATTTTTAAGGGGGTTAAAATAACATAGGTGTGTTTTCGTGATAACACTTCTGTGCTTAGGTACAAACACTATATATACAATGTCAGATCTCCATGTATTGTTTGTTCACATTCCATATTTTCTGCATTACAGGAGATTATACTGAAAAGGGCCGCAGATCTAGCTGAAGCCCTATATAGTATGCCTCGTAATCCTAACCAGTTGTCACTGCCTGCCCCACGATCCCCTGCCATGAACAACGCACCTTCCATGTCTAGTTTCAATACATACACCGGTCAGTTAGCAGTGAGTGTTCCAGAGAACAGCCAGTGGGAAGATGGTAGGTGTTTGATTTTGTAAACTTGTCTCATAGCTATGAAAGCTCGATGCACACCAGTCAATTTTCTGCCTACCCATTAGAAAAGGACCCTTATCATTCTCAAATTTATGTTCTTCAACTGCATATTGTTAGCGAACTAATACCGTAATGATCCTAAGTATTGGACCAGATAGGCCTGAACAAACAATGTAGACCCAGTTCAGATGCTTCTGAAGTAACAGTCTAATCATGGTTTACACTGTTTGCCTTTCCGTCTGCACCTTTTAGTCTCCTTGCTGCACCGTGAAACAAAATTTGTTACAGTTTTTGGACATTACGCAAACACGCCTATACAAATACATTGCCACCTTTATCGCCGAAAAAATGAAAATTTTATGATGTAAACTTGTGGTATATTTTTTCTAATTTCTGCTCAAAATATAGATTGTGGGCACCCGTTAGAACCGCCTCATCGAGGCGGTTCTAAGGAGCACCCACAATCTATATTTTAGAGCAGAAATAAGAAAAACAAGGCATACCCCCAGAAACCCCAGTTTTACTATATAAAAGTAGGGTTCAAGGAGGTCAAAATTATATAGGCGTGTTTTCGTGATGAGAATTACAGTAAGTTCTGAAGGTGTCCAAACGTTACTGAAATTGGCTCAATTATCCCTATGTATAAAGTGAACATTGGAGATAAATGGGGTGGGATAGCAGGGTCGGGTAGCTAACGAAATGTACTCTGGCTGCTGTGAAGTAATGATATAAAAAATTCGTTTGGAAACAAAGATCCCATTTTACCACCAACGGACCTTCATGGCCTAGTGGGTAAGAGCCCTGACTCTTAATCATAAGGTCGCTCACCGCTGTGGGTTCGACCTTCGCTCGGGTCACATGTGAGACTCCAGGTTCTGCAACGGAAAGTAAGGTCAGGTGGTTCTCCTCCGGGTTCCGGATTTCGTCCACCTCTGATTAATGATCGGCTCGAAATAAGTGGAATTATCCTGAAAAGGCCGTAAAGCATTTACGTTCGTTTAATCGAGACTATTCATAAGTCTAAGATAGCTTTCGCCCTCCAGCCTGCACATGACCTATACAGTAGTACTTCGATGGCTCGAACACCGATGGCTCGTTTACCATGGGTGTGTCGAACCCATTCTTGAGCCCCTAGCGAAATCCTCTTCATAAGAAATAGTGGGGGATAATTAAGGAGATTTTAGTATTTTATATTGCAAATGTATGCTGTGTGTACTCATTAGAATCGCCTCGATGAGGCGATTCTAATGAGTACACACAGCATACATTTTCAATATAGAATACCGAAATGATGTCTAAAAGTATCTCGTTATGCCTCCTGACAGTAACCTCAGTGGCTCGAACTATCCCTGTCTCGAACAGATTTTCGAGGTCCCAGAGTTGTTCGAGCCACTGAAGTTCGACTGTATTCCATTTTCAGACGTATTTAAACCAAGGGCCATAACTATATAAACTGCACTTTTTATCACATAACGTCGCTGTTATTTCGTGAATAATGTCATGTCAAACAATCAGATGACCACACGTGTAAAGAGACATGATTATTGGCGCGTAATGTCAATATGTCGTCCGTGACAAGTTACCGTCCCTGACAACCTAATGTTTTCTGTTAAAACTCTTACGTACTTTTTCGGCGATAAAAGCTGATAAACAATTGTTATATGATTAAGAGAATCTTACTCTCGTTGTCATTTCATAAAAATTTATTAAACTCGCCGAAGGCTCGTTTCATTAATTTCATATGAACTGACCACTCGTGTAAGATCCTCTATATGTTAAAACTATAGTGAGAGGTTCTAACGCCATTGTATGGCACTTAATACCAGTTGCGGTATTGAATGAAATGTCGTTCCGACACACCTAAGGTAATGTATGCTTATAATGGGAAACATTATTCTTTATTTAGGCTATAACAGAGGTCAAAGTTCAAGTGTGTCACCAAGAGGGTATGGGTCAACGGGTTCAACACCACACAGCAATGGCAGCGCATATAGTAGCACGATGAATGGTTACCATAGCAGCGCAGGCGGCCTAGGCAACATGGGTAGGTAGGCTGTCATTTTATTATATACATTCAATGCTTGCTGAATTGACTCAAAAAGGCATAATATTGAGCCACTACTGATAGGAAGAAGAGGTTATTCAGTAAAAACTACGATAACACCGAAAATGCATTTGTCATCACGAAAACATGCTCATATGATTCTGACCCCCTCGAACCCCACTTTTATATGGAGAAACTGGGGTTTCAGGGTAAACATTATTTTTGTTATTTCTTCTCAAAATATAGATTGTGGATACTCGTTAGAATCGAGGCGGTTCAAACGAGTACCCACAATCTATATTTTAGAGCAGAAATAAGAAAAATAAGGGTTACCCCTGTGAACCCCAGTTTTACTATATAAAAGCGGGGTCCAAGGGGGTCAGAATTATATAGGCGTGTTTTCGTGATGATAGGGAAATTTCCATTGAAGGCACGGATTTAAACACAGAATACAAGACTTGACCCTTCTCTTGCTGAATATTGAGTTTAGCCACACCCATTTCTGACTTTGAACCAATCAGATTACTTCATGTATTTTTTCTTACAAATCCATAAACTTCATGTCAAACAGTGTAGATCCTGATCAGATGGCTTCTTCAGAAGCCAACTGTGTCCATAGATAGGGGTTGTCGTGAGCAGCATGATAAGAGTTATTAACATCTAAGAGCTCAAGTTACGTAATAGCTTCATGGTATTAAAACAAGGAAAAGCTTTCATTGCACAAAACAACGCCGATTTCAGCACAAAATCACTGCAAGACTGTTTTTGATATAGTTGGGTTTTGATGTCCATCATGTTACCGCAGACTGTTTTTTTTTTAACCAGTGCTTACATAAAAGAACTGCTGCATTCTTCTTAAATTACAAGTCCCTCCGTAACATCTCTGACGAATACCATTAGCATTGGTGTGAAAACAGACTTCTGTTTTCAGATTTCTGTTTTTGCCAACAAAACATTACACAGTGCTTCAATATGTCCTGACACGTTTATTAACGTTAAGTCCCCTTTGAAATCTTGCATTGTTGCGACATGGCTGAAAGAGTAACGTAAAGAGTGTCAAATAGGCTTTCGGTATGAAGAACCACCATCTAATCATATTTAAATACGGTGCATAATAAATTGTTTTATGTTCGTTTAAATTGACACGGAGAATGTCCCTTACCTACTGAATTCAGTATTAGAAAGACTCTTACTCTAGGGAAAACGTAATTTTCAGTACTGGAAGTATAGGGTTTTTAGTACTGACGATTGTAGGATCTGTCACCCATGTATTCATATGGTAAACAGTTCTAAAATTTACATTTATCGAACCTTTTATAAGTCATAAATGCTAAAAATTGTTGTAGGTGTTTTAAGAAACATTGAAGAAAGTGTCCAGGCCAGTCTGGAGTACGATGTGTAGAAAAGAGGAACAACCTTTCACATACATATTTAAAAAAGGAAATTAAGGCTATTAATCTTTCAAACAGTATCTTCAGCTAAAATTAATCACTGCACTACGTCAAACGAACCTGATTAAAGTCTCATTTTTTCTACTTCAGGGGGTCCATGCACTTCGCCGACCCTCCCTTCTTCTAACGCTGGTGGTGTCCCCGGCATATTCTCTTTCTCTCCGGCTAACATGCTCGCCGCTGCTTCGGTGAAACAGAAAAGTGCATTCGCCCCAGTCGGCCGCCCTGGTGTTCCCGGGGCTCCCGAGTTTGGTAGTTCGACTCCGCCACATGGTAATTTGACAATGTCTGGACTTCAGACTGGCTGGACACATCCGTTTTATAGTGTTAGTATAATTGCATCCTACAAAAACATATAATAAAAATATGACTCATGTTGTTGTTTTTTTTAATACCACAGGAGTCGGAATGAAGATCATGAAGCCATTACATAACTTGTATATGTTTTCGAGCAAAGTTTATAATTATATCAATTTAATCATATGACGTCGCGTCTGAGAGTGTAATAACGTCATGTAATATTTTCCATAATCCACTGGTGGATTAAATATGCAAATTAGCTAGATACGTCCCGTAACGTTACATGTACGACGTCCTGTCGCGTTTACTAACGGCGGAATATTGACATTTTTGTAAACAATCGTAAATAAAATGCATTTTAAATGTCATATGATAAGTGGAATCTTGCCATCGTGCTCATGTATTATTGAATTTATTAAACTCGTTGAGGAAAAGGAATAAAATGCTTGGCAAAGTCTCGCATTTTATCCCTTTCCCTCAACTCGTTTAATAAATTCAATAATACATGAACACTCATGTAAGATCCTCGATATTACCAATATTGACTTGATGGCAATCATCATTACTCACTCTTTTGCCTGAGTAAAATGCGTTTTAAATGTCATATGATAAGTAAAATCTTGCATTCGTGCTCATGTATTATTGAATTTATTAAACTCGTTGAGGAAAAGGGATAAAATGCTTGGCAAAGCCTAGCATTTTATCCCTTTTCCTCAACTCGTTTAATAAATTCAATAATACATGAACACTCATGTAAGATCCTCGATATTACCAATAATGACTTGATGGCAATCATCATTACTCACTCTTTTGCCTGAATAAACTTTTTCCGTTTTATATACAAGAAATAGATCAGCTCTCGCTGTGATTTGTTGAGTAATAAATCACAGTTTGGAGGTCAGCTGTAAAGTAGACAAATCACGAGCGCGTAGCATTGTTTAGTTATTCGACGTTAAGTATTTTTAACAAAGATAATAATTTGGCCACTTTGACAAAAACTACAAGAATGCCTTTGAGACCAGAATATATTGAGATCAGGCTCTGTTTTCACCCGTAGTATGGTTGATTTGTCTGCTTAGGCTGGTGGGTGTAGCTGGCTCATGCGAACAGTGAATACACTAGTCTGATGATACGGGTGTACAGATTGGTCTGAGGCCTCGCTGGTTACACAGGTTTTGTTGTAGGATTTGTTGTGCGATGAGTCATATTAATTTCTATTTCCAAAATTCTACACCTTTGGGGCCATGCCAGTAAAACCAATGGAGCATCTGTTTTCAAGCGAATATGTTTGAGAGCTTAAAAAGTGTTTTCATTTGAAGTAAGAGTGAGGGAGTGTTTGTGTTTTGTGGGTGAGTGTTTGAGTTTTACGTCTCACCTACAGCTATGATCATACGGTGACGGAACCTCGGTTACAGACTCATCCGAAAGTCTGGAGAAGCCCGACCTGGTTTATAAGGCGAGTAGCATAACCACTACACCACGGGGGCTTCGTTTCATTTGAAGTAAGGAATTTCTTTAAACATGTATGCAGTTCTATTTTATCATTTGTATTTTTGATTTCAGGAATGAGCAGTTTGGTTGCTTCCCCATTTTCGGCCATGAATCCGTTCGCTTTGCAGACATGTAATGGACAGTCATATGGAAGCTCCATTGTGTCACCAGCTAAATGAAACTGTTTAAGATACCAATGAAATACACGGATATGGAGACCCGTTCGCCCCGCGGAAGAACTAGAAATACTTGGTGGACATGTGATTCTGGCTAGAGAGAGAGAGAATAATAACTGCTTGGTCAGATATGTTAAAGAAATAAAGTTTTCGAAGTGCCAAGAAGAAGGAGCTTGTACACCGACGAGTTACCACAGTCCTGACTATTTGTTTGGTGATGATTTTAAATGAAAAAAAAATCACATCGACTATAAAGGAGTGAAAAGCTTAGAAACGACACAGTCGTTTGAAACAATGCTCATCACTGCATTTGCGTTTATGCGCTAACATGGAAGAGTCATTATTATTGTGTAGATAAAAGGAAGCGTTATATGTTACTATAAAACTGATAACTATACCTGTAAATATGATAAATGGCACCAAAGCCTCAAAGTCTATTACAGTCGAACTTCAATGGCTCGAACACCTTTGGGACCTCGAAAATCTGTTCGAGGCAGTGGTAGTTCGAGCCACTGAGGGTGACTGCCAGGAAGCATAACGAGATACTTTTAGACATCTTTTCGTTGTTTTATAATGAAAATGTGTGCTGTGTGTACTCATTAGAATCGCCTCATCGAGGCGATTCTAATGAGTACACACAGCATACATTTGCAAGATAAAAGACTAAAATCTCCTTAATTACCCCCACTATAGATATGTAGAGGATTTCGCTAGGGGCTCAAAAATGGGTTTGACACATCCATGGTAAACGTGCCATCGATGTTCGAGCCATCGAAGTTCTGCTGTACTTAAAAATACCGTACATGCACTACAAAGGAGAACGAAAATTGAATAATAATTGCCTTCAAACAAGTGAAGGGTTGAAACAAAAATGTTTGATTCGTATTTCACCGAAATCAGTTTTAAACAGAAATATAGTATTTTTATGACTACGCGATGAATATGCAATTAGGTAAATAAACAGAGTAAACAATCAAACTGTAAGTTTTTTCTCAAACTTTTTCTCATAGAACTGATGTATTCAAAACAGTATCCTTATACATAGATTAACCCTTAACCTTTATCCCGCTAAATAATTAATTTAGCCATACTCATTTCTGACTTTGGATTTATCAGATATAACTAATTCCTACAATTCACAAACTGAATGTCAAACAGTGTGGGTCCTGATCTGATGGCTTCTGACCTGGATCTACACTATTTGCAAAGGTAATGGTTATTGTGTTCAGCAGGTAAGGGTTAACCAAACGAATCTTCCAAAAAGAGCTTTGAATTGGTTCAGTCGCAGTATAATGAATCTGTTTTATTTTTTGTTACACGTGATGACAATACTGCAATATCAAAGGTATTGTTATTCAGTGTTTCGTTCTCCTTTACTCTATTTTGTTCTGCAGTGTCGTTCTAGTCCCTGGTCTAGTCAAACTGTCAACTATGTCTGCAAATACATGGAACTATCGGCTCTTTTTTTATATGAGCCCTAAAATGTTTTGAATAGTCGGATTGAAAGTCTGATCCCACAAATCATTGTTTGTCCTGTGCTAATTCAGTGCAGGGATCATAAATAATTATTTGTACATTGTATTTGAAAGATAAACGTTTTTTACATATATATATAAAATACTGTGTTTTGAAAAAAAAATACTTTTTCATTTGCTTTCTTTTAGAAAGAATAATTGTTGAGTTTGTGATATTTTATTAACTCTTTTTCTTCAACCATTTATTGTGACAGTCTGTTTTAATATTGTTGGGTTTAACAGTAATAAGTGTGCATTGTTTTCCTGTTCAATGAGCATACGTGTAGATTTAATATCCAGAGCCTCCTGCAAACAGACGGCCATGTGAGATAATTTTTTCTTCATGACTGCAAAAATGCATCACGAAAACACGCCTATATAATTTTGACCCCCTCGAACCCCACTTTTATATGGTAAAACTGGGGTTTGCAGGGGTAAAACCTATTTTTCTTATTTCTGCTCTAAAATATAGAGTGTGGGCACTCGTTAGAACCGTCTCGATGAGGCGGTTCTAACGAGTACCCACAGTCTATATTTTGAGCAGAAATAAGAAAATTATCGTAATTTTTCATCTTAAAATCTTCATTTTTTCGGCGATAAAGGTGGCAATGTATTTGTATAGGCGTGTTTTCGTAATGACAGCATTACGAAAACACGCCTATTCAAGTGCAGGCCATCACAAACTATTTTTGTTTAGATACAAAATTCTGATATCTTTCATAGTTCTGCTCAAAACAAATATTGTGAGAACCCGTTAGAACCATCAATACCCACAATCTACGTTTTGAGCAGAAATACAGAAAGTAATGCATATCCCTGTAAAGCCCAGTTTTACTATATAAAAAGTAGGGTTTAAGGGGGTCCAAATCATATTGACATGTTTTCGATATGGGATGTTTTCTTGGATTTCCTCCAAGCGCAGATTTTCTGTTCTTGTTAGAAATTTCTAGCGAGTACTAAGAATGTGTGCTTTAACAAAGAAAAATGGAAATATGGTATACCCCTGTATTTAAATCCCCATATTTCCTTATAAATTGGGCTTTATAAGAGTATTCACCATATTTGCATTATTTGCCGACTCCCAGCTTGCATATTGCCAATATGAAATGGATTCACCTTATTTGCATTATCTGCCCGTTCCTAGTCTGAAGGTTATCAGTGTTGGAAAAACAGGTAACCAGACCCCCCCCCCCGCCCCCCCCCCCCCCCCCCCCCACTCCAACCTTGAAAGGTCAGGGGGTCTGGTTACCTGTTTTTCTAACACTGATAACCTTCAGACTAGGAACGGCCAGATAATGCAAATAAGGTGAATCCATTTCGTGGCTTATTAACATGATAAAAGCAAACGGACATAACTGTTATTTCCTTTGCCGAGCATGAGGACCACTTGCCTGTGTACATAAATTTTGTGCTCAGACTTCCGAGAAGAAGCGTATAACGCGAATTGCCGACGTTTTATGTCTCCCAGCTTCTTTGGAATGAGATGGTGTAATATCATTTTACCGCGTCAAAAATGTTACAAAATGGTATAAATGCATGAGTTACAGTCAATAATTTTAGCGGGATTTCTTCCAACAATGGCAAAAGGTTTGGAGCATGTGAAGGCAACAAGAACGTTATTGTCATTTTCAGAATAGATCCACTCTAGCATGCGATTTCTTGCATAATAAATCACAGTTTGTGGGTCGATCAGTTGTAAACAGATATATCACTCTTGCTACGCGCTCATGATTTAATCTACTTAACAACTTACCTCCAAACTGGATTTATTACTGAACAAATCACAGCTAGAGCTGATCTATTTCTTAAATCAAAATATATTTAGCAACAAATATCAGAATATTGACTACTCAACTTTATCAGTCAAGTTCTTTGTATATTTCTAAATATCTACTGCATGTACCAGTTGCCATTTACTCTCAATACATGAAATTAAAAATATTTTAACACTGACTTATAAAGATTGTGTATCATATTGTAAAATACCCCTCAATTGATTCTTTCTTAGTTCAGGTTTTGAGGACACATGTATTAATGTCAAAATGATAACAACTGAAATAGCCACTTCTTGCCATTTTGTTTTTAACCCTTATCTTGCTGTTTATGACAACCCCTACCTTTGCAAACACTGTCGATCCAGATCAGATGGCTTTTTAAGATGCCATCTGATCAGGATCTGCACTGTTTGGCATTCAGTTTGTGAATTTGAATGAAAAAATAACATAATGCAATCTGATTGGCTGATAGTCAGAAATTGGTATAGCTAGTTCAGATATTCAGCAGGATACAGGTTTAATTCAAGCTAATAGTAACATATACAGTTTGTACCGCAAATCCCTACACTTGTGACGCCCTCTTCAGAAAACCGCCAACCTGTACAACAGTGACATCTTTTACCCCGACCAGCACAAGTGTGTACAGTAATCCTGTACAAGGGTGAAATCTTGCCCGCAACATGTACAAGGGCGACATCTTTTACCTCGAACACGTGCAGGGCTGACATCTTTTACCTCGAACACGTACAGGGATGACATCTTTTACCGTAAACCTGCACAAGAATAGTCTTTTACTGCAAACCAGCAAAAGGGCGATCTCTTTCACAGCGAATTTAATTTGGACATGAAAGACGCTAGTTTATCACAAGGGTGTGTCATCCTAAAGTAATGGATGCCATGAACGATTGGGCCCTGTGGGTGCTGAATACAGATTTAAGGATATGTATTCATTAAACTGACTTTTAAACTTTTTTTTTAATTTTATATATGTTCTGGCCTCCAGGTTATATGTGTTTTCATGTATTATTGAATTTATTAAACGAGTTGTGGAAAAAGGATAATATGCGAGGCTTTGCCGAGCATTTTATGCAAAACCTCGCATTTTATGAATTTTCCTCAACGAGTTTAATAAATTCAAGAATACATGTGCATGACTGCAAGAATTTATCAAATGGTATTTAAAATGCATTTTATTCACGATTGTTTTACAAAAAAATGTCAATATTTTGCCCTTAGTAAACGTTACGGAGCGTATCTAACTAATTTGCATATTTAATCCACTAGTGGATTTTGGAATTTAGTACATGGCGTTATTACATTCTCAGAGGCGACGTAATATGACAAAAAGAGTATGCTTAGTGCAGACGGGTGTTACATATTCATCTTGTTCATAATTATGTATCGGCTACACAATTGGGTTTTTAGGGAAATAAATTACAGTCATATTCATGAGCAGGAGAATGTTACTTCCAATTAAGTTGAGCATTTATTAGCAAACTTGTGTGATCTCTGGCACCGATATAGGTTTACATGCCAAAACGGTATTATTAACAGAGCAGGTGTATACATATGTATTATGATGGTGTATATATAGCTTCAAAATGAAACATACATATTTGTATATAATGACAGGATAAAAGTGCTTAAAGTGTTACAAGGCCAGAAAGCTCTTAAGAAAACAGTGAAACATTGCTCTGACTGTCCCTGTTTACCATGATATGATAAAACAGATAGATGCACATTCAGGGTAAATATTCAGGTTTGATCTTTGTTAGCAGGGATTTATCGAGCTCTGTGGATTTCAGCAAACAGACAGTCTTATCAGTGTATAAACAATGTAAATGTCATGCTAAGTGGGGTTGAGCATGCAATCCAGGGCTCCTATTTCAGTTTTGTCATAAGTTATGAAATTGAATAAACTCACTGAATGATCTCCGCTTTGAAAAATGTCTGTAGCCGTCTTCTTTTCAGACAATACTTAACCATTGTCCTGATTAAATTAAATTTGCCATACCCACTGCTGGCTCTCAACCAATCAAATTACTCGGTATGATGCATTTGTTTAATTCACAAACTGAACGACAAGCAGTGTAGATCCTGATCAGATAGCTTCTTGCATCTGATCTGGATCTATACTCTTTGCAAATCTTCAGCAGGACAAGGGTGCATCGGGAAAACACGCCTATATAATTTTGTCCTTTTATACAGTAAAACTGGGGTTTACAGGAGTGTACCTTATTTTTCTTATTTCTGCTCTAAAATATAAATTGTGGGTACTCGTTAGAACCGCCTCGATGAGGCGGTTCTAACGTGTGTGTACCAACAATCTATATTTAGATCAGAATCAAGAAACATAATGCAATTTTCAATCTTAAAACTTTCGTTTTCCAGGGGTAAATGTATTTGTAAAGGTGTGTTTTATTTATATTCATGGTACACATTTCAAAATATGCTCAGTCAAAACAGGTGTGCATAGTTACCATGCTTTTCACCCATGCACATTTCAGGAAAATTCCTATATTAAGACCACCTTTGGGCCTGTTCAAAAGTGGTCTTAAAGGACATTGTCTGCAGGAAATTCGAAGAAAGAATAATTGCAGTCTTCTACATAAACTTTTTAAATCAGAATTAGTCTTATTTTCAGGGGGTCTGTATAGCGGAATTTTACTGTATGTTTTCGGCCCCCGCCCATAGGGGCTTGAAGAAATATATGGGCTGCATGATGCTTCCACGCAGAGCTGAATCAGACCCGCCCACGAGTACTGGTAAACCGCTGAGAGAATCTAAGCCTGCCCAGACACTGCGGTGCGAGTCGGCCCGTCCATGCTTATTAACCCTATTGGTTTCATTGGATGGCAGGGCTAAAGATGTCATTTCATCTCAATGTCTGGTAAAAGTCCCACAAAATTGGAAACAACGTCTCCAAAATGACCTTTACCATGTTGACGGGGTGGTTAAACTTCAAATCAAACAAACAAATACTATATGTGTTAAATTTAAGGTTAACATGGTTAATGGTATGATCTGTATGATCGCACCCATGTTTTGTGTGTTTTATAGCCAGATGTGAAGGCTATCAGTCTGAGTAACGTCTGATGACGTACTCTGGCATACCTTGAAAAGGTGGTTTCAGTAAGCAGTACTTTTTATCATATCTGCGAGTTGCCTCCCTTGCAGGTGGATCCATTCTTATTTAAATCATTTCAACCTACTAAACCTGTCTCGGATGTCTATGCAAACAGTGAAGATCGAGATGAGATGCCTCAAAACGAGCCGTCTTATCAGGATCAACTCTGTTTGCAATCCTGTTAACCTTTACCACTCTAAATGCTATATCAGCAGACGACAAACTTTTGATATTTTCTCTCTGTTTTTTTTTCCAAGAAAACATGACTTGACATCTCATGCAAATTGTCTCCATAGGAGACAATTTGCATGAGGTGTCAAATCCTGTTTTCCAGGAAAATTAGAAAAAAAAATCAAAATGGCGTCCGCTGAGAAAAGGTTCGAAGCATGCAGAGTGTGTAAGTTGATCTATTGAATACAAAGTTGGAACAGTCCATATTAAAAGATGGACGAGTACATCTCAAAACCCCGGGGTGAAAGGGTTCAAGATGTATGTGCTTCAGTTCTTTTCTAGTGTATCTAGTCAGTTCAAAAATGTTAGTACATGTGCATATTTATTTATATGAATTTAAATATGAAATACTCATGTCATCATTATTATATATGTTCATAATATTTCCAATAAAATGATTTGAGAATTTTATCCTATTGTTGGTCTCTTATTTGTTTTTACCTAAATACACAGCTTGTTTTTCCACCCTTTACTCAAATAGTACAATCGAACTTTAATGGCTGGAATACCTTATGGGCCATGGACGAATAGTTCGAGGTACTGAGGGGTTACCCATAGCACCAGACGAGGGCATTATGAAAACACGCCTATTCAAATATGCTGAATCTTGTATCACCAAATTTTCAGCTACAAAATTCTGATATTTTTCATAATTCTGCTAAAAATTATAGATTGTGTACTCGTAAGAGCCACCTCGGCGAGGCGGTTCTAACGAGTACACACTATCTATCGCGGTTATTATCTGGCTGGTGGACCACGTTGCTTGAATTCGTGTAAGGCTCGGCTTAACGCTACAATATCTGTTCGATGGCGTTGTGAATGCTCATTAGAATCGCGTCGGTGATTCTAATGAGCACACACAAACTGCATTTCCAAGATTAAAGAAACTTACCTTAAATTATGCCTCAATATTTCTTATCAAGTCCGTGTAACGTATACCCCCCTTAAACCCCTATTTTTATAATAGAAAACGGATATACAGGGGTGTACATATTATTCTCATTTTTGCTCCAAGGAAACGGGTTGTGGGTACTCGTTAGATCCGCCTCAATCTCTAACAAACACTCACAACATATGTTTGGAGTATTAATAAGAAAATTATCAAAATTTCCACCTGCAAAATAACCGTTTTGGCGACAAGAAAGAATGCCTCATGTGACATGGATAAGTTATCGTAATTTGGACCTACGGAAAGAACTCCCAAGACACTAAAGATCGAGTTTCGACTCAGCCTTGGTAGAACGAGCTATCGGTGAGTCCGACATATGAAGGACCAAAAGTAAATTTTGACAATTCCGAGTAAACTTGTTTCTTTTACATAAACAAAGCGCTGAGAGTCATTATGATAACACACCCAAAATGGTTACTTCTTCTGATGAAACTCCGTGATATTTTTTTTTTTCATTTACACGCCAAACATAGGTTGTGGGTGTTCGTTAGAACCGCCCCAATGAGGCGGTTCTAACGAGTACCCACAACATATGTCTCGGAGCAAAAATAAGAAAAATAACGAATTTCACCGTAAACCCAACTTTTCCCTATATAATGTGCGATTCAGTGGGGTGTTCATTTCAAGGACTTGCTCACGTGATGTACTGTTGTGAACCTTGGATAGCGCCGGGGAGATTTTGCATCTGGTAGGCAGTTTGGGTCCTGCTTAATGAATATAGATTTAATCGGGCTTGAATATATCTGAGGGTCACTGAGTAGGACTAATTTGCTGAAACGGGATATTAGTACGCTCTGAAGCATTCTGTCCTGTTGTGTATTCTTGCAACCAAAGGATAAATCTTTACAGCACAGATATACAACAGCTGGTGTTCAGGGACGGTTTGGACACCGTAAAAATATTTTCATGCCTTTCATCATAGTGAAGATTTTGTTCAAATCCTTTAGAATCACCGATTCCATTGTAGAACTGTGCGTGATGTAGACAGATCTCAGTTGTTTGGTTTATATCTTGGCTCTAAATGATACGCTTTTTTTATAGAAAATTGTTTATATTGGAGTTTAACGGCCCAGTCAACACTATTTAGGTCAATTTGAACCGGTCTGTTTACGAGGGATGTTCGAAAAGAATTGCTTATTTCTATCTGGAGACTTCAAATTTCAAGTTAGCTCGGAAGTGCTCTTTTCATGCCCTCGAAGTACTCCCCGTGGCTAGAAATGCAACATTTCAGCCGATGTATCCACTTCTTGAAGGCGCCACGGTACTCTGATTTGGGCACAGTAATAAGGTACTAATGAATGGCAGATCCAAGTGCCTGTCGGGACTGATATTTCCGCCCAGCAAGGTATGATTTCAGTTTCGGAAACAAATAACAAAAAGAAATCACATGGGGCAAGGTCTGGGGAATACGGGGGGGGGGGGGGGGGGGCAACTTTCTTCAAAAACGCCGTAGCTATTGCAAAGGTATAAGCGGTTGCATTGCCATGTAGAAGACGAACATGTTTAAAACCAGTGGCAGGGCGTCGTTTCTGATAATACTGCTTTTTGTCATATTGAGGTAACATTTGGAGCAGCTTTTTTTGCCACTTTAATCCCCCGTTGCCTCTTTTGCTCGTCAGCCAACAGATGTGGCACCCATCTAGCAGAAATCTTTCTGATTTTGAAATGCTTCTTCAAAATAAGGTGAACCGTTGATAGTGGTGTGCATATACCTTTCGTGCAATATCACGAACTGTAAATCTGGCATCTCCTTCAATGATTTCCTTTATTTTAGAAACGATTTATTTACGAGATGCAGATTTTGGCCTACCTGATTTCGGTGCATTTTTCATGGACTCTACACCAGACTCAAATTTCTTTTTCCACCGCCGAACTGTGTCATAAGACGCACAAGAAGGTCCAAAAGCAGTAGAAATTTCAGTCATCAGCTTCTTCAAACAACAACTAAGTTTGAGCAAGCTTTGATGTAAGCCGGTATTTCATCGACGCTTCTACCAACCATTTTTTCTGCAGTGGTCAATAACTGCGTGTTTTGAAATGGCAGACTTAGTCTAACATGTACATTTATACACCATTGTGTAGATGTTGAATAGCCCTATAGATGAGTTTAGGACGCCACCGGTCGCTAAGGAAATGCTATCCCACGATTCCGTATTTTTGCGCATGCGCACTTTTGTGTGGCAAAATATAAGCGTTGCTGAGACTGATCCGATAGCAGTTATTAATTTCTTTGAATTTGACAATTTTAATAATAGAGCGTAAGGTAAAAGTGACGTACGTCTTGCGTCACTGTGGCGTCAAACTGATATTGGCTGACAATTGGGTAAAACCTGCTATACTTGCAGCAGGTAAGGGTAGAGGGGAGTGCTCTTATTCCTTCTGTTTCCACACTTCCATTCATTTTCCTCTTTCTCCTCTGTCCTTTATTTTAACCTACGATCTCTTCTATGTGTTTTTTCTCCCTTTCTCTGGGAGACGAGACAAAATTACCCACAGGGGTTGACGTGTCGGACCCCGCCCATCGGGGCTTGTAGAAATATATGGGCTGCATGATGTTTCCACGCAGAGCTGAAACCGGCCCACACACGAGTACTGGTAAACAGCTTAGAGGATTTAAGCCTGCCCAGGCAAAGCGGTGCGAGTCGGCCCGTCCATGTTTATAAACCCTGTTGGGTAATGTCGGGTAAAAGTCCCCCAAAATTGGAAGCAACGCCTCCAAAATGACCTTTACAGTGTTGACGGGGACGTTAAACCTCAAATCAAACAAACAAACCCAAAACAATTAATAATCGAATAATTAACTGACAATGGTCGCGTCATGTTACGTTAATCGCAAGACAAAAGATGCGACAGTGAAGATGATTGGTTGGTTGGATGAATTGTGGTTTAATGTCCCCGTCAACACTATTTAGGTCAATTTGGAGACGTTGCTTCCAGTTTGGTGGGACTTTTACCCGACATTGAGATTAAATGACATTTCAAGCCCTGCCGCCTAATGGAATCAAAAGGCTTATATGCATTTGATGTTCTGACTCACATCACTTTGCCTGGGCAATCTTAGTCCTTCTAAGCGGTTTACCAGTACTCATGTGTAGGCAGTTCCAGCTCTGCGTGGAAGCACCATGCAGCCCAATCTGTTTCTCCAATCCCTGATGGGCGGGGGCGAGGCAGTGGAGTATATCGAAGGATTACCACCCTGACGGATTCAACACGTGGGTGATAAAGATCAATCGTTTTCCACCAGTAACAGGTTTGTTTGAATATTGAAATTCACCGTCCCCGCGACCCCCGCCTATTGAGGCTTGAAGAAATAGATGGACGCACACGAGTACTGGTAAACCAGTTAGAAGATCTAAGCCAACCAAGGCAAAACGGTGCGAATCGGACCGTCCATGCTTATAAACCCTATTGGTTTCATTGGGCTGCAGGGCTTGAGGTGTCATTTCATCTCAATATCGGGTAAAAGTCCCACAGAATAGGTAGCAACGTCTCCAAAATGACCTAAACAGTGTTGACGGGGACGTTACATCTCAAAACAAACAAACAAACAAAATCACCGTCCCCGTTAACACTGTTTGAGTCATTTTTGAGATGTTGCTTCCTATACCCACATTGAGATTAAATAACATCCCAAGCCCTGCCGCCAAATAAAAAAAAGATGTGGTTTATAGTGGTTTACCAGTACTCATGTGCGGTCAGTTTTAGCTCTGCGAACCCAGGGCCTCTCGTATACCGTACAAACACTCTACTTATTCAGGGCCTCCTAACTCAGGGTATGAGAATTAAACAAGCATTCATTTAAAACAAACAACAAATAGCATGTACATGTATAATGTGATCGTGTCCCATGTGGATATCGAGCTAGAGGACAATAAGCAATTCTTTTCGAACATCCCTCGTATCTATCCACACTTTTCCTGAACAGGCATATACGAAAGGGGTTAACCAGTACAGTGCACATTCTTTCGCCAGAAACTGACAACTGCCCTTCTTGAATCAGCGGAAGGGAGAGAATGATCGTAGGAAAGATTTCATGATCAGTCTCCAGGAAACAATGTTGCTGATCATCAGTCAGATGCGCATCCGACTGAGCTATCGAGGCCAGTTTATCATCGGTGGTCATATATTAAGGTATAGTAGTCGCAGATAAGATTGACTAGGCGGAGCTATTCAGGTGCTGTCAATATATGTCAAATTCGCTGAGACCACCAGAAGATTCGGTGGAGTGCCTTTCGCGCGCTTTCTACAAGCGGACGCAATGGTCTTATACGCCGCTATTATGCTTGTGTTATAGTTGAAATCACACAATCGGGTGACTTGGTTTACCTTTTTGTTAATGGAATATTCCTAAGGTAGGTATATACAAACAATAGCTCCGCCTAGTCAATCTTATCTGCGACTACTACAACATTTAATATTTCATCTATATATCTAGCAATTTTCTATTATAAATGAAATGTACTATAGTTTGTCGATGAACCGTAAAGTGTTGGTGAACTGTCTTCAAATGTGTCTGTGAACTGGCTCTAAAAAGCGTGTCGGTGAACTTTCTTGTCTGTGAACTGTCCCATTACACCGTCACGGGTTTTATTCGAGGGTCACTGATGATACCTAATTGACCGAAACTAGCTAGTCTGGCCCAGAAATACTTATATACTCCAAACTTTTCAAGTCTGTGGTGTATTCTTTGCTTCCAAAGGATAACCATAGAACATATTTACACTCGGATCAGATATTCATTCATATATTGTGTAAAGGAAGAAGCCAATGTTAAATTTAAAATTACTGGAAAGTAAACAGAGGGACTTTTTCGTTCATGAAATAAAGTGATTTATTTGTTTGTTTGTTTGTTTGTTTGTTTGTTTGAAGTGGGGTTTAAAGTCCCCGTCTCCATTATTGAGGTCAATTTGGAGACGTTGCTTCCACTTTTGTGGTTTCTTTTTTTTTTTTAGCCGCGACATCGAGATGAAATGACATGTCAAGTCCTGCCGCCCAAACAAACAAAAGCGGTTTTAATGTAGGGACCGTTCGGCCCGCCTCTTTACATGAGCAGACTTAAACCCTCTAAGCGGTTTACCAGTACTCATGTGCCGTCAGTTTCAGCTCTGTGTGGAAGCATCATGCAGTACAATCTATTTCTCCAAGCCCCGATGGGCGGGGCCGCTGTTTATATCGAAAAAAGGAAGCGGTGCTTTAAATTACTCAGCGAAATCTGAAAACAGTTAGTTCCGTGATGCGCCCATTGAAATTGCTTTTACGATTCCGCTGATCAAAATATGAGACTTGAGCAAGAGAGAGGAAACCATCGTTTTATTGGTTGCACGATCATGTCAGTGCAAAACACGTGCCTGTCACAGTCAGTCATGTGCACTGCGATGAAATTGACATCAAATATTTATAGAGAATTGCCGATATTCATCGAGCATTCAGTCATACATTTAGTTTCAACATATGGCTTGCTTTAAGGCGAAAGGTTACAGATAAGAACGGTTTGCGACATTTAAGGGGAATGGGAATACCTTCAGGGGAGGCAATTCCTGCAAAAGAATGTTTTGTCTCCCATGTCAATAGGGGCTTTAAGAGTAGACCCCTTTTTCGGTGGGACAGGGCATATAGAAAAAGCGAACAGGAAGACCCGAAAGTTGACTCCTTTTAAAAATGGCGGGAAAATCTGCCAGGTGTTCCCATTCCCCTTAAAAGGGAGGCAACTTTTACGACTCCCTGTTTGATTTCTTCACAAGCACTGGTGGGTCAGTTGTCTCTGAGTGCAGTCTGGAAAATGTCCTGAACGAAGACTTATAATATTTCATTCAAACCTTAAGGGGAATGGGAACACCTGGCAGATTTGTCTGCCATTTTTTCAAAGGGAGACAACTTTAGGGACTTTCTGTTCGCTTTTCTATAAGCCCTGTCCCACTGAAAAAAGGGGTCTACTCTTAAAGGAAAGAATTTGCTTCTCAGGAGCAAATTGTTTCCTTTAAGAGTTGACCCCTATTGACTTGGGAGACAAAAAATAATTTTGCAGGAGTTGCCTCTTCTGAAGGTGTTCCCATTCCCCTTAAATAAATGTCCTGTAGAGCCTGATCAGACGCTTCGTTCAGAGGCGTCTGATCCGGGTCTACACTGTTTACCAAACCCAACACATAACTCCAGTCCAGATTCTATAGATAACCCTCTTACCCAACACTTTGACCCCACAGCCATAATTATAGCGCCGCTTTTTTTCTATAAATAACCGCTAGCTGGATTTCTTTTCAATCAGTGATAGTCACATGGGCATCAGCACTGAAGAGATTCTATGCTTAGTAACTTTGATTGATTGATTGATCGATTGATCGATTGACTGGTTGATTGACTGATTGATTGTCAATCGACCCAAAAAGGAGTATTTTCTGATTAGAAGGGATTTGCTCCCCCATTCAGTGAAGATCCCTAGTAATTGCTCCTTCCGTTACAGAGGTGACCCCCATTGACAATGGTACTGTAAAAAATCAATTTTGAGACGATTTTCTCCCCTTGAAAATGTATTTATATCTATTAAACGGAGCATGGCATTGTATTGATGTGCTGTTGTTCAGATATGAATATTTCATGATGAAAATTGACCTAAATTAGTTTTTCATAGTTTCCTTTGATGCGTTATCCATTTTTGATCTTTTCCATCAGTCAATTACTTATAGGCATGTTTACTACTCCCACCCCAATCTCTCTCTCTCTCTCTCTCTCTCTCTCTCTCTCTCTCTCTCTCTCTCTCTCTCTCTCTCTCTCTCTCTCTCTCTCTCTCTCTCTCTCTCTCTCTCTCTCTCTCTCTCTCTCTCTCTCTCTCTCACGCACGCACGTATTTACAAGTATACTGAGTCAAAAAGTTCCTATACATGAAGTAACCATAGTTGCCACAAATGAAAAATACACAAAATTTGTTTTGTTTAGTTGGAGAACTCATTTTACCATGTAAAAAAACAAACTGTTTTTGTTTATGTAAACTCGCCAGCCAGGGCTATTGTTTAAACACCCAATCGCAGAGTAAATCATTACAAAGGCCAAGATTTAAAAATTACACTTAGCACAAGATTTCTAAAATTTGATACATGTAACCTTTATAAGATACCCTGTGTGTGTGTGTGTGTGTGTGTGTGTGTGTGTGTGTGTGTGTGTGTGTGTGTGTGTGTGTGTGTGTGTGTGTGTGTGTGTGTGTGTGTGTGTGTGTGTGAATTCGAGTTTAACGTCGCTTTCAACAATTTTTTCAGTCATATCACGACGGTGCCTGGTTGCGACAGGGAGCTCAATGCTCACTTTTATAGTGCTGCCTTACTGAAGTATCATGTCCCAGACACATTACATGATACCACACCCAATTTTCAGGGGACGGGGCTTACAGAAAAGTAAACAGGAAGTCCCAAAAATTGTCTCCCTTTGAAAAATGGCAGAAAATCTGCCAGGCGTTCCCATTCCCCTTAATCGGCCATCATCTGTCAATGATGACGTTGACCGGCCCCGATAGCTCAGTTGGTAGAGTGTCCGCTCCGGGGAACGGGAGGTTTCGGGTTCGATCCCGGGCCGCGACATACCAAAGTCGTTAAAAATGGTACTAGCTGCTCCTCGCTTGGCACTCAGATTTACGGGGTAGAGCTAGGACTGGTCGATCCAGTGTCAGGATAATGTGACTGGGTGTGGTATCATGTAATGTGTCTGGGACATGATACTTCAGTGAGGCAGCACTATAAACGTGAGCATTGAGCTCCCTGTCGCAACCAGACACCGTCGTGATATGACTGAAAAATTGTTGAAAGCGACGTTAAACCCGAATTCACACACACACATACAATGATGACGTTCTCATCGGATTACCTCATGTGTAATGTAAACTGCTGCTTGATGAGTTCCCAACCGTTTCTGAAACTAAACAAACAATAAAACTTCTGTGATCACATCACGAAAACAAGTCTATACAAATACATTATAAACTTAATTGCCGAAAAAAAGAAGAAAATTTTAAGATGAAAAATTTTGATATTTTTCTTATTTCTGCTCAAAATATAGATTGTTGGTACTCGTAAGAACCGCCTCAATGAGGCGGTTCTAATGATTACTCACAATCTATATTTTAGAGCAGAAATAAGATTAGAAATGCGCCCATATGACACGGATGCCCCCGCCTGAAAATATGTCTATGTTCGTATTCATCCATAGAAAGTTATTGGCCGTGTTTAAATTTTGGACCCTTTTTTACACATTCAGTGACCTCTAAGTATGACCTTGACCTTGGAGGTAAGGACCTTGGTTTTGTGTGAGGCAGATTTGCCTCATGATGGCCAACATTTCTGCCAAGTAATTTCAAAATCCATCCAGAGATAAGAAAGTTATTGACTCGTTTAAGTTTCGGACCATTTTTTTTTTTTACCTTTGACCTCTAAGTATGACATTGACCTTGGAGGTACGGATCTGGGTTTGATCGTGACACATCGTCTCATGATGGTTAACATTTCTTCAAAGCAATTTCAAAATCCATCCAGAAATAAGAAAGTTATTGACTGCGTTTAAGTGTCGGGCCCTTTTTTTTTACCGTCGACCTCTAAGTATGACCTTGACCTTGGAGGTACGGATCTGGGTTTTGCACGTGACACATCGTCTCATGATGGTTAACGTTTCTTCAAAGCAATTTCAAAATCCATCCAGAAATAAGTAAGTTGTTTACTGTGTTTAAGCTTCGGACCCTTTTTTTACCGTCGACCTCTAAGTATGACCTTGACCTTGGAGGCACGGACTTGGGTTTTGCACGTGACACATCGTCTCATGATGGTTAACATTTCTGCAAAGTAATTTCAAAATCCATCCAGAAATAAGAAAGTTATTGACTGCGTTTAAGTTTCAGACCCTTTTTTGGCCTTTGACCTCTAAGTATAACCTTGACCTTGGAGGTACGGACCTGGGTTTTGCACGTGACACGTCGTCTCATGATGGTTAACATTTCTGCTGAGTAATTTTAAAATACACCAAGAAATAAGTAAGTTATTGAACGCGTTTAAGATTCGGACGCCCGGATGGACGAACGGACGGACAGGGGCAACGCTATATGCCCTTTCCACCATTCTTCGAATGGCGGGGGCATCAAAAGTAAGGCATACCCCTGTAAACCCCAGTTTTGCTATAAAAAGTGGGGTTCAAGGCGGTCAAAATAATATAGGCGTGTTTTCGTAATGAGGCAAGGCTCCAGGATCAGATGCAATACCTGCACAGATCTACAAGGCAGGAGACACCCAGTTGCAACGAAAATGACGGAGTTATTTCACATTATGTGGCGGTAAGAATCCATCCCTAAAGAATCCAAGGATGCCTCAATCATCCACCTATTCTAACGGTAAGGGAATCCTCAGGTCTGCGACAATCACCGTGACATCTCTTTATTGTCGATTGCTGAAAAGGTACTTGCAAGAGTTCTACTTAACTGACTGAATGAACACCCTGAACAGTCAGGGCTCCTACCAGAAAGCCAGTGTGGATTCAGAAAGGACAGAGAAACAATTGACATGATCCTCACAGCAAGGCAGCTTCAAAAGAAATGCCAGGAACAACACATGGACCTTTATTGACCTTACCAAAAGCATTTACAGTCAGCCTTGATGATCTATGGTAAATTATGGTGAAGTTTGGCTATCCAACCAAATTCATAGCAATGGTGAGGCAGTTTCACGATGGTATGCTTGCACGGGTCCAAAATGATGGTTGGTTTTCTTAGCCTTTCCCTGTGACAAATGTAGTCGTGCAAGGATGTGTACTAGCCCCAACACTGTTCAGCATGATGTTCTTTGCCATGCTCACAGATGCTTTCCAGGATGGTGACAATGGTATACCAATAAGGTATCACTTTGATTGGAAACTTTTCAACCTTAGAAGGTTGCAAGCCAAATCAAAGGTGCAGACAGAGGTGCTAGATGAGTTCTCTTTGCAGGGTGCTACAACAAAGAGGTGATGCAAAAAGGTGTAGATCAAGTATCTGACTCCTGCGACAGCTATGACCTCACAATCAGCATAAAAAAGACTAACAACCAGCAGCTGGCAAGCCTTACAAAGAGCCTACCATCGCAATGAACGGTCAAAGAAAATGCAAGTGGTAGATAAATTCACCTGCCTTTGGCACACACTGTCAAGAGCTGTGCATACTGATGACAAAGCCAATGCCATGATTGCCAAAGCCAGTGCAGCATTTGGTCAACTAAGGGGTAGCGTTTGGGATAAAAGTGGAATCAGGCTTGACACAAAGCTGAAAGTCTACTGTTACATAGTGGGGTACCGTAGACCTATGTCGTATAGTGTTCTTGTTTTAGTACTTCGCTTTTTAACACAATAAAATAAAGTCTTTTTAAAGTTTCTAAGTTTTAATTTTCATTTCACTACATTTCCGCGACAGCCCAAAAGTTGTATCAGATTAATTTCAATCTGATACTTTCAAAAATGAGATCTAGTATAACCAGCGTGGATCTCTCTACATCTTTTTAAACCCAAATTCAGATCTCCCACTAACGTGTTCAAAACTGGACCTTATATATGTTCTCTGAGCATTTCTAACATTTTACAATTCACGTTTACACCCTTATTGTTTGTGCAAACGTCAATCATAATGCATATTTTCAGGACGCTACCACGCAATTATTTAAAGGTTATTGTTTTCCTAAATTCCTTTAAAAGCTTACTGCACCTGTTTGATTGACTTAACATTAAAACATACACCCTAATAACTGACATAAACCATAATATGTACTCGGGTGATAGGCATATGTATATTCAAATACCCCTTTTTGAGTGGCGTATCCGTATACATTTTAGAATTATGTAAGTTTTGTTTACTGCACCTGCATGACCAGGTGGTTACTGCGTAATCACATATTTTATATGTCAAATGACGATTTGAACTCAGTCCAGTTGATTTGAATCCTTTCCAATATAAACAAGACATGTAAATCAAGTTTAGAAAGTACAATGCATCATTTTATAGCCTGTTAGCAAAAACCAATATTTTATAGAAAGAAAGATTCACAATTAAGCTTTAACAGTTTAGATAGTAAAATAACTGTTAATATGATATGCCTATACGACCCACCAACACTATAGATCATACAAGGGTAGTTTCTTACGGCCCTTCAACATTATATGTCATACATGTTATACATGTTATATGCTCAGAGAACGACTATGTTATACTACTGAGCTACGGTGCTGCCAACACTGTTATATGCGTGTTAAACATGGACAGTTTAGCAACGGCACGCCAAAATACGGAACCATTTCCAAACAAGCTGTCTTTGAAAACTCTTAAAGATTAAGTGGCAAGACAGAATTCCAGACATAGAAACTAGCAAGAAAAGGCCACCCAGGAAAGGCCACAAACCAAAAACGCAGCCGTCTCAAGTCACCTATAGAAAATGACACGGAGGCACACACAAAAACAGACGAAACACGAATCAACGGCGCTAAGCCAAATAACAAATAAGACACTGCAAAAGAACGACCGCCTTGGGACGGTCAGTAGTAAAACTACGGAAAGGCTTCAAATCCGGAGTTTATGAACATTCAACCCTCGCCCTCAGTTACAGTACAGTATCAAACAAAATAACAATAACAAATTGATCCGCATGGAGACTTTCTTGCTCAACAGTGAGTCATGATAAAATACATGGTAAAATGGTTATGTATAGATTAACATTATCATGAATCAGGGTTGAGGATTCAACAACAATCCGGCGTCAGAGCAGAAGAAAACCACCGTAAGATCACGGAGGGTCGAACCCAGGAAAAATACGGCTGCACCCTTCCCGATTTCAAAGGATTTAGGGTGGGACCGTCATAAAAAAATTCGACGTCCGGCCCACCGCCGTGCAACCAAAGAGCGAAGCTAAATTGTCCACTGTAAAAGGGTCGACAACCAAACACGCAGTCTGTCGCATAACATCCATGTTATAACCACTTTTCTTGTATTTAGCAACAATTTTTCCGAACTGACCAGAAAAATTATCACTCCCTAGTATTCTTCTTAATTTGTAAACTAAATCCCCATAAAACTCAGGTTCCGACAATCCCTGTTGCAGAAGTGTCTTCAAAGAAAGGCAATGTCGTAATGTCGACGATAAAATTTTGAAAAGGTTTTGAGCAGTTTATGATACCGATAGTCTTGTTTTAGAAGTTTAGCTGTTAAAGTTCTATTGCGATCATTTAAGTCATCAACATGACAGCAAGCTCTACCAAAACGAATAAGCTGTGACATATAAACCCCATAAGACATGGCCTTAGGGACGTCACCATCCAAGAAAGGGAAATTTACGATTCCAAAATTAAAATCATCTCTTTTATCATAAAGTTTGGAAGAGACAGTACCAATAGAAACAGTCGAAAGTAAGTCCTGAAAAGGGCAGGGATGCAGAGTGTACATATTTTTCCGAAACTGGCACACTTAAGATGGACAGGCCATGTAACCAGGATGCCGGAAGAACGGTTGCCAAAGAAAATAGTCAAAATACTCTATGACGTATTAGAATCAGGCAAACGTAAGAAGCATTACAATGCCACCCTAAAAGTCTCCCTTAAGGACTTCAACATACCAACAGAGTCGTGAGAACAAATTGCACTGGACAAAGTGGCGAGACCTCATTAGATGTGGTGCTAGTGAATATGAAGCAAAAAAGAATCAGCGAAGCCGAACAAAAACGTGCACAGCGCAAAGCCAGAGCTGAGGCATCACCAACGGAGCTTTCTTCCTCTCTAAGGCATTCCCAAGAGAAACCTTTTCCTCTAACCCCTGTTGCTCAATCTGCAACAGAACTTGAATTGGTCTCAGTCTGCCATCTTAGAACACAGAAACACTAGCATTTCTTGCTTGTGATTAAGATTGGTCGTCGTCCACTGAAGACAGACGAACTAACACTTCAAAACATAGATTAACATGTGGGTACGCGACAGAACCGCATTTTTGTTCAGCATTCACCCGTTTTATCATCACCTTAACATGTCCATAAAATGGCTTTATTTGTTATTTGCCCATTAACAAAGAGAAAAGTGGCGTTTATAAGGATATACAGTAAAATACCGCTATTAAGACCGCCTAAAATTAAGGCTAATTCTGCTTTTAAAAGCTTATTTTGAAGGGTGCACATACTATTACTTTGTTTTCTAGCTTCAGTCTCCTATGGTCAAGGACCACCTTTGGGACTGTTCGAAAGTGGTCTTTAAGACCACTTTTGAACAGTCCCAAAGGTGGTCTTAATAGAGGAATTTTACTGTATATAATTTGACTTTTTTGCTTCAAAATATATACGATGGATACTCTTCGAGCACTCATAATCAAAATCTCTGTCAGAAGCATAAATAAGGAAAACAACAAAATATTTCATCAGAAAACTGCCATTTTTAGGACATATTATCGCGCATTGGGGTTGGATGGGATCGCCTGATGTGACTAGCTTGACCTCCGAGAACCCTTTAGCTTAGCCAAGTAGGGCCTAGTCAACGAGTACGGTCCAGCTTCACCTCCAAAAACACACAAGATTAACCTCCGAGCACGCTCTAGCCTAACCTACGATAATGCTCCAGCTTAACCGATGGGAACGCTCAAGTTAAACCTCCGAGAACGTTCCAGCTTAAACTCCGAGAACGCTCCATCTAACCTCCGAGAACGCTCCAGCTTAACTACCGAGGACGCTCAAGCTTAACCTCTGAGAACGCTCCACTTGAACATCCAAGAACGTTCCAACTTAACCTCCGACACGCTCCAGATGATCCAGCTTAACCTCCTAGAATATTCAAACTTAACCTCCTATAGTAGCTTAAGGTTATGAGCCTGGAAAAGGAGGTTGTGGACCCAGCTTTTAGCCATGTATGAGACAATAGTCACATTTGATTGGATATAATTATGAAACTGATGAGAAATACTTAGCTGTTATTTTTTTTCTTGCAGGGTATTATATGTGCATTATTATAAACACATAAAGGAAACATATTGAACTGTCTCCTGAATTTTCTGCTGTGATAATAATTGTACATTTGGTATCTCAGAATTTCCAAGACTGAATTTTCACTTTGAGGCAGGGTTACCTCCCTTAGACCGTTAGAATGCTTGAAATTGCCACATGACACCCTTGTTTTTTTTGTATAATTTTGTAGTTGGCAGTTTGTTTACCATGTTTTGGGGTAAGAAAATCAATTTGAAATGCAGTTTTATCAGGTACAGGGTCAAATATTAACATGTAAGCTTATGGAAATGTAAATAGAAGACCATAACCTAAAGTACGCTACAGTGCCTTGTCAATTTTACATTTTCGAACGCGCGCTTTATATAAATCAGCTGATACAAAATTTTCTATATAGAGGATTTTACATGAGTGTTCATGTATTAATGAACTTATTTAACGAGTTGAGGAAAAGGCATAAAATGCGAGACTGTGCCGAGCATTTTATCCTTTTTCCTCAACGTGTTTTATAAATTCAATAATACATGCGCACGAATGCAAGATTCTATTTATCAAATGACATTTAAAACGAATTTTATTCACGATTTTTGTACAAGAATGTCAATATTCCGCCATTAGTAAACGCGACGTCGTTAAGGACGTCGTACATGTAACGTTACGGGCATATCTAACTAATTTGCATATTTAATCCATTAGTGGATTATCGAATTTATTACATGGCGTTATTACACTCTCGGACGCGACGTCATATGATAATAAGAAATATTTTAATTCTCTGAATACTTCCAGAACCAGGTTGTTTGTTGTTTGATTTAGGGTTTAACGTCCCTGTCAACACTGTAAACTGTAAAGGTCATTTTGGAGACGTTGCTTCCAATTTTGTGGGACTTTTACCCGACATTGAGATGACATGACATCTCAAGCCCTGCCGCCCAGTGAAACTAATAGGGTTATAAGCATGCACGGGCTGACTCGCACCGCATTGCCTGGGCAGGCTTAGATCCTCTAAGCGGTTTACCAGTAGGGCCTAAGTACACGTGTGCGGGTTGGTTTCAGCACAGCGTGGAAGTATAATGCAGCCCATCTATTTCTTCAAGCCCCGATGGGCGGGGGCGGCGAACCAGGGTTGTAAGTTGTGTAAGATAAGAAATTCTAGCATACAGACAAGGAAATCCGTGATTTTACCCTGGAATAGAAATTTATGTTCTGACCCTGGTGTTCCGACCCAAAATCGAATATAATCGCGTGTTTGATAAATGCACTGGTTGATTACAACCTCATGTGCGGCGTCGTCATGCGTGACGTCACTAAACATTCCTGTTGTGTCATCAAAAATGGCGGACGTCGGTAACCGAAGTGACAGCAGCATTAAAAATTCGCAATAGAAATGGAAGGTATGCAAGAAAAAGAATCCAATATGTGTGAGGGGTGGCAAGCCTCGTGATGCCGGACAGTGTCCCTCGGGACGAATTTTTCAATCCACCCCTCACACCCATATAAGATTCTATATGTAATAGATATATCCATTGTTTTTGTGAAATATTGGTAAATATTTGTACTGATTGATATCTGTACAGGATAATTTGACGAGCCCGCCAGGGCGAGTCTTATTATCCTGTACAGATGTCAACCAGTACAAATATTTACCAATATTTCTCAAAAACAATTGGATATATCTGTTTTAATCCACAGCTTTTTGTAACTTCCACTTAAAGGTAATAGATAAAACCTATTAAAGCATATTTGTTTTATTTACTGTTAATTTTAATTTCCTTTATTTGACCTGATTTACCCCGTCTGGAAAATGGATTGTCCTGTCTGAAAGGACACTGTCAGCTTCTCTGCTTCATTAATATTCAATTGGATTTGATTGGTCTAAATCCAGCTGACCACAGGTTATTTGATCATGCTTTTTCAACCTGATGTTTATCACTGGGGCATTTTAATGCTGAACCTTCAAGTGAAAGGACTTACTTTGAACTTTTGCTGCATGCAAATGTTTCATAAAATGTTTGGCACCAGTAAATGGGAGTGTATTTTGTGATAATTCAGGGATATTTTTTCTCCATAAAAAGGTATGTAGTGGGTACTCATTTGAACTGCCTCATCCCACAAAAACATGTTGTGGGTACTCGTCAACTTGCCTAGATGAGGCGGTTCACGCGAGTACCTACAATTTGATTTTATGGAGAATTTGAGAAACTTAATCAGAAGAGCAGTCTGATCAGGGTCTGCACTGATTCGGTAAAAGCTATTTTAAATGTTGGTACTCATCAAATAACCTCGGCGAGGCAATTTTAATGAATACCCACAATGTTAATTTTGTCATGCAGAGCTAGAAGCCCCTTCCCATTTTAAGATCAGAAGGAGCAGTCTGATCAGGGTCTGCACTGTTTGCAATTAAGTAAAAGCTATTTTAAATGTGGGTACTCATTCAAATAACCTTGGCGAGGCTATTTTAATGAATACCCACAATGTTAATTTTGTCATGCAGAGCTAGAAGCCCCTTCCCATTTTAAGATCAGAAGTAGCAGTCTGATCAGGGTCTGCACTGTTTGCCATTAAGTAAAAGCTGTTTTAAATGTGGGTACTCATTCAAATAACCTCGGCGAGGCAATTTTAAGGAATACCCACACTGTTAATTTTGTCATGCAGAGCTAGAAGCCCCTTCCCATTTTAATTGTATCTCAGCTGATTGGTCCATTCAAAACTGTACATACAGTACATGATATCAGTACATGATAACAATACATTTATCAAAATTTATCAGTACTGCCAACATCAAAGGAAAGTACTGGGAGCTGTGGATTAACTATATAATATTACACCCGCCTTGTCATGAGAAAACCTGTTTTAGGCATGTTCTGCACCTTTGTGTTCGCCGCTTGGACAGCAAGGAAACATCTCAAGCCAAACTCACGTCCCGCTTGCCTCATTCTGTAGTCGGCCTCGGCAGCTCAGTCGGATGCGCGCCTGACTAGTGATCAGGAGGACGCGGGTTCGATACCTGCCGGGATCGGCAACAGTCTATCGCGGAGACTGTCCATGATATCTTTTCTACGGTCACTCTCTCCCTTCCGCTGATTCAAGAAGGGCAGTTGCCAGTTTCTGGCGTAAAAATGTGCAATGTTCTGGTTAACCGCTTACGTATAAGCCTGTCGGCCCCCGCTCATAGGGGCTTGAAGAAATATATGGGCTGCATGATGCTTCCACGCAGAGCTGAAACCGACCTGCACACGAGTACTGGTAAACCGCTTAGAGGATCTAAGCCTGTCAAGGCAATGCGGTGCAAGTCGGCCCGTCCATGCTTATAAACCCTGCTGGTTTCATTGGGTGACAGGGCTTGAGATGTCATTTCATCTCAATGTCTGGTAAAAGTCCCACAAAATTGGAAGCAACGTCTCCAAAATGACCTTTACAGTGTTGATGGGGACGTTAAACCTCAAATCAAACAAACAAACAAACGTATAAGCCTGTCCAGAAAAAGGGTGGATAGGTAAACTGGTCGGCTCAAATGAGACCTATAGTGTTGAATCGGCCGTTCACCGAACGAATTGCCTCATTTCTTAATGCAGGGGAGAAAACTCGCAAAGTCAGGAATTAAACTATCATATCGAGTTATATTCTTTCAGCTATGTCCTGAAGGAATTAGATGGATTTATTATTACATTAATTACAATTTATTTATTTAATTAGTGCGGTGGAGGTAACCCGACTACCCCTCCATTAGATCATTATTATGAGCGTCTTGAATTTTTAAACTTCACCAACAAAGAGACATTGTTACCATCGCAGGAAACTTATTAAGCGCACATTATGCTTGTTTGTTCTATTATTCTGTTCTGGTTTTAACCGGTTCTGAATCAACGTCATGCTGCATAGACGTTGATAAAATGCCATGTTCCAAGATGGTTCATGCCGTCAGGAAAGACTTAGTTTGTGAAAACACAACACAACACAAGAAAACACGTTTGTGAACCCAAGAAAACACGTTTAGTGTTTCTTTCCCTTTGGTGTCTCTGATGCGAGGTGTGGTTAATTGTATCGATTCGTGATCATTGCCTTTACTTATATTTGCAATATTATGAATATCCACTCGCTCTATATAAAGAAAAATTTTGTTTATTGTGAGTTTGTTTGCTTGATTTGAGGTTGAACGTCCCCGTACACACTATTTAGGTCATTTTGGAGACGTTGTTTCCAATTTTTGTGGGACTTTTACCCGACATTGAAATGAAATGCCCAATGAAACCAATAGGGTTTATATGCATGGGGGCCGACTCGCACCACTTTGCCTGGGCAGGCTTAGATCTTCTAAGCAGTTTACCAGTACTCGTGTGCAGTCGGTTTCAGCTCTACGTAGAAGCATCATGCAGCCCAATCTATTTCTCCAAGCCCCGATGGGCAGGGGCGGGTTAATTGTGAGTATTAAAGTTCAAGGTAACAACATAAAGAAGATGCAAAGCCTATACACTGAGTTAATGAGCGGGAACCGAGGCGGGGATTAAGATGTCATTTCACATTACGAAAACAAATACTTTGTAACCTTTTTCGCCAAATAAATGAAAATTTTAAGGGGAACAATAGTGATATTTTCCTTATTTCTGCTCAAAATATAGATTGGTGAGGCGGTTCTAACGGGTACCCACAATCTATAATTTAGAGCAGAAATAAGAAAAATAAGGTTTACTCCTGTAAACCCCAGTTTTACTATATAAAAGTGGGGTTAAAGGGGTCAAAATTATATAGGCGTGTTTTTTCGTGATGATCTCAATATGAGGTAAAAGCCCAATAAATTTGGATGCAACGTCTGTTACAACGCATAATGTAGTAATGTAATAATTACTACATTATGAAATTTTTACTACATTATGCGTTGGCATAGTCGACGCGAAATGAAATAAAATGTCGTTTTTACTACATTATGCGTCGATACTAAGAGGTTTGAGCAAAATGAAAGAATTATTACATTTTGCGGCGATGGGTGGCATACTTAATTTTACTTCATTATGCGTCAACAGTTTGTTTGTTTGATTTGAGGTTTAACGTTCCCGTCAAGACTATTTAGGTCATTTTGGAGACATTGCTTCAAATTTTATGGGACTTTTACCCGATATTGAGATGAAATGACATCTCAATCGCTGCCGTCCAATTAAAAGCAATAGGGTTTATATGCATGGATGGGTCGACTCGCAGCAGTTTTCCTGGACAGGCTTAGACCTTCTAAGCAGATTACGAGGACTCATGTACGGGCGGTATCAGCTCTGCGTGGAAGCATCGTGCAGCCCATCTATTTATACCCCCGGCATACGAAGTATGCAAGGGGGTATATAGTTTTTGTCCATTCTGTCTGTCTGTCTGTCTGTCTGTCTGTCTGTCTGTCTGTCTGCCTGTCTGTCTTTTGTTTGATTTGTTTGATTTGAGGTTTAACGTCCCCGTCAACACTATTTAGGTCATTTTGGAGACGTTGCTTCCAATTTCGCGTACGATTTTAATTCTACTGGCTTAATCAAATACAGTGAAATTCCACTATTAAGACCACCTAAAATTAATACAAATTTTGTTTTTAAAGCATATTTGGAAGGTTAAAGCTACATTTTCTTTGTGATTTTGACCTTCAGTGTGCTTTTGTGGAAGACCGTCTTTTGGACTGTTCAACTGTGGTCTTAAAGACCACTTTTGAACCGTCTCAAATGTGGTCTAAATTGTAGGAATTTAACTGTATTGCTTCCTAAGTCTTTTCGAAGACAGCTATGTTCTACCATCATTACTTCATTATGCGTCGATATGGTGCATATCAACGCGAAATGAAATAATTTTTTTACTTCATTTCGCGTCGAGTATGCCAACGCATAATGTAGTAAAAAAAATCAAAATGTAGTAATTACTACATTACTACATTATGCGTTGTAACAAACGTCTCCAAAATGACCTAACGGTGACGTTGAACCTCAAATCAATTCAAACAAACAAACAAACAAAATACAAAGCTACAAAGAAGTAAATGTCAAAGATTTGTCTTGATTCAGTCTGTAGCAAAACTGGTATTACGAAAACACGCCTATACAAATACATTTTAAATTTAACCGCCGAAAATCGAAAATGTTAAGATGAAAAATTGTGATATTTTTCTTATTTTTGCTCAAAATAAAGATTGTGGGTGCACGTGAGAACCGCACCACCGAAGTGTTATTCTGTTTTGGATGGCCGGTTGGCCGGTGTGTGTGCATGTGGGACTTTATGTAACATTCACCGGAGATTGCCGATAATTATTGGTTTTCCGGGACACATGCTGTCAGTCATGCTACCTGTTTGAAATGATTACCGATTTGCATTAGCTTTATAGGGAAAACTTCATGTAAACCTTTATAACTTTATTACATTTAAATGTAGAATTGAAGTTTTGTTATATTTTTGTAGAAAAATCCAAGAGCTTTCTATTGATATATTTTTTGTCTGATTTGGAAAAGATCTTCTTGCTTCCCTTTTGTATTTAGTTATAGCCCTGTATTTCCCTTAATGGTGTCATTAAAAATAGCGAAATCATGTATCTAACCGATTTTGGACTAGATTTATTCTTAAATTAATTTTGTAAAGTTTTAAATTCTGTTGGATCCAGATAGTGAATTTTCCAAACTTTACAAAGATATAAGTTAGACTATTCTGACATTTTATCTTTTTGCTTCCCCGTATTAGTAACATTGCGCTAGAACAGAGTTGCACTATTGAACTTTTCGGTGGAAAATTGCCTAAGTCCACACAGTTACCATTCACAACAGCTTGAAATTGACAGAAAATTGGCGTTTGGTATTTTTGAGAAATATTCGTCATAGGAAAAAAATGTCATTTGGATACGAAATAATATGTTTGCAGAAATCTTATTTAAAACAATTTTCATTTGATCTTAAAATTTGTTAATTTTCATAATTCCACCAATAAAGCACACTATATATGGAAATCAAAGATTTTGAAATTTTCAACTGTGCTTTATCAAAATATTGCTATGGTCACAAAAGAAATTATACCTTAGTGTCAAAAGACAACACAAAAATGCATTATTATTTATTTTTGAATACAATGAATAAATAAATAAATCATTACGTTAACACACCCATGCCTTAACGGGCAAGTTTCAATTGCTGTAAAAATGGCATTTATCAGATGATAAATTGCGATATTTTTCTTATTTCTGCTCCAAACATATCTATGTTTTGGAGCAGAAATAAGAAAAATAATATTTTCCTTGAAAACCCCACTTTTCTCTATATAAAGTGGGGTTTACAATGGTAAACATTTCATGGACGTGTTAAGGTAATAAATAAATAAATAAATAAATAAATAAATAAATAAATAAAAGCAATTTCATCCAGACATTACGATCACATGCTGATATTGCGCATCCCAGTGTAGGGAGGGGTTGTCTTTGATAAACATTTTTTTTTCAGATAATTATGGTTAAATGGCAGATCACGATGCGCTTTGCCTAATTTTAAACGCTCTACAGTTTTAACCCATTTATGCCTAGTCGACTGTTCTACTCTATATTTTAAACATGTCCATTTCCACTTTTAGGGGTGTCTGATTGCTTTTATTTTTCTTAATTTTTGTCAGAAATATCCATGTTTCATGCAAACAGTATAGGTCCTGATCAGACTCCGCATTCTGACCGTCTGATGTGGGACTGCACTGTTTGCCAATATCCATTTTATGGGACTCTAGGCTTAGTTAAATGGGTTAATCAGACAATAGCACTTTTCTTGGGACTTGGTTATATTAGACTTAGCATCTCCAAGCCAGCGAAATTAATATCAGCCATGTACATCCGTGCAGTCTGATCAGAGTTTTCACTGGACGATCGAGGGATAGCAAAGGACCCAAAGGTTGTCCCAGGCGGAATGAGAAGACTCAGACCAGACTGCGCGTGATGCTTAGGCTGATATGAGTCTTCGCTGTACGCACATGTCTAAATGAAGATTTTGTTGTGCTCCGGCTTAATATTTGTTGATTTTTTTGGTTTTAATGACAGAGCAGTACCTTGTATTACATAATTACGTCGATCATCAATTTCATGTTGATTTCACACCTTTATTAATATCACTGCAAATATCAAGAACTGTCGTCATTAAAATGAGCCAGCCCATGAGAAAAGGGTACTTATCACATAGGCGAACAGCAAAGGCTCAGGCTAGCCTGCGCATACGCGCAGTCTCGTCAGAGCCTTTGTTGTTCGCAGTCATGTAGTGTGGGCCTAGAGGAAGGTCCAGGTAAAGAGCCATGCTGCGGCTGCGCATTTGAAGAATCATAAAACGGACAATCCTAAGGACTATTTTCTCATGAGTCGGCTCAAATGTCATATTTCATCTAAAATATTAAGATGAAAAATTGTGTTATTTTGCTCAAAATACAGATTGTGGGTACATGTTAGAAACACCGTTCTAAAGAGTACCCGCAATCTATATTTTAGAGCAGAAATAAGAAAAAAAGGTTTACCCCTGAAACCCCAGTTTTACTTAATAATTCCTGTAGAAGATAATGGGCAGTGGTCTATTTTAAAATGGTTTTGGATAAAACACAATTCAAAGAAAAAATGTATAGATTATATACAAAAATGAACATTTTAAATTCATTCTTGTCTTCAGTCTTCAGGGAACAGAGTATGACCGATGGACACAGTCTCGTCTACCATTCGACTCATCGCGTGTACCTGCCCATTTCCACTTTTAGGGGTGTCTGGTTGCTTTTATTTTTCTTAATTTTTATCAGAAATATCCATGTTTCATGCAAACAGTATAGGTCCTGATCAGACTCCGCATTCTGACCGTCTGATGTGGGACTGCACTGTTTGCCAATATCCATTTTATGGGACTCTAGGCTTAGTTAAATGGGTTAATCAGACAATAGCACTTTTCTTGGGACTTGGTTATATTAGACTTAGCATCTCCAAGCCAGCGAAATTAATATCAGCCATGTACATCCGTGCAGTCTGATCAGAGTTTTCACTGGACGATCGAGGGATAGCAAAGGACCCAAAGGTTGTCCCAGGCGGAATGAGAAGACTCAGACCAGACTGCGCGTGATGCTTAGGCTGATATGAGTCTTCGCTGTACGCACATGTCTAAATGAAGATTTTGTTGTGCTCCGGCTTAATATTTGTTGATTTTTTTGGTTTTAATGACAGAGCAGTACCTTGTATTACATAATTACGTCGATCATCAATTTCATGTTGATTTCACACCTTTATTAATATCACTGCAAATATCAAGAACTGTCGTCATTAAAATGAGCCAGCCCATGAGAAAAGGGTACTTATCACATAGGCGAACAGCAAAGGCTCAGGCTAGCCTGCGCATACGCGCAGTCTCGTCAGAGCCTTTGTTGTTCGCAGTCATGTAGTGTGGGCCTAGAGGAAGGTCCAGGTAAAGAGCCATGCTGCGGCTGCGCATTTGAAGAATCATAAAACGGACAATCCTAAGGACTATTTTCTCATGAGTCGGCTCAAATGTCATATTTCATCTAAAATATTAAGATGAAAAATTGTGTTATTTTGCTCAAAATACAGATTGTGGGTACATGTTAGAAACACCGTTCTAAAGAGTACCCGCAATCTATATTTTAGAGCAGAAATAAGAAAAAAAGGTTTACCCCTGAAACCCCAGTTTTACTTAATAATTCCTGTAGAAGATAATGGGCAGTGGTCTATTTTAAAATGGTTTTGGATAAAACACAATTCAAAGAAAAAATGTATAGATTATATACAAAAATGAACATTTTAAATTCATTCTTGTCTTCAGTCTTCAGGGAACAGAGTATGACCGATGGACACAGTCTCGTCTACCATTCGACTCATCGCGTGTACCTGCCCATTTCCACTTTTAGGGGTGTCTGGTTGCTTTTATTTTTCTTAATTTTTATCAGAAATACCCATGTTTCATGCAAACAGTGTAGGTCCTGATTAGACTCCGCATTCTGACCGTCTGATGTGGGACTGCACTGTTTGCCAATATCCATTTATGGGACTCTAGGCTTAGTTAAATGGGTTAATCAGACAATAACAACTTTCTTGGGACTTGGTTATATTAGACTTAGCATCTCCAAGCCAGCGAAATTAATATCAGCCATGTACATCCGTGCAGTCTGATCAGAGTTTTCACTGGACGATCGAGGGATAGCAAAGGACCCAAAGGTTGTCCCAGGCGGAATGAGAAGACTCAGACCAGACTGCGCGTGATGCTTAGGCTGATATGAGTCTTCGCTGTACGCACATGTCTAAATGAAGATTTTGTTGTGCTCCGGCTTAATATTTGTTGATTTTTTTGGTTTTAATGACAGTGCAGTACCTCGTATTACATAATTACGTCGATCATCAATTTCATGTTGATTTCACACCTTTATTAATATCACTGCAAATATCAAGAACTGTCGTCATTAAAATGAGCCAGCCCATGAGAAAATGGTACTTATCACATAGGCGAACAGCAAAGGCTCAGGCTAGCCTGCGCATACGCGCAGTCTCTTCAGAGCCTTTATTGTTCGCAGTCATGTAGTGTGGGCCTAGAGGAAGGTCCAGGTAAAGAGCCATGCTGCGGCTGCGCATTTGAAGAATCATAAAACGGACAATCCTAAGGACTATTTTCTCATGAGTCGGCTCAAATGTCATATTTTATCTAAAATATTAAGATGAAAAATTGTGTTATTTTGCTCAAAATACAGATTGTGGGTACATGTTAGAAACACCGTTCTAAAGAGTACCCACAATCTATATTTTAGAGCAGAAATAAGAAAAAAAAGGTTTACCCCTGAAACCCCAGTTTTACTTAATAATTCCTGTAGAAGATAATGGGCAGTGGTCTATTTTAAAATGGTTTTGGATAAAACACAATTCAAAGAAAAAATGTATAGATTATATACAAAAATGAACATTTTAAATTCATTCTTGTCTTCAGTCTTCAGGGAACAGAGTATGACCGATGGACACAGTCTCGTCTACCATTCGACTCATCGCGTGTACCTGCCCATTTCCACTTTTAGGGGTGTCTGGTTGCTTTTATTTTTCTTAATTTTTATCAGAAATACCCATGTTTCATGCAAACAGTGTAGGTCCTGATTAGACTCCGCATTCTGACCGTCTGATGTGGGACTGCACTGTTTGCCAATATCCATTTATGGGACTCTAGGCTTAGTTAAATGGGTTAATCAGACAATAACAACTGTCTTGGGACTTGGTTATATTAGACTTAGCATCTCCAAGCCAGCGAAATTAATATCAGCCATGTACATCCGTGCAGTCTGATCAGAGTTTTCACTGGACGATCGAGGGATAGCAAAGGACCCAAAGGTTGTCCCAGGCGGAATGAGAAGACTCAGACCAGACTGCGCGTGATGCTTAGGCTGATATGAGTCTTCGCTGTACGCACATGTCTAAATGAAGATTTTGTTGTGCTCCGGCTTAATATTTGTTGATTTTTTTGGTTTTAATGACAGTGCAGTACCTCGTATTACATAATTACGTCGATCATCAATTTCATGTTGATTTCACACCTTTATTAATATCACTGCAAATATCAAGAACTGTCGTCATTAAAATGAGCCAGCCCATGAGAAAATGGTACTTATCACATAGGCGAACAGCAAAGGCTCAGGCTAGCCTGCGCATACGCGCAGTCTCTTCAGAGCCTTTATTGTTCGCAGTCATGTAGTGTGGGCCTAGAGGAAGGTCCAGGTAAAGAGCCATGCTGCGGCTGCGCATTTGAAGAATCATAAAACGGACAATCCTAAGGACTATTTTCTCATGAGTCGGCTCAAATGTCATATTTTATCTAAAATATTAAGATGAAAAATTGTGTTATTTTGCTCAAAATACAGATTGTGGGTACATGTTAGAAACACCGTTCTAAAGAGTACCCACAATCTATATTTTAGAGCAGAAATAAGAAAAAAAAGGTTTACCCCTGAAACCCCAGTTTTACTTAATAATTCCTGTAGAAGATAATGGGCAGTGGTCTATTTTAAAATGGTTTTGGATAAAACACAATTCAAAGAAAAAATGTATAGATTATATACAAAAATGAACATTTTAAATTCATTCTTGTCTTCAGTCTTCAGGGAACAGAGTATGACCGATGGACACAGTCTCGTCTACCATTCGACTCATCGCGTGTACCTGCCCATTTCCACTTTTAGGGGTGTCTGGTTGCTTTTATTTTTCTTAATTTTTATCAGAAATACCCATGTTTCATGCAAACAGTGTAGGTCCTGATTAGACTCCGCATTCTGACCGTCTGATGTGGGACTGCACTGTTTGCCAATATCCATTTATGGGACTCTAGGCTTAGTTAAATGGGTTAATCAGACAATAACAACTTTCTTGGGACTTGGTTATATTAGACTTAGCATCTCCAAGCCAGCGAAATTAATATCAGCCATGTACATCCGTGCAGTCTGATCAGAGTTTTCACTGGACGATCGAGGGATAGCAAAGGACACAAAGGTTGTCCCAGGCGGAATGAGAAGACTCAGACCAGACTGCGCGTGATGCTTAGGCTGATATGAGTCTTCGCTGTACGCACATGTCTAAATGAAGATTTTGTTGTGCTCCGGCTTAATATTTGTTGATTTTTTTGGTTTTAATAACAGTGCAGTACCTCGTATTACATAATTACGTCGATCATCAATTTCATGTTGATTTCACACCTTTATTAATATCACTGCAAATATCAAGAACTGTCGTCATTAAAATGAGCCAGCCCATGAGAAAATGGTACTTATCACATAGGCGAACAGCAAAGGCTCAGGCTAGCCTGCGCATACGCGCAGTCTCGTCAGAGCCTTTATTGTTCGCAGTCATGTAGTGTGGGCCCAGAGGAAGGTCCAGGTAAAGAGCCATGCTGCGGCTGCGCATTTGAAGAATCATAAAACGGACAATCCTAAGGACTATTTTCTCATGAGTCGGCTCAAATGTCATATTTTATCTAAAATATTAAGATGAAAAATTGTGTTATTTTGCTCAAAATACAGATTGTGGGTACATGTTAGAAACACCGTTCTAAAGAGTACCCACAATCTATATTTTAGAGCAGAAATAAGAAAAAAAAGGTTTACCCCTGAAACCCCAGTTTTACTTAATAATTCCTGTAGAAGATAATGGGCAGTGGTCTATTTTAAAATGGTTTTGGATAAAACACAATTCAAAGAAAAAATGTATAGATTATATACAAAAATGAACATTTTAAATTCATTCTTGTCTTCAGTCTTCAGGGAACAGAGTATGACCGATGGACACAGTCTCGTCTACCATTCGACTCATCGCGTGTACCTGCCCATTTCCACTTTTAGGGGTGTCTGGTTGCTTTTATTTTTCTTAATTTTTATCAGAAATACCCATGTTTCATGCAAACAGTGTAGGTCCTGATTAGACTCCGCATTCTGACCGTCTGATGTGGGACTGCACTGTTTGCCAATATCCATTTATGGGACTCTAGGCTTAGTTAAATGGGTTAATCAGACAATAACAACTTTCTTGGGACTTGGTTATATTAGACTTAGCATCTCCAAGCCAGCGAAATTAATATCAGCCATGTACATCCGTGCAGTCTGATCAGAGTTTTCACTGGACGATCGAGGGATAGCAAAGGACCCAAAGGTTGTCCCAGGCGGAATGAGAAGACTCAGACCAGACTGCGCGTGATGCTTAGGCTGATATGAGTCTTCGCTGTACGCACATGTCTAAATGAAGATTTTGTTGTGCTCCGGCTTAATATTTGTTGATTTTTTTTTGTTTTAATGACAGTGCAGTACCTCGTATTACATAATTACGTCGATCATCAATTTCATGTTGATTTCACACCTTTATTAATATCACTGCAAATATCAAGAACTGTCGTCATTAAAATGAGCCAGCCCATGAGAAAATGGTACTTATCACATAGGCGAACAGCAAAGGCTCAGGCTAGCCTGCGCATACGCGCAGTCTCGTCAGAGCCTTTATTGTTCGCAGTCATGTAGTGTGGGCCTAGAGGAAGGTCCAGGTAAAGAGCCATGCTGCGGCTGCGCATTTGAAGAATCATAAAACGGACAATCCTAAGGACTATTTTCTCATGAGTCGGCTCAAATGTCATATTTTATCTAAAATATTAAGATGAAAAATTGTGTTATTTTGCTCAAAATACAGATTGTGGGTACATGTTAGAAACACCGTTCTAAAGAGTACCCACAATCTATATTTTAGAGCAGAAATAAGAAAAAAAAGGTTTACCCCTGAAACCCCAGTTTTACTTAATAATTCCTGTAGAAGATAATGGGCAGTGGTCTATTTTAAAATGGTTTTGGATAAAACACAATTCAAAGAAAAAATGTATAGATTATATACAAAAATGAACATTTTAAATTCATTCTTGTCTTCAGTCTTCAGGGAACAGAGTATGACCGATGGACACAGTCTCGTCTACCATTCGACTCATCGCGTGTACCTGCCCATTTCCACTTTTAGGGGTGTCTGGTTGCTTTTATTTTTCTTAATTTTTATCAGAGATACCCATGTTTCATGCAAACAGTGTAGGTCCTGATTAGACTCCGTATTCTGACCGTCTGATGTGGGACTGCACTTTCTTGGGACTTGGTTATATTAGACCTAGCATCTCCAAGCCAGCGAAATTAATATCAGCCATGTACAACCGCGCAGTCTGATCAGAGTCTTCACTGGACGATCGAGGGATAGCAAAGGACCCAAAGGTTGTCCAAAGCGGAAAGAGAAGACTCAGACCAGACTGCGCGTGATGCTTAGGCTGATATGAGTCTTCGCTGTACGCACATGTCTAAATGAAGATTTTGTTGTGCTCCGGCTTAATATTTGTTGATTTTTTTGGTTTTAATGACAGTGCCTGTATTACATAATTACGTCGATCATCAATTTCATGTTGATTTCACACCTTTATGAATATTACTGCAAATATTAAGAACTGTCGTCATTAAAATGAGCCAGCCAATGAGAAAAGGGTACTTATCACATAGGCGAAAAACAAAGGCATACGCGCAGTCTCGTCAGAGGCTTTGTTGTTCGCAGTCATGTAATGTGGGCCAGGTAAAGAGCCATGCTTCTGGCCCTATAAAGTGGCTGCGCATAAATCAATCATAAAACGGACAATTTTAAGGACTACTTTCTCATGAGTCGGCTCAAATGTCATATTTTGTATTTGAATGGAATATCATATGTTATGAAATAAAGATACATATCCAGCATTCGTTTTGCTCTCTCTCTCTCTCTCTCTCTCTCTCTCTCTCTCTCTCTCTCTCTCTCTCTCTCTCTCTCTCTCAAGCTTAATATACCTGCCACTGTGGCAGAACTGAAGATATATTTTTAAATAACAAAAAACAAACTTATTTCTTTTAATTGGGTTTTACGGCTTTTCAAGAATATTTCACATATATAGAGCCGATCGTTCATCAAAGGTAGGCGAAAACCGGAGTGCCCGGAGAAAAACTACATTGTCTTCCTCCGTAAGGAGAACTTGCCTTTCTCAACAGAATCGGCATCAGAATTGTTACTGGTGACACGTCAAATGACATTCATACACCAGGACCTGTTATTGTTTAAAAAGATATTTTTGAGCTTGGTGACCTTACCAATTTAAGAATATTTCACAAATATCGAGCACAACGTTCATCTTTAGATAGCGAGCACAGGACTATCCAGATAAAATCGTCATGTACATAATATAATTGCATTAATTTGCAGGGGTATAAATTTTGTTTTTTCATTTTTCTGCTCAAAAATAAAGTTTGTGGGTACTCGTTAGAACCGCCTCATTGAGCATCCGCAATCTACGTTTTGAGCAATATAATGTATTTAACAAATTAGCATCTGATAAATGGTATTCCATTAGCCATGAAAGATAGTAATATTTCACAGTTATTTTGTTTGTTTGTTTGGTTTGAGGTTTAACGTCCCCGTCAACAATGTAAACATCACGAAAACACGCCTATATAATTTTGACCCCCTTGAACCCCACTTTTATACAGTAAAACTGGGGTTTGCAGGGGTAAACCTTATTTTTCTTATTTCTGCTCTAAAATATAGATTTTAGGTACTCGTTAGAACCGCCTAGATATTTTTCTTATTTCTGCCCTAAAATATAGATTGTGGGTACTCGTTAGAAATAAGAAATAAGAAAAATATCACAATTTTTCATCTTAAAATTTTCAATTTTTCGGCGATAAAGGTTACAATGTATTTGTTTTCGTAATGGTCATTTTCGAGACGTTGCTTCCAATTTTGTGGGACTTTTACCCGACACTGAGATAAAATGACATCTCAAGCCCTGTCGCCCAATGAAACCAGTAGGATTATAAGCTTGGGCGGTCCGTCTCGCACCGCGGTTCCTGGACAGGCTAAGATCCTCTAAGCGGTTTACCAGTACTAGTGTGCGGGCCGGATCCAGCTCTGTGTGGACGCATCATGCAGCCCATATATTTCTTCAAGCCCCTGTGGGCGGGAGCTGATTTCGCTTAGATATGTTATCCTAAGTGTATGACTCAAAACCTAGTACACATTTGTTCTCAATTCAAAAACACTCAAATGTCACAAAACGGCGAGATTCTGGCTCAGAAATATACAGGTAAATCAGAATGCTTCTAATAATACAGGTAAGCGAGACCACTTGTCCCGATTTTAATCGATGAACGGTCGGCGGTCAACGGGAAATAACTGCAATAAAGGATTATGCTAATTTTATTGATTTAGTTCCCTTGTAGACTGCGTTAAAATAAGTTCGGTATGGTGTGTGTGTGTGTGTGTGTGTGTGTGTGTGTGTGTGTGTGTGTGTGTGTGTGTGTGTGTGTGTGTGTGTGTGTGTGTGTGTGGAGGGGGGGGGGCGCTTTCCGCTATTGGTGTTTCTGTCCCTTTGGTGTCACTGATGGGAGCTGTGGGTTAAGGAGAATGGGTACAGCTTCAGGCGAGGCAACTCTTGCAAAAGTATTTTTGTCTCCCATGTCAATAGGGGTCAACTCTTAAAGGAAAGAATTTGCTCCTGCGGAGCAAATTCTTTCCTTTAAGAGCTGACCCCTTTTTCCGCGGGACAGAGCTTATAGAAATGCGAACAGGAACTTCCAAAAGCTATCTCCCTTTGAAAAATGGCAGATAAATCTGACAGGTGTTCCCATTCCCCTTAATTGTATCGATTCATGATCATTGCCTTCACTTCTATTCTGAATGCAATGTTTATGTACTTTGTTGTTATTGTGGAAAATATGCCCAAATTTTCAGTTTTCCAGTTGCATTTAATCTGGTTTATATGGTTCAAGGTTAAAATGCAGTTCCTGTTTACATCACGTGAACAAGTCCGTGAAATGAACACCCCCCCCCCCCCCCAAACCCCACTTTATATAAAGAAAACTGGTGTTTACGGGGTATACATTATTTTTCTGATTTTGCTCAAATACATAGGTTGTGGGTACTCGTTAGAACCGCCTCAACGAGGCAGTTCTAACGAGTACACATAACCTATGTTTAGAGTAAAAATAAGAAAAATATCACAGATTTTCAACGGAAAGATATCCGTTTTGGAGATGTGAAACCATGCTCTATGTTGCACGGATGTGTTGTCGTAATGAGATTATTATTAGGGCTTGTATTGGTAGCCATTTTATCACATAGGATTAATGAGACAATGCATGGACAGAAATATGACATTCGATTTATTATATAACTAATTTTTAACTGTGAATTCTCAGAAAAAAAAAGAAAAAACAATAACAACAAAACAATCATTATGTCGACTAAGATAATATTACGCCATCATTACGATAACCCGCCCGTGCGACATAATGCATTTTTCACATCTCAAAAATGGCTACTTTTTTATGAAAATCCTTGATATTTATGTTATAAATGTTCAAAACATAAGTTGAGGGTGCTCGTTAGAAACGCCTTACGCCTCCGTGAGGCGGTTCTAACGAGTACCCACAACATATGTCTTGGAGCAGAAATAAGAAAAATAATGTATACCCCCATAAACCCCAGTTTTCTCTATATAAAGTGGGGTTTAGGGAGGGGTCTTCATTTCACGGACTTGTTCACGTGTTGTTCTGCAATTAGACAGTATACATACAGTTATGTTACGGCACTTATAAATAAGTTCTGAACAGTTAGATCCTTTGAAAGCAAAGAATACACCAAATAATCGAAAATAGTAGACCCGGTTTTATTGAGTCTGTTCATGACCAAATGAAATGTGCAACACCGGTCACGTCCTCAAGCGCCGGCATAACTCTATTTTAAAAACGATTCTATATAAACTCAATGTTCCCAAAGGACCAAAAAATATAATCTGTACTATGATGATGTACGGGGAGACTTTTTACGGCCGCCACACAGAGCTGAAACCGACCGCACACAAATACTGGTAAACTGCTTAGAGGATCTAAGCCTGCCCAGGCAAAGCGGTTCGAGTCGGGGCCGTCCATGCTTATAAATCTTGTGGGTTGCATTGGGCGACAGGGCTTGAGATGTCATTTCATCTCAATGTCGGGTAAAAATCCAACAAAATTGGAAGCAGCGTCTCTAAAATGACCTATACAGTGTTGACGGGGACTCTAAACCTCAAATTAAACAAAACAAACAAATATAACCGTATAATCTGCCTTGCCAACCAATGATGGGTATAATAATGATAACGGTACAACCTGTCAAACCTACCTGTGATGGTATTATCTTTGACATCACTGTCTACTTATCTTCCGACAACAGTAATGCTTGCATAAAGGAAAAAGAGAATAATGTTGACATAGATGGCCCGTTAACAACTAATTATCTTCACACCAGCTGTAGTGAAGATAACTATTAAAGTTCCGAACAGTTAGATCCTTTGGAAGCAAAGAATATACCAACCAAACGAAAATAGCAGACACGGTTTTATTGACTGCAATTAATTTTATTAAACTGCCAATTAGTTGTTAACGGGCCATCTATGTCAACATTATTCTCTTTTTCCTTTATGCAAGCATTCCTGTTGTCGGAAGATAAGTAGACAGTGATGTAAAAGATAATACCATCACAGGTAGGTTTGACAGGTTGTACCGTTATCATTATTATACCCATCATTGGTTGGCAAGGCAGATTATACGGTTATATTTGTTTGTTTTGTTTTATTTGAGGTTTAGAGTCCCCGTCAACACTGTATAGGTCATTTTAGAGACGCTGCTTCCAATTTTGTTGGATTTTTACCCGACATTGAGATGAAATGACATCTCAAGCCCTGTCGCCCAATGCAACCCACAAGGTTTATAAGCATGGACGGCCCCGACTCGAGCCGCTTTGCCTGGGCAGGCTTAGATCCTCTAAGCAGTTTACCAGTATTTGTGTGCGGTCGGTTTCAGCTCTGCTTGGAAGCACCATGCAGCCCATCTATTTCTTCAAGCCCCGATGGTCGGGGCCGGATTATACGGTTATAAGTATCATTACCGAAGCGTCGTTACCCTTTGACAACAGTGGACAATTCTCAACAACAAAAACATTATCCTCTGACAACTTATCCTCTGACAACAGTAGGCAGTCATGAGACCATAATCTATTTTATTAGCAAGTTGCGCATGTGTTCATCAGGCATACTCGCATTTTTTTTTTTTTTTTGGTTTTATGGTCCATATAAGATTGTTTCACTCATATCGAGCCGATCGTTAATCAGAGGTCGGCGAAAACCGGATTACTCGGAGAAAAAACACCTGACCTTCCGTTGCAGAAATTGGCATCTCACATGTGACATAATCATGTTTTATAAGCCTTTAAGATCCCGGACACAGTAAGTATAGTTCGAACAATTTGACAAGAGACTGACCTTTATGCAAGGAATAAATTAGTCAATGTTATCGCCTAATACGTCGGCTTTTGTAAACTTCTCGTGAATTTTCGGCATCACGTGAATTGTGACCCATTTACATGTACCTACCACTTGCATCGAATAACAATATCGCAATCTTCGGGAGACGGCGAAGATAAAGACATGCATTCAGTCGGGTGTGAAATCATATTAATAGAGTTCACCATTCTCATGTCAATTTGTGCGAACTATACAAACAAATGTAATTGGTGTCATAAGGTTACATCAGAATTGCTTTATCGTGTTTGAAGGTACGATTATTTCAACTACATAACATTACTGAAATTACAGCTGTCCTAGTACTTTGATTATACAAACATCAAGCAAACATGCCAAAATGGTTATGACCCCATTGAATCCCACTTTTATATAATGATACTGGGGTTTACATGACATCTCAAGCCCTGCCGCCCAGTGAAATCAATAGGGTTATAAGCATGGACGGGCAGACTCGCACCGCTTAGATCCTCTAAGCGGTTTACCAGTACTCGTGTGCGGGTTGCGGGGAAGCATCATGCAGCCCATCTATTTCTTCAAGCCCCGATGGGCTATTTATATATTTTTCTTATTTCTGCTCTAAAATATAGATTGTGGGTTCTCGTTATTGTCTTATTTCTGCTCTAAAATATAGATTGTGGGTACTCGTTAGAACCGCCTCGATGAGGCGGTTCTAACGAGTACCCACAATCTATATTTTGAACAGAAATAAGAAAAAAATATCACAATTTTTTATCTTAAATTTTATATTTTTTACGGCGGTAAAATTTACAGTGTTTTTGTATTGGCGTGTTTTCGTAATGCATTCATGAACACATTTAAAAGTAATCTAATATATGCATTGAATTTTAATAATACATTCATATAAATTTATAGTGTACTTAAGTGCATGCAAGCAAAACATGATAATAAAAGTTTTAAAACAGGTTACGAACATGCATCGAATAAAACCGCACAATAACAATATGTCTAGTAGTTTGATTGTACAAACCGTTTTTTATGTCATTTAATATTCTATTTTTACATTTAAAGAAGTACTTTTGGCGTTAACGAACAAATCCGCTCGGTCGGATGCACGTCTGACTGGTGATCAGGAAGAGACGGGTTCGATTCCTGCCGGGGTCGGCAACATTCTTTCGGGGAGATTGATCATGAAATTTTTTCTACGGTCATTCTCTCCCTTCCGCTGATTCAAGAAGGGCAGCTGTCAGTTTCTGGCGAAAGAATGTGCAATGTACTGGTTAACCGCTTACGTATAGGACTGCTAAGGAAAAGTGCGGATAGGTAAACTGATCGACTCACAAATGACCCAAAATAGTGTTAACAGCCCCATTAAACTCCAATACAAACAAACAAACAAAATAGAGGTAGAGGCAATGATCAGGAATCGATACAATCAACCCACAGCTCCCATCAGAGATACCAAAGGGAAAGAAATACAAACATGAAACAACATACCCTAATGAAAACATCACTAGCGGAAAGCCAAAAGGACAGTTACTTTCCCACAAAATGGCCAATAGGCTATCCAAAATAAAATAATATAAGCGACACAAACACACAAAGACAAACCATAACAAAAATAAACCGCGACAAAAAAACCGCCTTGGAATGGTCAGCGGAAACGAATTCCACTGAGGGGCTTAAATCGATTTTACGTGGCCACAATCCTCGCCCTTACTTCCGTCGCGATTAAGACCTTGAGAATAATAGAGAATTTGACATGAAGTAATGCTGGTTGGTGTCTCTGGTCGGGCCCTTCGGATTTTAACGGTTGGTTTTCTTTTGCTCCAGCATTTCATTGGTTTCTTGCTGTCGCGACCTCACCGTTGTTTCATCTCTGTGATTGTTTGATTTTTCTGCTCTCGGAGATGTTGCACTGATAAGTTAGGAGGCCTTCATGCGGATTAAACAATTTATTTGTCTAAATCGCGACGGAAGTCCACCCCCTCCCCCAATGGATTTCATTTCACTGACCGTTCCAAAATAGAAGTGAAGACAATGATCAGGAATCGATACAATTAACCCACAGCTCCCATCAGAGACACAAAAGGGAAAGAAACACAAACATGAAACAACAGACCCCAATGGAAACATCAACAGCGGAAAGCCAAAAAGACAGTTACTTTCCCACAAAATGGCCAATAGGATATCCAAAATAAAATAATATAAGCGACACAAACACCCAAAGACAAACCATAACAAAAATAAACCCTGACCGAAGAACCGTCTTGAAACGAATTCCACTGGGGGGCTTAAATCGATTTTGACACAATTTTCGTTCATGTACACTTTTGTAGCAATTCTATATCGTCCATTCTTTCATCCGGTTCATGTTATCTTTGCTGGTTGGTTGGTTGATTTGAGGTTTAACGTCCCCGTCAACACTGTAAAGGTCATTTTGGAGACGCTGCTTCCAATTTTGTGGGACTTTTACCCGACATTGAGATGGTGATCCTTCACGGTCATCATGCGAGCTGGCATCGTATCCCCGGGCTCATTTATGACATTTTTCAATTAAACCAGCTGATTTGTAGAAATCATTTTAAACATATGTCATTGAATTAGTTTTAAGATGTTCATTAATATGAAATACATCGGATCGCTAGCAAATGTTACATTTACTTGCGTGATCCGATCTAGTCACTACTTTCATCGAATTAAACTCTGCCAATCGATTCGATACCGTCCATTCTTTAATCTGACTTATTTTGCTGTGGAACCGATCTCGTCAAAACTTTTATCAGGTTCATGCAAACTTTAAAAAGGACCTGACGAACTAATGCCGCGGTTAATAAAAATAACTGGTAAATCTATAATCCTACCACTTACACAGCTCTTCAATAAATCCGTGGCGCTGGGAAAAGTTCCATCTCAGTGGAAAATGGCTAACATTTCTGCCATTTTGAAAGGCAAAGGTGATGACCAAGACGCCACCAATTATCGTCCCAACTCCCAACTCTGTAACAAGCTGTCTCGGCAACATCCTGGAAAAAATAAGTTTTAAATACTTATACAATTACATTCATCAGCATATTAACAAAATTTCAGTCAGAATTCAGACCAGGTGATTCAACAGTAAATCAACTTTTAGAAGTTTATCATATTATCATAGAAAAATTAGATAAAGGCAAAGATATAAAATTTATTTTCTGTGATGTAAGCAAAGCTTTTGATAAAGTATGGCATAAAGTATTGATATATAAGCAGAAACATTATAGTATAAATGGGAATATGCTTAGATGTTTCACTTATTACTTACTGGAGCGAAAACAAAGGGTAATAACTGAGGGTTATAAATCCAAATGGGAAGATACCCTTGCAGATGTCCCCCAAGATTCTGTTCTTGGACCACATTTGTTTCTACTGTACATAAATGACATTGTCAATGAAATAAACACAAATATAAGGCTGTTTGCTGATGATACTTCACTATTTGTAGTAGCTGAAAACCAGCAATCAGTACAACTTCTAAATGATGATCTTATGAGTAATGCTCCTTGCACAAGACTGGTGTATTATAATGTAACAGGTCGACCGTGTGGCTCGGTAGCTCAGTCAGTAGAGTGTTCGCATGGTATGCGAGAGGCCCTGGGTTCGAGTCTCGGTCGAATTATGTTCTTTTTTACCCCTGTGACATTTGGCGGCCGATGTGGGAGTCCAGCACCGCGACTGAGGGCATGAAAGAGTATGAAAAATAAGTCTCGCAGCCGGACTGGATAGGACTTAGAGATTCGGGAAGAATCTCATTAGAAGAGATTCGGGACGAATCTAATTAGGCAGGGAGAAAATGTAGCAGGTCAACCGTGTGGCTCGGTAGCTCAGTCGGTATAGTGTTCGCACGGTATGGGAGAGGCCCTGGATTCGAGTCCCGGTCGAGTCATGTTGTCTGTCCACCCCTGTGACAATACGCAACCCAACAAAAACAATGTTGCTCACCAGGAAAAAAGAACATACAAATAACAATAATACAGAAGTAAGTTTAACAATGTTATTAACTTTTACTTCCGATGCCACATGGGGAGAACAAATCAATAAAATTTATGAAAACGCAGCATATCGTTTGTACCTTGTATGATTTAGACCGTTAGTCATTAATAAGATTCTACACCTCATATATAAGGCCCACATGTATATTAGAATATGGTAATGTAATACGGGATAACTGCACAAAAGCTCAATCTGATCTTTTTGAATCTGTTGCTTTGGATGCTGCTCGAATCGTAGCTGGCCTTTGAAGAGGTACATCTCATATCATCTTATACAATGAACTTGGATGGTTCCCCATGTCTGAAAGAGAAAAAAATAGTTAACTGATTCAACTTTACAAAAATCTAAACAATGAATCTCCATCCTATCTCAATGACAGTTTTGATAAATACAATCAGCATGGCCCAGGATACACGCTAAGACAGTCAAATCTGAGACATCCACAACCTCGTACAACATCATTTAAAAATTCAATTTTTATTTCAACTATAGACTTGTGGAATGGACTTGATAATGAAAGTAAAAAATAGCTGTACATCGCTTTACTCTTTCAAAAAAGCACATACTAAACAAATTAAGCCCCCACCACCTTACTATTCGCATGACACAAGAAAATATAATGTAATACTATGTCAGCTTAGAAACATTTTTTTTCTAAATGCTGACTTATGCAATGATCATCTAAGTGAAAATGCTCTTTGTTTTGACTGTTGTGTTGAATAAACTGTAGAACCGTATCTGTTGCAGTGATACATACATTACAGAACAAGAACAACATATACATGGATATAAAAATCTGCGCTGAAGATCTTTTATCCGGCGATTCCAACCTTTCCTATCAGGAAAACTGTCAGCTACTTGACACAGTTTTGATTAATTGAGAAAAACTGAAAGGTTTGATTATTCGGACATGATGAATTATTTGTTTAAATCGCAACGGAAGTAAGGGTGAGGATTGCAGCTGGGTAAAATCGAGTGGAATTCGTTCCACTGACTGTTCCAAGGCGGGTTTTCTGTCGCGGTTTATGTTTGTTATGATTTGCCTTTGAGTGTGTGTTTCACTTATGTTATTTAGTTTTGGAGAGCCAGTTGGCCATACTGTCCTTTTGGCTTTCCTCTATTGGTGTTTCCATTAGGGTCTTGTTATTTCATGTTTGTGTTTCTTTCCCTTTGGTGTCACTGCTGGGAGCTGTGGGTTAATTGTATCGATTCCCGATTATTGCCCTCACTTCTATTTTGCATTCACTAGTCACTGGACGTGTCACAAGCAACAATTCTGTCTCGCATAAGAGCCTGTTCTGTGCATTGTCTTTCTATTTTTCTTTCTCTAACAGAACAAATTGATAAGCTGAACATTCAAGGGTGCAGACCCAAACTTGCTGTGCCAATACTTAGCAGTCATTTCGTTTTTCGATTTGCACTTCGTTTCGGTAAGTCAGAGGAGTGGGATTCTTGGTTTCTGATCCTGGTGACACAAGCTCTCTCGGTCACGCTGACCACTACAATACCTTTTGCATATGCTTTTTCTGTTATAGCAAAGCCTACAACAATAAAATAAACAAATTTGCAATGAATCTTATTCCCATACTTATGGTATAAGGTAAAATGGATAAAGTATTAAAAAATGTTTCTGCTTCTTTGCAACGTGTCAACTTGTGCTAGAGTAAGCGCCCCTGCTAGATCTATTAGTATGGCTTCCGTGTCAACACCTCCTGATCTTGTCACTTCCTGATCTTGTCCGGGAACCATGACCCACCTCATACTCATTCATTGTTTAACTTAACATAGGGGTCGAGCCTCAGTGGCCTAGTGGATAAGAGCGCTGACTCTTAGTCATTAGGTCTCTCACCGCCGTAGGTTCGAGCCTCGCTCGGGCCACGTGTGAGACGCCAAGTTCTGCAACGGAAGGTCAGGTGGTTTTTCTCCGGGTACTCCGGTTTTCGCCCACCTCTGATTAACGATCGGCTCGATATGAGTGAAATAATCTTGAAAGGGCCGTAAAACCCAAACCAAAAAAAAAAAAAAAAAAAAAAAAAAAAAAACATAGGGGTCGTTCGACTACTTAAATATTTAAAAGTGATGATCGTTTTAAAATTTAAACGTCACCATTCTAACAACTAATGTATACAGATGTTTGCTATGAAGCTATTACATGTATCACATCAAAACCATCACAGTTAAAACTGGTGTACGTCGATTAACAGGCTTCTTCCTCACTTTTTCTTCTTCTACTTAGTGTTATATATATAGTACATACTTTGACAACTGCAAAGATAGTAAATGTACATAGGCAACATATACGTTTATGCTTACAACATCCTAAAGGAGAGAATAAAAACAGGCAGAGCCTACATCCAATCCTTTGACATTTGTATGTATATTTGTTGTACAGATGTTTGTATTCATGTCATGAAATTTTGAATAAATAAAATTTACCGACCGATTGCAAAATCAAATTTTTCGACCACACCATCGTACCAATCCTGAAAATCGGATGTGTTATCAGGGGCTTTGAGGATACTGAGATATACAGAGAATACATGCTAATTTTTTACAAACTATAACAAAAACAAAAAAGAATACCGTCACGCCGTGTGATTTTGGTAAACAGATTGCACGTGGATTGAATATTTGTAGCCGAAAACCTGTATTACCGCGTGCAAAATTTGCATGTTTTACTAAAAAAAAACATTGTCGAATTAACACAACGTCGGGCTCTATGAGAATTGGTGAATCAATATGTTGGAATGTTTTTTAATTATCATCTGTGCCAAATGCCAGATGATTCGATTGCCAGGTAACAGAAGATGCTGAAGAAAAAACGGTAACTGCTCGTTCATGTATGTCAATTTTGGGCGCGTAGTATCAACAAATCTGCACCTAAGCCTCGTTTTTGTTTTTTTCTAGTTCAGGGGTTGAAGCGGACTAAGAATTGTGATACGCCAAGTTTTTTTTATGAAGGAGAAAGCCAAAATGCGCCCTTAACCGTGTCCTTGATTAAAATTACTCATTCAATTGTTGATTCTTTAAATTTTATAATTTTTGATGTTCATTGAAATGTTTTGAAATGCATTAGATTTGGTGTCTATAGGCATCAAAACTGTTGCGGTCGTTCTTTTGCAGAGTCTTGCTTGTTATTTGGTTCATGTTTCGTCTGTTTTTTTTGTGTGCCTTCTTGTCACTTTCAGTAGGTGACTTGAGACGGCTGCGTTCTTAGATTGTGGCCTTTCCTGAGTGACCTCTTCTTAGTAGTTTGCAGCATAAGAGGTAGTGAAACTCATAGGCAGTATCATTGGCATCACATAATTGGGATTTATATTTTTGTACGGGGTGGTATTTTCCCAGCTCAACGTTTCAGCTATTTATTGACACAAACTCATGCTAATGATAATCGACACTACTATACATGTACCCAGTAATAAATTGCAAAATAAAGTCGATTTTTTTATCTTTTTTGCCGCGTTTTTCGTCGGTTACTTTTTTATTTTTGATTTTTGATCAATAAATCCAGCGACAAAGTTGTGGAGGTCAAAGTCCGCCAATTTCTCGTTAAATATGTTCTATAAAAGGGTTATCCTTTGTAACCAAGAAATACACCACAGAAGTGAAAAATATGGAGTGTGCATGTTTTCTGGGCCAGACTAGCTAGTTTCGGCCAATTAGGCCTCATCAGTGGCCCTCAGATATTTTCAAAATTCAACAATGGCGTCAATGATCCCAAAGGACAAGAAAATATAATCTACACTATGATGTAGGGCAGGGAGACGTTTTTCCGCCACCACACATTCCCACACACCAGCTGTACCGAAGTTAAATATGTTCTATAAAAGGGTTATCCTTTGGAACCAAGAAATACACCACAGAAGTGAAAAATATGGAGTGTGCATGTTTTCTGGGCCAGACTAGCTAGTTTCGGCCAATTAGGCCTCATCAGTGGCCCTCAGATATTTTCAAAATTCAACAATGGAATCAATGATCCCAAAGGACAAGAAAATATAATCTACACTATGATGTAGGGCAGGGAGGCGTTTTACCGCCGCTACACATTCCCACACACCAGCTGTACCGAAGTTAAATATGTTCTATAAAAGGGTTATCCTTTGGAACCAAGAAATACACCACAGAAGTGAAAAATATGGAGTGTGCATGTTTTCTGGGCCAGACTAGCTAGTTTCGGCCAATTAGGCCTCATCAGTGGCCCTCAGATATTTTCAAAATTCCACAATGGAATCAAAGATCCCAAAGGACAAGAAAATATAATCTACACTATGATTAAAGACTCAGCCCCTTTTTGCTCTAATCAGGTGAACGTTTTACAATTTTTCAGTTTTTCGACAAAAACTCAGTCCAATTTTGTTACTCACACCACCGAAATGTAAACAAGTGGCAAGCCTAGTTGAAACCATATCTTATTATGGATAAATCTCATGCTGCCACCCGAGCGCCCAACTGAAGGGCTTTTGTACAAAACATTGGAATGAAGACAGTCAAAAACATGAAAAGCGTGGTTTTATTCAGTAAATCCGTAGGAGAGACAATACAGACCCGACCCCTCTCATCTATATTGTTCAAATATTACAAAAACAGTATGCAAGGAATTGCGACTTTCTGTTTCACTCTCAAATGAGCACATTGTAAAGTAGAAGTAAAACAAAGATCAGGAATCGATACAATTAACTTACTCCACCCATCAAAGACACCCGCAGGATATTTGACTGACCCTCATAATTTCCCATCAGTCAAACACTGACCAGACGACAAATTGACAAACCCCTTCATCAAGGCGGGACTTGTTGAAACAGAAAATTCGGAACAAAGTTGAAACCGCAGAACTCTTCATCTAATTGCAGCTTTTCTGATATCATTTAGAGACATGAAACCTTTTGGAGTAGCTGGTGCCGCTTGTTTGGTATAACTTTCACGCTGGATGTGTTGATCAAAACTAAAAAATAAAGAAGTTATCGCCGAAAAAGGTGGCAAAAAAAGATAAAAATTCGACTTTAGGTTTTAAGAGTAAAATCAGTCATATGCGGTCAAATTGGATTTTTATATGTTATGCACAAATATGTTCATTTTGCCAAAGTATTAGCCATCTTTTGTTGTTGTTGTTCTTCTTCTACATCTTCTTTCTTCTTTATATTGTTTTAACACGTCACGATCCAATTATTGGTGTCCCTACTTCCCTCTCACGATGATAAGGGCGAAGGTTGGCCATCCGCTGCGGTTGGTGTTAAGAGGCTATTGGCGATAAAATGGAAGTTATTAAAGTAAAAACGATGTTTAATAATATCTGAGTGGTTCTTTATATATGAAAAACTTATATATTCTACTAGTCTATTCCCTAATACTGCTACCACTATTACTACAACTAATACCAATACATTAACAATATTAACACTACATTAATACATGGACTGCCTGCTGCTACTACTACTGCCACTACAACTACTACTAATATCTTTGTTGCTTTTTCCCATCCACTATATTTATCCAACGCCATCACGCTATTCACTGTATTGAGATACCTCAGCTTAATGTTCTGCTTCACAGTCTGAAATATATACACAACGCCATACACATTTTTGAAAAGTCTCATGTTGCCACCATGTGTGGCCTGAGTAAAAATAAAGTTTTTATGACTTGAGTTGGTAACCTATGTTTAGGGCTGTACCGCAATCTTTCGCCAACCAGTTCTACTTCCCTCACCTTTAACTAAACAAATTAATGTGTACCAAACTTAGAATCAGGCTTTTACTTGCAATGTTACGTAATTGTTACTTACCGCAATCAGCAAAACGTCAACGATTCATCGCGATTCTATAGATCGAGACCGAAGTCACGATAGTCTTCTCGGAGATGAAGTACTGGTGAGTAAGGAGGCCTTCATGCGGACTGAACAAATTATTTGTCTAAATCGCGACGGAAGTAAAGGCGAGGATGGCGGCCGCGTAAAGACGATTTAAGCCCCGCCACCCACCCCCACATCAACACACATACACACATCGCCCCAGTGGAATTCGTTTAACTGACCGTTCCAATGCGGTTTTTCTGTCGCGGTTTATTTTTGTTATGGTATGTCTTTGAGGGTGTGTATCGCTTGTATACTTTTGTTTTGGGTATTTTGGGTAGCCAATCGGCCATTTTGTGGCAAACTGACTGTTCTTTTGGCTTTCCGCTATTGATGTTTCCATTAGGGTCTAGTTATTTAATGTTTATGCTTGTTTCCTTTTTATATTCGTCCCGACAGGTATACAGGGGCTCGCTTAAGCTCCTCCTTATTGTCTAAACTCACCGATTATATTTTATTATTAATGGCACTAGCCATGTATTTACTTTATATTTGTCAGTGAAAGAGAACCCCACGATCGAGGGCAGGGGAATCCCCTTTCACAGTTACATTTTGTTTCAATATTAAGTAACTTGTACCCCGATCGAGGGGAAAAATCCATTTTTGTATATGCACACAGAAGTCAGTCTGTGCAAAAAATTAGTCATCCAATCAACAATCTTAAGACACCAACCTTTAAAAGACATAAAGATCTAAATTTCAACCATTCAGAATATTTTAAAATGATTTTGTCAAAAAATTATTGATCCCCGAAGTTGATTCATTAACTCTTTTCATGTCAAAAACTTTCATGACCACGATCGGGGTACACAGGACTCCGATTTGGGTCTTCAAAAACATTATCACCTCGTTTTGGGTCTCTGTCAAGGTAAATTTCCTTCATAAGTATCATTGTTGTCCCGAATAGAGACATCAAGATTTCAAGATTTTATTATCGACTGTAAAGTTTTCCAAATGTAACACATTCTTAGAAAACAGATCTCATGAAAGTTGCGAACCCCAATGGTCAGATGGTTGTGCACAAGAGCATGGTCCAATGCTAATCATTACCAATAGAGTAAAATACTGTACAACCCTGGCACTAATACTTAACGCTAGTGTCTTCAGCTGCTCATATGGCCAGTAGTTAAGTGTCCATTGACTAGTTGGATAGTGTCAGTTTGACTAGAAATCCACACGTAAAAACATGTTTACTATAATGTTATCACTGTAGCTTATACAAGTATGAATCTACAGAAGTCTAAAATATCCGGACATGTGAAGGTTGTGTGTGTACAGCCACAGATAAAACCGCTCGAATAACAATCTGATCCATGCCTCTAAAGGCAAACAGCACAGGTCCAGACCAGACCGAACCTGGAAGAAAAATCCATTCTGAAACTGCATCATCAACCATGAGATCATGGAAACCCTTAGGCTGTTATTAACTAGCACCCTGAAACTATGTTTGGTTGTTTGCTTTTTTGTCATACAGATGTTTAAGACACTGAAGGAAACGTATAATGGCTAGTGGCATAAATTTGTTCAAGGTAGCAGCTGGAACAGTTTTCTGAGGTTTACAAAGCTCTTCAAAGCTGGGGTCCCAAATCTGCCCACGCAAGGATTTTCTTCAAAGTTTGAATTTAATTTACGTGAGGCACTGCATCTATAAAATGACTTCTCCTTTGATGTCTTTGATGGTTGGAGAAAGTTAATTGTATCGATTACTGATCTTTGTTTTACTTCTACTTTATATTGCTTAGATTAAAGAAAATTGGGTCTCAGGAGAACTCCTTGAATTACTCCTTGCTCAGACTTATACCCTTTACACAAATTACCAGTCTTAAAAATACAATTCAACTTGATCTTCAATAATGATCATTGTAATATTGAAGGGCTTTATCAAGGAGTATTTTAATTTCATGAGCTCATTTGTTTTCGTTTCTGTATTCATATTATCAAATATTTTACTTAAAAAGACTGAATTCAATTCGTTTTTGCGCAAGATTGCTATTTTTAAAGAAATATATAAAAACATCATGACAAATATAAACCATTACATGAACTAAGTCATTCATATTATATAGCTACTGTAAAGCAACCAAAGTCCTCTGCAATATTGATTTTAAAATATTTAGCAGAATTTGGCCTTTGTCATTTAACTGTCAGTCAGAATATCAAGACAGGTTGACGCATTACTTGTCCTAATCTATAGCTGCTTTGCTTCTACAGAAGTACGATTATTTCGAGCCTCCTTCAAACAAGAATGATTAAATTGTGGACAAGTGCCTATCTTCTGCGATAAATGTATATGCCAAACACTTTTCTTAAAAGTACATGTATACACCCAACAGGGGTTACCTATGTTTTCTGTATTCACACATATTTTGATTTCTCTATACATTCAACTTATCTATATGTAAGCAATTGTAAAAAACTTTGTGACCAACTTTGAAGACTTAGATCAGTAGTCAATTTAGTATTGAAGCTTTCCTATTTAAAATGACTTTTTACTTGGGTACCCTTAGCTTGAGGTCAATTTTTTAGTGGAAACCCCCTATTTAAGCAAGGAAAACAGATAAAGGAGGAAATGCACCATTAGTACAAAGGACCTATCCAAGGCTACAACTGTGCATAATATTGTAAGATTCTGTAAGTGGGCAGAGTCCTATGTAAATTTACTATAGGCTAATACTTCGCCTTTCGAAGTTTAATGTTCTGTTGTAAGTAACACGCTCAATTAAAGCATGACCTAGCAAGAAGGCAGGGCAAATAAGGAAGTATATAGGAAATTTACCCTAAAGTGGATCATTTTCCCTCTTCATGTAAATTCAAACCATGCAAAGGTGTACCAGAGATAATAATTTGTACCTTATGAAGTATATTTTCCGGCTTTTAAAAAATGGCGGGGTATTATGCTATTCCCTCAGCAGTTTTGAGTGTCCGTCCGTCCGTCCGTCAGCGCCTCATAGTTTCGTGTCCGCTCCATGAGTCTGATACCGACTGGGACATATGAAACTTCGCAGATATGTAGAGCACTGTGAGCAGACATGCAGAACATATTAACCGTAAATCTTATTTTCCTACTTTTGGAGTTGTTGCCCTTTGAACATTAAATATAGCCATTTCTACCATAGTTTCGTGTCCGCTCCATAACTTTGATACCATTTGAGATATTTACATGAAAGGATATGTAGAGAACCATGAGGCGACGTGCTGAACATATGCACCGTAACTTTGATTTTTCCTACTTTTGGAGTTATTGAACTCTAAATATAGCCGTTGCTATCATTTTCGTGTCGGCTCCATTACTCTGATACCATTTGAGATATTTTCATGAAACTTCAAAGATATGTAGAGCACCCTTGAGACGACGTGTAGAACATACGAACAATAAAACTGATTTCCTACTTTTGGAGTTATCGCCCCTTGAACATTGAACATAGTCATTTCTACCATGTTGTCTGTTTGAAGCACTATATCTCCTGAAACCAATGATTGGTTCTGGCCAAAGTCGCATGGTTACATCACTATGATGAGGGAAACAGCCATTAGGTTTTGATGAACTTGGCCTTATTTTCCAGGGCACAGGCCCGTAAAACTGTCAGTTTGCCCCCAGTCTTAAGAACACATCAATGAAATGTGTTCTAACTTGGTACAATATACTATTGCAATTGACCAAATATTTGATAAGATTTTGAAGACCCTGAATATATTATAAAGGGCACAGGCCCCCAAAACTGATAATGAGAATTGTAGTTCTGTTTTATTTTCTTCTGGAGCCAAGATTAGATTTTGAAGACCCTGACTTTACTTTAAAGGGCACTAGCCCCCAGAAACTGAAAATGAGAATTGTAATTCTGGTTTACTTTCTTTTGTAGCTATGGCTCTTTGAACATTGAAAATGGTCATTCCAGTCATGTATTCCTGTCAAGTTTATTAAGAGAAAGAGTAATGCATCCTTACTTTGAATTTCTCTTTGACTGTGATATGACACTTGTTTGTTGTAATTGTAGTGGCGAGGCATCATGCAGTGCTTGCAGCTTTTATTAATATTCGAGAAAGACCTAGCTCTACTTTTAGATAAAACACAAGACGGTATGCAAGACATTGATACATACTATAGGACAACAAGATTAGAATGAAAACAAGCTCCCTTTCTGTCCTTTGCTGCATGGTTTAAAAGGGTGCCATACACATGTTCTTATTTTTCTTTGTGTGTGTGTGTGTGTGCGTGTGTGTCCACAAGTTATCTTCTCATTTAGATGAACAAATACGAGACATTTTATCATCATGAACGAAAAATGTGCAAATGGTTGACCAGAAGCAAAACCGCGGAGAGCGGAAATGGCATTAAAGGAACTTCGGGTCAAAAACCATTTTTTCAGATCTAGCAAGGGCAGATACCTCCTAATTTGGAAAGAATCGGAGTTACAAATCTTAGTAACCTTTGATGTTAAACATATCTGTGAAGTTACATTCAGATATTACAAATAGTAAAAGGAATTACCCGATAGCAATATGTATGCAAAGTTTGAAGACATCTCATGGATAAATACTCAGTTATCGATCGGAAATGGTGTGGACGGTCGGACGGACGGATGGACAGACAAGGAAGGCATACCATAATTCCCCGCCGCTATCGTGTAGCGGGGTATAATGAGTTCATCAAGATATTCCATAAAGGAGACGAGAAACAGGCCAAAAACATGTTTCACTTCCATGAAGGACAGATAACGCAAGATCAAGGATGGTCAGGGTGGTGGTTTTTGACCATAATATGCTTTCAATAGTAGTCTAAATACCTGTGACGTTTCATCCGTATAGTCCATTAATTAAAATAACAAGAGTCCGAAAACAATCGAATTGGGGAGATTGATCATGAAATCTTTTCAACGGTCATTCCCTTCCTTCCGCTGATTCAAGAAGGACAGTTGTCAGTTTCTTGCGAAAGAATGTGCACTGTACTGGTTAACCGCTTACGTATGTTCGTCCAGGAAAAGTGTGGATAGATTAACTGACCGGCCCAAAATGACCTAAATAGTGTTGACTGGGCCGTTAAACTCCAATACAAAGAAACAAACAAAACCACTGAATAGGATTGTTAACGACTGTAACTTTGTAACGCATTTTGTTCATTAACAATGCCAAACATGTTTCGTTTAGTTGTCTATTTATCTCTGGAATAAGAGTCCAAAAACCATTTAATCGGATTTTTAACGGGCAATACTCTGTCAGATGTCAACGCATTTTCCCAAAACGAATTAAAAACATGCTTCCTTTAGTGGTCTTTACATCAATTTTCGACCGGCCCCGATAGCTCAGTTGGTAGAGTGTCCGCTCCGGGGAACGGGAGGTCACGGGTTCGATCCCGGGCCGCGACATACCAAAGTCGTTAAGAATGGTATTAGCTACTCCTCGCTTTGCACTCAGATTTACGGGGTAGAGCTAGGACTGGTCGACCCAGTGTCAGGATAATGTGACTGGCTTTGGTATCATGTAATGTGTCTGGGACATGATACTTCAGTGAGGCAGCACTATAAAAGTGAGCATTGAGCTCCCTGTCGCAGCCAGACACCGTCGTGATATGACTGAAAAATTGTTGAAAGCGACGTTAAACCCGAATTTACACACACACTCATCCATATACGAGTATTCCATTCAGTAAAGGAATAAGAGTAAAAATAAAAATAATAAAAAACAACATTTATTGGAATTGTTAACGGCCATTTCTCCGTCGAATGTTTACGCTTTTTGCCCGTTAACAATCCCAAGCCACAGATCACCAAAACCAACGTATACACAAAGTTTGGAACTGACAAGGTAGATATCTCTGTCAAATGTTAACGGATTTTGCCCATTAACAATTCCCGGTATAAATATATGCAAAATTTGGGGGAAAAAAATCCGTGAAAAATTACGCAAGTTATCGATCGGAAAAGGTGTGGACGGAAGAACGCACATACGCACGGACGGACAGACACTCGAAGGTATAACATAATACCCCAACACAAGCGTGAGGTGGGGTATAGAAATTGGTTTTCGCGGCGTTAAAATTTACAAAGTATTTGTACCGGCGTGTTTTTGTATAATGCAGATTTCAATACATTTAGTATAATTTGAAGTTTTTCTTCCGATTTTATCGTGTAAAAGTTTTTATGTAAACAAATTAGACTCGCCCCAATGAGGCTATTCTAATGAGAACACACAACATTATTTGAATCCGGCAAGCGAATTTGTGTCTTCGAGCATTCCGTCATGACAAATTTTAACTGCGCATGCCACGCCATTCAGAAGGGCCAGGGATATGGCTTTCTGTCAGAAGGTTCCTCTTGATTCACTGCTTGTAAGAGCGAGCAGCGAAGGTTTTGGCGAGACTGCGCGAATGCGCAGGCTCGCCTGAACCTTCGCTGCTCGCATAGGCGATATGTACCAAAATCGCTTGACGGGGCCCATTTTATAAAAGATCGAGATTATATCCTTGTGGGGAATGGTCACACCTGCTGACAGTTTGTCCGCCATTTTTCAAAGGGAGACAACTTTCGGGACTTCCTGTTCACTTTTCTATAAGCCCTGTCCCACTGAAAAAGGGGTCTACACTTAAAGAAAAGAATTTGTCCCATTGAAAAAGGGGTCTACACTTAAAGGAAAGAATTTGCTCCTCAGGAGCAAATTTCTTTCCTTTAAGAGTTGACCCCCATTGACATGAGAGACAAAATACTTTTACAGGAGTTGCCTCCCCTGAAGGTGTATCCACTACCCTTAAGTCACCGCAATTATTCATTATTGCCCGACACAAAGATTAGCCCTCAATGGTTCGAACTACCCCTCAAGAAAACACGCCTATATAATTCTGACCCCTTGAACCCTATTTACAGGGGTAAACCTTATTTTAAAACTGGGCCTTACAGGGGTAGACCTTATTTTTCTTATTTCTGCTATAAAATATAGATTGTGGGTACTCGTTAGAACCGCCACAATGTTGAAGTCGATAATCATTTTAGCTCGGCTGTTTTCGAAGAAAACGACGAGGTATTGTCTTGGCTCTGGCGTCGTCGTCGTGCAAAAACTTGGACATTTTCGTCTGCGAATTCGTTGCGCAAAAACTTGGACATTTTCGTCTGCGTCGTGCAAAAACTCGGACATTTGTAAAATCTTTGTCATTACTGAACATATTTACTTGAAACTTGGACTAGTTGTTCATTATGAAAAGGGGCTGCAGTCGAGCGTTGGCACCCGCATGCGGTGCTCTTGCTTATTTTTCTTATTTCTGCTATAAAGTATAGATTGTGGGTACTCGTTAGAACCGCCTAAATGAGGCGGTTCTAACGTGTACCCACAATCTATATTTTAAGCAGACATAAGAAAAATATGACAAGTTTTTCATCTTAAATTTTTCATTTTTATGGCTGAAAATTTTACAATGTATTTGTATAGGCATGTTTTCGTAATGCCCTGTCTAGAACAAATTTGGCTGCAATTCTGTTTCATCAATGGACATGCAATGCATACCATACTTCTTCTAAGTTTTTGACCCTGCATTCTAGTGTTAATTCGCAAAAGCAAATGGGAACACCTTTTTTTAATTCAAATTTAGCGTTTGCTTCGCGTCGACGTGAAAGCGAAGTTGCCGAAACGCCACGTGCACAGTGAGAATATGATTGATTAAACCAGCTGGTTTAATGTGTACGAGGGAGTGAATGCAAAGAATACATTAAAAAGTGTAGTAAATAATCAATAGAGGATATCCTGATTTTTGATCTCCAAAACTTTGTTCATTTTTTTTTCAGGGAGGCAAATCTTTAAAAACATTTTTTTCTGCAACAGCTCTAAAAACGGAAGAACTTGCTCTTGTGGAGCAAATTCTTCGATTTTAGAGTTGACACTTTTAGAGTTGGCCCCTATTTCGGAGGATTTTGTTTTATAGGAATGCAAAAGGGAAGTCCCGTGACTTGTTTTCCTTGTAAAGACTGCGGAAAATAGGTTGTATGTGTCGATTCGCCTTAAATGCTGCGCTATGGTGTCGATTTGCATGATCAATAAAGTTACGGATCATTGCAGTAGCTATACTGTACTCTTTAACCAGTATGAAAATAAGTTGAGTTGGAGTAGGTAATCATTTTTCCATAATTACAGGTAACACGTTTATATTAATACACACTTTCTGTTTTCATTACGTTTCGCTGCTTGCATACTTTTCAATGTTTGTTTTATTTGATGTTTATCTTCTCCGTCAACACTATATAGGTCATTTCGGAGACGTTGCTTCCAATTTTGTGGGACATTGACCCGACATTGAGATGAAATGACATCTCTAGCCCTTTCGCCCAATAGGGTTTATAAGTAGAACGATCCGACTCGCACCGCTTTGCCTGGGGAGGCTTAGATTCTCTATAAGCAGTTTACCAGTACGCGTGTGCGGTTTGTTTCAGCTCTGCGTGGAAGCATCTTGCAACCGAGATTCGTATGTAGATATATAGTATTTATCGTATCTTTTCGGACAGACAGGCATGATTTTGTTTGTTTGATTTGAGGTATAACGTCCCCGTCCACACTGTAAAGGTCATTTTGAAGACGTTGCTTCCAATTTTGTGGGACTTTTACCCGACATTGAGATGAAATGACATCTCAAGTCCTGTCGCCCAATGAAACCAATAGGTTTTATAAACATGGACGGTCCGCCTCGCACCGCGGTTCCTGGACGGGTTTAGATCCTCTAAGCGGTTTACCAGTACTAGTGTGCGGGCCGGATTCAGCTCTGCGTGGAATCATCATGCAGCCCATATATTTCTTCAAGCCCCTATGGGAGGGGGACCAGACAGGCATGAGCAAACAGTATAGACCCAGATGAGACGCCGCAGAACGCGGCGTCTCATCAGGGTCTACACTGCTTGCCAATCAGACACAACTGAGGTAATGGCCAAATATGACCGACTCATTATATGAAGATAGATGGACACATGATTGAGTAGTAAATTATACTTGTTTTAAAAAAAGTTTGATAAGGAGTTGAGGTGTCCGAATATTTAGAGTAAATAGGTAGATCATTCACAGCCATTCTCACAAGACGGACAGTTGTCGGTTCCGGGCACTGCATTGTTCACAGCAAATGAATAAGCGTGGTTACTAGTTTGACATTCCCTCAAAAGTACTGATTGGGTAGTTAAACTTCAAACCAAAGGGGTTTAATGAAACAAAAGATCTTTACGAGAGAAGGATTTTGACTAAGGGCTCTGATTGAGTTTGACTAACCACTTTTTGGGGCGACAGTTTGTCAGTCGACACTCAAAAAATTATACACAGAGGCAAAATTACGCAGAGCTGAAACTGACCACATATGAGTTCTGGTAAACCGCTTAGAAGGACTAAGCCTGCCCAGATAAAGTGGAGTGAGTCAGACCGTCCAATGCATTTAAACCTTTTAGTTTTATTGGCCCGTAGGGCTTGAGATGTCATTTCATCTCAATGGCGGGTAAAAGCCCCACAAAATTGGAAGCATTGCCTCAAAAATGACCTAAATATTGTTGACGGGGACGTTAAATCTCAATTCAAACAACAAAACGTTGCCGACGTCCACGTCACTATCACTTGGGCCCCGTCAAGCGATTTTGGTACTTATCGCCTATGCGAGCAGCGAAGGTTCAGGCGAGCCTGCGCATCCGCGCAGTCTCGCCAGAACCTTCGCTGCTCGCTCATACAAGCAGTGAATCAAGAGGAACCTTCAGACAGAAAGCCATATCCCTGGCCCCTCTGAATGGCTGGGCATGCGCAGTTAAAATTTGTCACGACGGAATGCTCGAAGACACAAATTCGCTTGGCGGGGCTCACTTAAGAGGAAATGAATACACCTGGCAGATTTTTCTGCCAATTTTTCAAAGGGAGACAACTTTCGGGACTTCCTGTTCGCTTCTGAAAAAAACTATGTCCCACGGAAAAGGGTATCTACTCTTACGGGAAAGAATTTTCTCGGCAGGAGCAAATTCTTTTCTTTAACAATTGGCCCCTATGGTCATGGGAGACAAAATACTTTAGAAGGACTTGCCTCCCCTTGAGGTGTATCCATTCCCCTTAAGCGGTTAACCAGTACAATGCCCATTCTTTCGCCAGAAACTGACAACTGGCCCGCTTGAAGCAGCACGAAAATATTTCATCATCCGGCTTCACGAATGTTGCCGACCCTAGTAGGCACAACAATCCTGTGAAGTTTGAATGAAATTGTTCTACGTGTCTTTTATTAGTCGGGCGTTAGCCCGTCTATAGTCACCGTACACCTCATACATCAGATTTTTGTGCACCTCTTTAGACATTCCTTCTTATAGTCCTCCGCTCAAAAAAGAAAAAAAAAACTAACATATCTAAATATGAAAAAAGCAATACACGCAATAAATTCGATTAAGTTCGTTCGGACTGTTTGAAAAATGATAAAAGTTTTGCAAAAATAGACCTGCTTGTTGGATTTTACAAATACATTTGCGCTGAATACTGATTAACAAAATCTGGCACTATTTTCCTACGCCGTTGCTGTTTATGCTTGAAATCATTCCCTTTCATCCCTCAGTTTCTGAACAGAACCCTTCTAGGTTTGATATTCAGTGTACCAATTCTTATAGAAAGATGTTTTGTTCAAGTCATTGACAGCTTGCAAACAGTGTAAATTCAGATTGAGACTGCTCGTCACATGCCGTCTGATCTGGATCTATAAGGTTTGTATCGGCATCTGCAGCGATGTACAGGGTTGAAAGGGTTGACGCGTAGTATTCCGATCGCTTTGAAGCGGTCTAATTACAACGCTGTGAATTTACATAAAGTTCCATACCTCAAGCCATTAATGATGACACTCATCAGTGGCCACATTATGTGGCCTTTCATCAGGGTCTAGTGTTTCCGAATGTCCCAGTAAAGGGACACTCGGCATTTAAGGGCAAATAAGCTGCAGAATCTGTGAACGCGTTTATACGCCCTTAGTAAGACAATCAGTTAAAAAGCTGAAGTTAATATAATGCAGCATCTGATCAGGGCCTACACTATTAATTTCAAATACAGAAAGTAAAGGGCCAAACGACTGACATTGAAAATTTAGCAAAACTTTTTTCCCCACTTCCGAAGGAAACGGTGGGGCATGTCCATTTTACAGAGAGGGGGAGGGAGTGGGTGGGGGGTGGGGTGGGGAGCAGAACAGAACATTATTTGTGGCGTGAGTTGAGCTATTATCTCAAATGTACGGTTATAACATGAAAAAAGAAAAATGAACAGGCTCGTCAATTTATTTATTTAACTCACGAGTGCGATGCACGAGGGAAATTTCTGATGTTTTCAATACTCAGAATGATAATTTGTAAGTGGTCCTCATCATGAAACGCCTATATACTTCTGATTCCCCTTGAACCCCATTTCATGTATTAAAACTGGGGTTTACAAGGGTACCCTTTATTTTACTTATTTCTGTTCCAAGACATATGTTGTGGGTGCTTGCTAGAACCGCCTCCTTAGGGGCTTGAAGAAATGAATGGGCTGCATGATGCTTCCAGGCAGAGCTGCAAACGACCGCACACAAGTACTGGTAAGCCGCTTAGTGGATCTAAGCCTGCCCAGGCAAAGCCATGCTTATAAACCCTATTGGTTTCATTGGGCATCAGGGCTTGAGGTGTTATTTCATCTCAATCTTGGGTAAAAGTCCCACAAAATTGGAAGCGTCGTCTCCAAAATGACCTATACAGTGTTGACGGGGGACGTTAAACCTCAAATCAAAAAAACAAAATAAGGAAAATATTACAATTTTCATGTAATTGTATAGGCGTGTTTTCGTAATGTCTATAGATATGTGATCGTCAGCAAAGTCGGAGGAAATTAATTCAGATAAAAGAAGGTAAATGTAAATAAATAAATAAATAACAGTTTCTTCCAGCTAGGAAAACAGTCAACGTGTTTGAGAAATGCATCCTGTATGTGGTCTTTTATTAAAATTGCCCGTTTGAAGATTAAAACACTCAATGATACATTCAAGAGCTGTTATATGTGATTAGAGCGTGAAAGACTGTATTTTTTTCAAAGTTTTATTAGATAAATCCGATATATAGTTTCAAACGTTCGCTTCTTTTCAAGAGCGTTGTACAGAAATGACATTACTCGCCCACCTCTCAGTACTTTCAGTACTTTGATTTTATTTATCGTTTTATTTTAGTTCTGGTGGCCATCTTTTTCGTTGGTAGGGAACCATTTTAGCTATTTGTACTCGTACAAAGTTCTAATGAAACTGGGCCAAGGGCTTAAAAGGTATAGTGTTTAAAACATCACGTGAACAAGTCCGTGAAATGTAAAACCCCACTAAACCCTACATTATACAGCGAAAACTGGGGTTTACGGGGGTACACATTATTTTTCTTATTTCTACTTTAAGACATAAGTTGTGGGTACTCGTTAGAACCGTCGCAATGAGGCGGTTCTAATGAGCACCCACAACATATGTTTGCAGTATTTGTAAGAAATATATCACGGATTTTCATCAGAAAAGTAGCCATTTTGGAAAGGTGAAAAATGCACTATGTCGCACGGTTGTGTTTTCGTAATGAGAAAACTGCTGACGCCTTCGACGGACGACGGAAATTGACCGGTCATTTCGTGCTAAGGTGAGCTCATAGGTGGTAAGTCAGAACATTGCATATTCTTTCGCCAGAAGCTGACAACTGCCCGTCTTTACGAAAACACACTTATCTAAACATATTGAAAAGTTTACGAAAAAATGAAAATTTTCTGAAGGAAAATTACGATTTTTTCTCATTTCTGCTCCAGACATAGATTGTGGGCACTGGTTAGAACCGCCTCGCCGAGGCTGTTCTAAGAGGCGGTTCTAACGAGTTCCCACAACCTATGTCTTAGAGCAGGAAAAAGGAAAATTATGTATACCCTGCAAACCCCAGTTTACCTATACAAAAGTGGGGTCTAAAGAGGTCAAAATTATATAGACATGTTTCCGTGATGCTTGAAACAGCGGAAGGGAGAGAGTGACGTAGAAAAGTTTTCATGATCACTCGCCTCGAAGGAATGTTGCCTTTCCTGGTTGGTATCGAATTAACGACCTGCTTGTCACCCGTCAGACGCGTAAACGAATGAGCTACCGAGGCCTGCTGTTTGTAAAAAAAAAAAAAAAAAAAATGTGTGATGTTGGCTCTGAGATCTGCATTTAAAACAGGATTCCTGTTTATGTCTAATCCAGAGCTCTGCAATCATCCTAGCTCTGCATTCAACTCTGAATTCGCAATTCCAATGCATAGCTCTGCAATGAGCCTAACTCTGCATTCATACTCTGCAATCAGCCTAGCTCTGCATTTAACTCAGCATTCGACATTTGGATCCAGAGATTTGCAATCAGCCTAGCTGTGCATTCAACTCTGAATTCGCCATTTGAATCCAAAGCCCTGTAATCAGTTTAGCTCTGCATTCAACTCTGAAATCGAAATTTTGATCCAGAGCTCTGCAATCGGACTAGCTCTTCATTCAACTCTGAATTCGTTGTTTGAAGGCAGAGCTCTGCAATCAGTATATCTCTGCATTTAGCCCAGAAATCGCAATTTAATTGCAGAGCTCAGCAATCAGCCTTGGTTTTCATTCAACTCCGAATTCGCGATTGAATCAAAAACTCGGCAATCAGCCTAGCTTTTCATCCAGTTCTGAATTCCTGATTTGAATGCAGAGCTCTGCAATTAGCCTAGCTCTGCATTCAACTCGGAATGCTCCATTTTAATGCAGAGTTGTACAATCAGACTAGTTCTGCATTTAACTCTAAATTAGCCATTTGAACCAAGACCTCAGTAATTAGACTAGCTCTGCGTTCAACTCTGAATTCTTCATTTGAATGCAGAGCCCTGCAATCAGCTTTCTGAAATCGACATTTAAATGCAGAGCTGTGAAACCAGCCTACCTCTGCAGTCAACTCTGATTTCGACGTATGCAATCTGCCTAGCACTGTATTTAGCTCTGAATTTGCGATTTAAATGCCGAGTTTTACTAGCTCTGCAGTCAACTCGGAATTCGCGATTAGAATCCAAAATATTTCATCAGCCCAGCTCTGTATTCATTTCTGATATCGCCAGTTCAATGCTAAGCTCTGCAATCAGCCAAGCCCTGCAGTCAACTGAATTCGCGATTTGAATGCAAAGCTCTGCAACCAGACTAGGTCTGCAGTTAACCCTGAATTGGCAATTCGAAAGCTCAGCTCTGTAATCTGCCTAGCTCTCCATTCAACTCTGAATTCGCGATTTGAATCAAGAGCCCTGCAATCAACCGAGCTCTGCATTTAACTCTGAATTCGACATTTGGATCCAAAGCTCTGCAATCAGACTAGCTCTGAATTCAACTCTGAATTCGCCATTTGAGCTCTGCAATTGGCCTGGCTCTGCATTCAACTCCGAATTCGAGATTTGAATCCAAAAATTTGTAATCAGCCTAGCTTTTCATTCAATTCTGTATTTGCGATTTGAATGCAGAGCTCTGCAATCAGCCGAGCTCTGCGTTCAACTCTGAATACACAACTGGAATACAGAGCTCTACAATCATACTAGTTCTGCATTTAACCTAAACTCGCCAATAGAACAAGGGCACTGTAATTAGCATAGATCTGCATTCAACTCTGAATTTGTCATTTGAATGCAGAGCACTGCAATAAGCATAGCACTGCATTAAACTCTGAATTCGCGATTTTGAATGCAGAGCTCTGCAATCAGCCTAGCCCCTCATTCAACACCACATTCAGCATTCGAATGCAGAGCTTTGCAATTAGAGTAGCTCTGCATTGAACTCTGAATTCCGATTTGAATCCAGAGTTCTGCAATCAAGCTAGCACTGCATTCAACTTTTTTTCGCCATTTCAGTGCAGAGCTCTGTAATCAGGCAAGTTCTGTTGTCAACTCTGAATTCGGCATTTGAATACAGAGCTCTGTAATCAGACTTGTTCTGCACTTGTCTCTGAATTCGGCATTTGAATGCAGAGCTCAGCAATCTGTCTCTCTCTGCATTCATCACGATTTGAATGCAGAGCTCTGCAATCATCTTCGCTCTGTATTCAATTCTGAATGCGCCTTTTAAATACAGAGCTCAGCAATCAGCCTAGCTCTGCATCTTACTAAAATTCGCTATTTGAATTCAAAGCTCTGCAATCAGACTAACTCTAACACTGAGTTCCCCAATTAGAAACCAAAGCTGTGCAATAAGACTAGCTCTGCATTCAATATTGAATTCCCCCATTTGTACGCAGACCTCTGAAGTCACATTGGTTTTGCATTCGTCTCTCGATTCTGCATTCGAATGCAAAACTATGCCAGCTGCCTTGCTCTGCATTCATCATGGAATTCGCGATTTGAATGCAGAGCTCTGCAATCAGCTTCGCTCTGCATTCAACTCTCAATGCGCCATTTAAATGCAAAGCTCACTAGTCAGCCTAGCTCTGCATGTTACTCTGAAACTGCTATTTGAACCAAGAGCTCTGCAATCAAACTATTTCAGCATTCAAGACCGAATTCCCCAATTTGAATCCAAAGCTCTGCGATCAGCCGAGCTCTGCGTTCAACTCTGAATACACAACTGGAATACAGAGCTCTACAATCATACTAGTTCTGCATTTAACCTAAACTCGTCAATATAACACGGGCACTGTAATTAGCATAGATCTGCATTCAACTCTGAAATCAGCATAGATCTGCATTCAACTCTGAAATCAGCATAGATATGCATTCAAATCTGAATTTGTCATTTAAATGCAGAGCACTGCAATAAGCATAGCTCTGCATTAAACTCTGAATTCGCGATTTTGAATCCAGAGTTCTGCAATCAAGCTAGCACTGCATTCAACTCTTTTTCGCCATTTCAGTGCAGAGCTCTGTAATCAGGCAAATTCTGTTGTCAACTCTGAATTCGGCATTTGAATACAGAGCTCTGTAATCAGACTTGTTCTGCACTTGTCTCTGAATTCGGCATTTGAATGCAGAGCTCAGCAATCTGTCTCTCTCTGCATTCATCACGATTTGAATGCAGAGCTCTGCAATCATCTTCGCTCTGTATTCAACTCTGAATGCGCCTTTTAAATACAGAGCTCAGCAATCAGCCTAGCTCTGCATCTTACTCAAAATTCGCTATTTGAATTCAAAGCTCTGCAATCAGACTAACTCTAACACTGAGTTCCCCCATTTGAAACCAGAGCTATGCAATAAGACTAACTCTAACACTGAGTTCCCCCATTTGAAACCAGAGCTATGCAATAAGACTAGCTCTGCATTCAAAATAAAATTCCCCCATTTGTACGCAGACCTCTGCAGTCACATTGGTTTTGCATTCGTCTCTCGATTCTGCATTCTAATGCAGAACTATGTCAGCTGCCTTGCTCTGCATTCATCATGGAATTCGCGATTTGAATGCAGAGCTCTGCAATCAGCTTCGCTCTGCATTCAACTCTCAATGCGACATTTAAATGCAAAGCTCACTAGTCAGCCTAGCTCTGCATTTTACTCTGAAACTGCTATTTGAATCAAGAGCTCTGCAATCAAACTATTTCAGCATTCAAGACCGAATTCCACAATTTGAATCCAAAGCACTGCAATCAGACCGCTCTGCATTCAACAGAGCTCTGCAGTCAGCCTAGCTCTGCATTCAACTCTCAATTTGCGATTTGAATGCAGAGTTCTGCAATCAGCCTGGTTCAGCATTCGACTCTGAATTCGCCATTTCACTGCAGAATTCTACAATCTGCCTAGCTCTGCATTCAACTCTGAATGCGCCATTTTAATGCAGCGCTCAGCAATCAGCCTAGCTCTGCAATCACAATAGCTCTGCATTCAACACTGAATTACCCATTTGAATGCAGAGATCAGCAATCAACGTGGCATTGCATTGAACTCCCTATTCGCGATTTGAATGCAGAGCTCTGTAATCAGCTTAGTTTTGCATTCAACTCTAAACTCGCGATTTTAATGCAGCGCTCTGCAATCCGCCTGGCTCGGCAAATGGCGCATATAGGGTTGAATGCAGAGCTTCGCTGATTGTAGAGCTCTGCATTCAAATGGCGAATTTAGAGTTGAATGCAGAGCTAGGATGACTGCAGAGCTCTGCATTCAAATGGTGAATTTAGAGTTAAAGGCAGAGCTAGGCTGATGTCTGAGATCTGCGGTCAAAGCGCGAAATCAGCGTTTAATACAAAACTAGCTTGAATGCAGAGCTAGGCTGATTGCAGGGCTCTGGATTCAAATGGCGAGTTCAGAGTTAAATACAGAGCTATGCAGATTGCAGAGCCCTGTGTTCAAATGGTGATGTGAAAATTAAACGCAGACCTAGTTTTGATTGCATGGATTCAAATGCCGAATTCAGAGTCAAATTCAGAGCTAGTCTGATTGCGGAGCTCTGAAAAGAAATTGCGAATTCAACTAATACAAAAACGAAATGTTTAACATGTATATTGTGTAAATGGCATATTTGCTTCTATCGTAATTTACGATGGTGGAGGACAATTCCATGTTTGTTACACAGTCATGGGTATTACATCTTACTTTCGTTTTAAGATTTGTGCTTGAGGTTTACGTCCCACCAACCGCTAAGGTCATACGAAGACGGGACCTCCGTTTAACGACTCATCCGAAAGTCTACAGAAGCCCGGGATCGAATCCAGGACCCCTGTTTCATGAGGTGAGTCTCTTATCTACTACAGCACGGAGGCCTCTTTATATTTAAGGTATATTTATAGCGAATGCAATAAAAAAGAAGAATTCCAAAGTCTTTTATTGCATAAATATATTTGGACCGTATAAAGCGAAAATATTTTCTTGGGTATGTGGCCCAACAAAGACTGATCAGACTGCGCAGATGAGGAGTCTGATCAGAACCTTTGTTGTGGGCTATATGTCCGCCCCTTGCCCAAAATATTCTTCTTACAGACTGAGGATGTTGTATAACAACAGGGCGGATAATCGGACCACATGACTGAATATACCTTTTCGTTTGTCACGACTCATCAGTGTCAGCAGCCAATAGTAAACTCTATGGTGGACTTCATCAATTTGATATCTCACGAACGTAATAATATCACGTGAACAAGTCCGTGAAATAAAGACCCCCCCAAACCCCACTTTATATAGAAAAAACTGGGGTTTAGGGGGGGTAATTATCATTTTCCTTATTTCTGCTCCAAGACATAGGTTGTGGGTACTCGTTAGAACCGCCTCATTGAGGCGGTTCTAACGAGCACCCAAAACCTATGTTTGGAGTATAAATAAGAAAAAAAATCACAAATTTTCATCAGAAAAATTACCTTTTTTGTGATTTGAGAAAATGCACTTTATCACACGGGCGTGTTACCGTAATAATGTGCGACAGCGTGACTCAGAAGAAGACAGATGACGAAACAATGGAACGGTCTGAATTCCTATGTCATCCACCAAATGGTCCATCTGTGAACAGTGACTTGAAGATTAAAACGACGGACAACGTGGAGATAGAGTATGATATAGTTACAGCTGATCTGAGGTAAACTTCTTTTCCATGGGGATTAGTTATGCAGGTAGATAGGTGACTGCATTGGTGGTTGGGTAGCGGATTGCAACTATAAAACAAAAAGTTACACGAAAAATAAAAGTAAAAAACTTCGCTTATTGTCTTGTATATAACGTTTTAGAACAGTCTTTATAAATAACTACTGTGTGTCAAATTTTGACCAGGGGCTGAGTTAGAGGCTGAGTTAATTTCCAAATATGAACGATTCAGAATATGAAGATCGATTGATCAATCGATAGATAGATAGATAGATAGATAGATAGATAGATAGATAGATAGATATAGATAGATAGATAGATAGATAGATAGATAGATAGATAGATAGATAGATAGATAGATAGATAGATAGATAGATAGATAGATAGATAGATAGATAGATAGATAGATAGATAGATAGATAGATAGGGGCGAGTTGTTCAGAACGAACAAGGTCGTCAGCTAACATATCGTTAAAACTTTAATATGGCGAATATACTAATATTGTTGCATAAAAATGTAAGATGCAAAAGCTGCTCACATTCCTTTTTATCAAAAATACCAGAGTATTAGATATTGTACTTGCTAGAACTGCATCACGTGAACAAGTCCGTGAAATAAAGATCCCCCTAAACCCCACTTTATATATAGAAAACTGGGGTTTAAGGGGGTATTCATTATTTTTCTTATTTCTGCTCCAAGACATAGGTTATGGGTACTCGTTAGAACCGCCTCAATGAGGCGGTTCTAACGGGTATCCACAACCTATGTTATGAGCATTTATAAGAAAAATATCAAGGAGTTTCATCAGAAAAGTAGCCATTTTGGACATGTGAAAATTGCACTACATCGTACGGGTGAGTTATTGTAATGGTTAACAATTTGACCACTAAAGCGCATGTTAAGTTAACGATGCCTTAAACTACTGGGCCCAGGTATTTAAAACAGTGCTGTTTCCGAAAATACCCCCAGGCATATAGGTCGCAAAACGAACACTGCAGACACAAAACGTTGGCTCAATGTTGAATCAGCATTCTAACAGTAGTCGTCTATATAGCCAGCAGTAAAATCTAGTGCTGTATTATACAGTTATTTCATGGCAATTTGGAGTATTACCACGAAAACACGTCTATATGATTTTGACCCCCTTGAACCCCACTTTTATATAGTAAAACTGGGGATTCCGGGGGTATACCTTATTTTTCTTATTTCTGCTCTAAAATATAGATTGTGGGTACTCGTTAGAACCGCCTCGATGAGGCGGTTCTAACGAGTGCCCACAATCTATAATTTTAACAGAAATAAGAAAAATATCACAATTTTTCATCTTAAAATTTTCTTCTTTTTCGGTGCTAAAGGTGACAATGTAATGAGTCAACGACCTGATGTGGACGACCTGAATGCACTATTGCCTATTGCCCGAGGTCGAAATTACCTACATAATATTGGTGGAGACGTAAAACTCATCCAAATAAAATTTTTGGATACGTGTAGTTTGGATTGCTGGGTTGTTAATTTTGTGTCTAACCTGATTGCATACTCTGAAAACGTTTTTTCTCGGGCGTGGTTCATGATTTGGGACAAGATGCCCTGCCTCCCTGACATTCCAATATTTGTTTTAAATCAAAACAATAACAACAAATGTTGGGTCGGTTGTTCCTGAGCTGGGAGCCTGGGAATGTGGTCCTAAACGAAGAATCGAATGTTTTGTTTATTGTTTAACTCTGAAATGATTGAACTGATGTTTAACGACCCCGTCAACATTATTTATGTCATTTTGCCAACTTGGAGGGCATTTTACCCGACATTGAGATGAAATAAAATCTCATTTCCAGGCACCTAATGAAGCCAATAGTAGCGGTCCGACTATGTGTGGTCTTTTTCAGCTCTGCGTGGAAACACCATGTAGGCAATTTATTTATTGGATTTTGAAATTATTTTACAGATATTTTCCATGGTCGGCCCTCTTCCAAAATTGCCTTAATTGTTCTGCTCCGCTAAACGAATTGGCCGGCAGAGCTAAAAAAGAAAAACATTAAAATGCTATATCCTCCTAGGCATCTGGCCCAATTTCAGAATAATTTACAGGAATATTCCTTGGGTGACCCTCTACCAAAATTGCACAAAACCGTCCGCTTGGAAAGAAGCTGCCCACCAGAGCTAAGATAGGGGAAAAACAACCTTCAACAACGACTTCCTCTCATTAACCAGCGGATGTTTTTTGAAATATTTTCATTGGAATGTTCCTTGGGTGCCCCTATACCAAAATTGGTTTCGCACCACTCAAAAATGGCCACCAGGGCTAAAATAGAAAATAAAATAGAAAAAAGACATGACAACGCCCTCTTCTCCTAGGTGACTGTCCCAATTTCAAAATAATTTCACCGGAATATTCCTTGAAGGAGCTTCTACCAAAATTGCTCAAACCGTTCCGCTTGGATTAACAAGAAGACCGCCAGTGCTTAAAATAAAACAAAAAAAAAAACCTTTAAACGACATCTCTTTAATCAGTGGATGGATTTTTAAATAATTTCACATGAATGTTTCTTGGGTAAACCCCTACCAAAATTGCCTAAATGGTTCACCCGCGCTTTACAAAATGGCCACCAGAGCTAAAAATGGAAAACAAATAATCTTAAACTGCCATCTCCGCCTATGGCACTGGCCTAAGTTTTAATTGACGTGAAGGCAATGATCAAGAATCGATACAATTAACCCACGCCTCTCATCAGAGACACCAAATGGAAAGAACACAAACATGAAATAACTAGACCCTAATAGAAACATCAATAGCGGAAAGCCAAAAGAACAGTTACTTTCCCGAAAAATGGCTAATCGGCTATCCAAAACAAAAAGATATCAGTGAAAGACACATTCAAATACGACCTATAACAAAAATAAACCGCGACAGAACAATTGCCTTGGAACATTACACTGGGATTGGAGTTGGATTGGGGGCTTAAATATATTTTACGCGGCAGCAATCCTCGACCATACTTCCGTCACGATTTAGACAAATAGTTTGTTCAGTCCGCATGAAGGCTTCCTAACTCATCAGTGCAACATCTCCGAGAACATTTTCAATATATTTGAATAGGCATGTTTTCGTAATGGCTTTGTTTTATACAGCACTCTGACGCCACAAAGACAAGCATAATGTGCCTATTTTATTTAAACAATCGTAAGTCAGTGACAGCCACGTGGATATCATTAGCACTGAAAAGCTTCTGTGTTTAGTAATTTTGTTTTCATTGACAAACAATTGCGGCCCCCTTGTTTTGTACACAGCTTTGCAAAGAACTTTCCTCCGAAACAGGTTACTCTCTGAAATAGGTCACTCGAAAATACAGTGCCGATACGCCATACGGACGAAATTTCCCATCAAAAATAAACTTGTAACTGGTAAATCATAATTTCATGTGTAAGACATAAATAGCAGGAACCTTCGCTTCTTAAATTACAGCGCTACTCCGGAGATGCACCGGCAAATTTTCACCACTACCTTTCCTCCTTTTGTTTTCTTCTGTGTCATAAAGACGTTTGCAATATAAATAAACACCGAAAATAGCCGTTGTCGTTTACGGAAATTTCCGGACTTTTCCGTGGGATCTGGTGCAGTCGCGGTGTAAAACTTCCTAAAAGAAAGCCGCATTTCAGAGTTTGTATCTTTAACACTAAAGCAGGGTAAATAGCATTCGGTCACGAGAATGAAAGATACTCTTAACCAAGATGGTATCAGAAGCTTCAAAGGACATATTGTTCAACTTAAATCTTGCATAATGAAATATTTAAACTGCAAAATACAAAACGGAATACGGTGAGACAAAATGTTACATAGTGCATATTTTTAGTCGAATAGTTCAAAATGCAAAATACAATGTATATACTGTACATTTGTAGTAAGATACTCCACAATGAAAGGTTAAAATTTCAAAATACATTGTCAGTACCAGTTTCGCATATATATAATTACAAAGTGCAACATGCACATTTCAATTTTTACCTAAATACCGTTCCATAATACTGATATTTTTAACTTTTATAACGATACTGGTATTCTCTCTGTGTGGATGCATGTGTACGTGCGAGAACGCGCGTGTGTGGACCCATCACTTGCCCTGTACATGTATTCATTAACCCATTTGGTACCAGAAACCCAAAACGGGTACCCTGGCTAACAATTCAGGCCCAGATCAGACGCCGCAGAACGCGGCGTCTGATCAGGGCTTCCACTATTTGCTAAAAGTTCAGTCATTTTCCAAATCAATTTTGAAGAAAACACAACCTGACATCCCTAAATTTTAAAATGGACTCCTGCTATATATAAGTAGGAAGTTTCCATTTGGTACAAAAAGGATTAATTCCATACTGAAACCTGATTTTTCTTCTTTTAGACTTAGTGTCGTGTACCGCGGACTAGATACCGGATGGTCATGGGTAGTTCTGGGTGCTACTTTTATGTCCTTTCTCGTGTTAGGAGGGTGTGTTTATACGACAGGGATCGTTCATGCCATCTTATTGGAAAGATTTGGGGAGAGCAACGCTACCACAGCCTGGGTCGCTTCATTGTTCTCCGCTCTCTCTTCCCTTGCTGGTAAGGTTAGTCTTTTCACATTCATTTTTGTCTACTTATTTGTCCATTTTTCTACTAAATCTTTCAAATTCAGAAAGTATGGAATCAATAATTGCATTAGCATCAATCTGTTCTCTCTTTTTTTTCTTCTTCTTTTTTCTAGTTATCAAAAATTGGATATTGTCGAAAATCAAAAAAGTTAGCAGTCACAACTGCTACAAAACGGGCAACTATTAAATGACTTCAGTTGTCTTGTTTTAAGCTACGTTCGTTCGTCTGTCTGTCTGTCTGTCTGTCCCTCTCTCTCTCTCTCTCTCTCTCTCTCTCTCTCTCTCTCTCTCTCTCTCTCTCTCTCTCTCTCTCTCACTTACTTACTCCGCCCTCCCTTTACTGCATGTTCTCATCACACCTCACCGTTATTTTAATGTTTCAGGACCCTTTTCCAGTTTTCTCATCGACCGCTATAGCTGTCGCACAGCCGTGATTATCTCAGGAATTCTTCTCGCTCTGGGTTTTGTGGGAACAACGTTTGCGCCAACCATACACGTCGCTATTATCACATTTGGTCTCGTAGCAGGTATGTATATATTATTGGTACGCGTGTGTAGGTGCATGTCACAGAAGCTTGAAGTTCGGTCAAACAGTAGATCAAAGTACATTGTTTTACACTCGAAGCAGGCTATAGCAAATAGAACCAAATGAAAGCTTAGGTACTGCAGTTATAAATTGTTTGTCTGGTCTGAGTTAAAGGGCCCAGCCCACGATTGAGGTCATATCGAGCCCATCAGTTTTCCTAACCACACCATTCCTGGACAGGACTATACATAAGCCGTTACATAAGTGGTCGACCAGTACAGTGCATATTCTTTCGCCAGAAGCTTTTTGATCAACACTGTTGCCGACCCCATCAGGTATAGAACCTGCGACCTCCTTATCACCAGTGAGACGCGCTTCCGACTGTGCTCCCGGGACCGGCGCACTTCTATCTGATATGTACTTTAACCATATTCATAAAAATATTCAACAACTAATTATCATGAATATGCAAATAAATTCAGTTATCTGATTTTCTACGAGTACTATACAAATTAACATATTGACATTGTCATGAATATTAAATGTTTTAAATGCGTGATCAAATCAGAATAAAGTATTTACTTAATAAAACCGAGTCTGCTATTTTCGTTTTTGCTTCTAAGGGAACTAATTATTCAGAACTTATTTATATATCAGTCAGTTATCATGACTGATCAAACAAAAACGTAGACAATGCATCACCACAAAACAGAAGTGAAGGCAATGATCAGGAATCGATACAATTAACCCAGACAACAAATGGAAAGGAGCACAAACTTGAAATAAATAGACCCTAATGTAAACATCAATAGCAGAAAGCAAAACGGACCGACATTTTCCCACAAAATGGTCAATTGGCTATTCAAAACAGAAAATGCAAGCGATAAACACACTCAAAGACAGACCATAACAAAAATAAACCGCGACAGAAGAACTGCATTGAAACGAATTCCACGCGGGGTGGGGGGGGGGGGGGTGTAAATCGATTTTACGCGGCCGAAATCCTCGCCTTAACTTCCATTTAGACAAATAATTTGTTCAGTCCGCATAAAGGCCTCCTAACTCATCAGTGCAGCATCTCCGAGAACAACCACAGAGATGAAACAGCGGTGAGGACTCGACAGCAAGAAACCACTGAAATGCTGGAGCAAAAAAAAACAACAGTTATACTCCGATGGGCCCAACTAGAGACAGAGCATCTGGCGCCAACCAACATTACATAAAATTAAATTCTGTCTTATTCTCAGTAAGCCTTTACACTGGACCCGAAATAGAATCTGAGGCCTGGCCCACCGGCGTGCAGTTAAAGGGGGAAGCAAAGTTGTTAAATCTGCAAGTTAGCTTTTTTACATCAATACTGATTTTGGCAAATTATCCAATTTATGAGTTAATTGCAACCACTGGGTCGGTATCTCTGCTGGTGGATGATTCGTTCGTCCCCGAGGGTATCATCAGCTCAGTATCAGTTCCTTAGTGCTGAGGTTGATACTGCGGTGTTGGCGTCAGTATTCAAGTACTGATTTAAATAACTATATTATATCTTTAATTTTTTCCAGTATAAAATTCTAATTTTTCTAAAACTAAGACTGACTTGTCAGGTGAGACATGTATCCCAGCGGATTTGGTTGCCACTTTTTGTTATATTTTAAATTTTGCAAGTCTCGCTACTTTGGACATCTCCTTCCTGATACCCGGGACTTCCGTGGAGTGTGGGCTATGTTTGCTGATGTTGGCTCGGTGTGGGACGCCTATAAGTCCTAGGGTAGGCGTCTCTTGCCTGACCTGTCTCATGAGCTATGTCGGTCGGTGTGTGCCCGGAGGGGGATGTGCTGTGTTTGCCGGGTCTTGTCCATCATCCGTTTCTGTTTCAGAACTTTGGGGTTGAGACACACTGATGAAGATTAAATATTAGAAAGGCCTCTGTGTCACTAAATTTGGTATAGTTACACCTTAATTGTTTTGATTTCCTTGACAACAGTATATGAAAAAGAAATAAAATACTCAATTGAATGGTACTTTTCCATTGCATCATTTGGATTTTGTTGAACGATGGAATGATGGAAGGCAATCAAAGCTTAGACTGTAGGAGGCATATTTTGGCAAGTTTGATATAAACAAAGGGTTTTTCGTTATTTGTACTTGTGAAAAGCTCAGATGCATTTTCCTAACTATGTAGTATTCCCAAAGTTGATAACCTATGTCTTTCGATTTTCCAAGGTTAGAATGTATACCGTAGTCGCTGATATCCTCCAAATTGTGATACTTCTAAATGTCACATAACGGAACACAATGAAGTTGTACTGTTTGATTATTCTATGCGCGTAATTATGTTTGATTAAGGGGAATGGATACACCTTCAAGGGAGGTAACTCCTGCAAAAGTATTTTTGTCTCCCATGTCCATAGGGGTCAACTCTTAAAGGAAAGAATTTGCTCCTGAGGAGCAAATTCTTTCATTTTAGAGCTGACCCCTTTTTCCGTGGGACAGAGCTTATAGAAAAACGAACAGGAGGTCCCGAAAGTTATCTCCCTTTGAAATATGGCGGAAAATGTGCTAGGTGTTCCTATTCCCCTTAAACGTTCACTGTATTGTCTTCAAAGGGCATGCGAGACTACACATTCCATAATTGAGCCATGCCATTAGAGAACTTGTTTTATGATAAGTGAATACAATAATACTGCGACCAGCCTTTTCCTCCGTATAGTCTCATCTCGGTCTCTGTTGATTGTTACTTTGGCAGTTACTTAGGTCGCTGGTTTTAGCAAACAAGAGAGTATCTCAGTGAGACAAAGACTATTTTGGTGCAGAATACTGGACAGATGATAATAATAATAATAATAATAATAATAATAATAATAATAATAAAATAATAATAATAATTATCGACCTTATTTATAGAGTGTAACGCATTTAGTAAACTAGTACTAATCTTCCATGTGGCCCTCTTTTCTTGGATAGAAACCAGTACTAAGCAACGTGGATAAAGTCTCTTGCTCAAGGAAACAACACTTGCCGCTCATGGGGATTGAACCCGGTATCTCTCGATCCCGAGTCCGATGCTTTACCACTGCACCACAGCGCTCCACACAATTTTGTTTCAAAGCCCCCGCCCATAGGGGCTTGAAGAAATATATGGGCTGCATGATTCTTTCACGCAGAGCTGAATCCGGCCCGCACACTAGTACTGGTAAACTGCTTAGAGGATCTTAGCCTGTCCAGGAACCGCGGTGGGAGGCGGACCGTCCATGCTAATAAACCCTATTGGTTTCATTGGGCGACAGGGCTTGAGATGTCATTTCATCTCAATGTCGGGTAAAAGTCCCACAAAATTGGAAGCAACGTCTCCAAAATGACCTTTACAGTGTTGACGGGGACGTTAAACCTCAAATCAAACAAACAAATCCACACAAGTTTGTTTTCAGCAAACTCAATTAGTCCATTTAGACTGCAAACAGACTAGGTGAATCCAATCGGAAAAAAATACAGCAAAGGCAAGTTTTGCAGCCATTTATAGACATACTGGGATTCCTTTTTTATCCAGAAGAGAACTGGAAAGTCTTAAGAGAATGGATTCACTAGGACAGACAGAGAGCTGGCATGATCTTTATAGCAAGGCAGCGTCAACAGAATTGTAAGACAGAAACGAAAGTTTTACATGGCATTTATCGAGCTATCCAAAGCCTTTGACATAGTCATACGTGTGGAAGTTTGGAACATTATTTCAAAGCCTCCGGCCAAATTCATGGCAATGGTGCGACAGATCTCCCGTGATATGCTCGCACGGGTCCAAACTGATGGCAAGTTTTCTTCAGATTTATACCGTTTGTGAAGCCGACCGCGGTAGCTCAATCGGATGCCCGTCTGACTGGTGAGCAGGAGGACGCGGATTCCATACCTCCTGGGGTCTGCAACATTATTTCGTGGAGATTGATCATGAAATCTTTTATATGTGCATTTTCTCCCTTCCGCTGATTCAAGTAGGGCAGTTGTCAGTTTCTGGCGACAGAATAAACACTGTACTGGATAACCACTTACGTATAAGCCTGCCCAGGACAAAATGTGGAAAGGTAAACTAACCGGCTCAAAAATGACGTAAATAGTGTTGACTGGGCCGTTAAACTCCAATACAAACAAACAAAAACTGTTTTTGAAACGGAGCTTAGCAAAGGCTAGGCTGTGCCCTAGCAACAATGCTGTTCCGCCTGATGTTTTCTGCCATGCTCACAAATGTTTTTCAGGATGGTAACAAGGTTGTATCGCTTTAACAGGAAGTTTTTCAACCTAAGAATATTTCCAGCTTAATCCAAGGTGCGAACAGGTACTAAATGGGTTTAACTTCGCTTGTGACATGCAAAAATGCGATCCATCAGAAAAGAAGATGCAAAAAAAGGCTTAGATTAAGTCTCTGATTCATGTGACAGGTATGATCTCCCTATCAGTAAAACAACAAAGTTGGTATAACATCCGGTACCTTGACAACCTTACCAGGAGTCTGTTTTCACAGTAAAAGGACAACGATTGCAAGTGGTAGACAAGTTAACCAGCCTTAGAAGCATTCTGACAGGAGTCGTGCAAATTTGGGATGAGGACAGTGCCAGGACTGTCAAAGCTAGTGCAAAATTTAGCCGACTACCTGGAAGCGTTTTGAATGAAGTGGAATCAGATGTGACACAAAGTTTGATGTTTACAGAGCTGTGGGGCAGCCAATACTATTATATATGAGACTTGGACAGTTGACCAACGACATGTCAGAAGACCGAACCATTTCCATGCAAGCTGTATTAGAAAATATCTAAAGACTCAGTGGATTGACATAACTCCAGACACAAAAGTCCTGTAAAGGACTGGAATGCAAGATGTACATTCTCTTCTGAATCTGGCACAGGAAAGATGGACATGCCATGTTACTAGTGGAAAAAAGGGTTGCGAGACCTTGTTGTAGGGAGATGTGCTGCTGAATACAAAATATATGTATATAATACGCGAAGCATAGCAGCAACAGAAAGTCAAGGCTAAGGCATCACCATCAGAGCTGCCCTCCTCAGACCTCTCCTGCTGTCTCTGTAACAGGTGGTTTCGGTTTTATCAGCCATGTTAGAACACAGAAACAGTAGCCTTTTTACGCGATTGAATACGTCTTTGACAGTAATGCCAGGCGAATTATTATATTAGCAAATCATGTTACAACTGTCTGATTGCACAAGATCCATGGCTTGTTTTCTTAGAACCGTGCTAAATAACATGGGATATTTACAAATAATGATTGCAATTTCACATCACAGTTATATGCACAACGCATTGATTTACTTAATTTTAACATTCTCGGAAATGTTGCGCTGATGAGTTAGGAAGCCTTCTTGCGGACTGAATAAATTATTTGTCTAAATCGCGACGGAATCAAGGGCGAGGATTGCGGCCGCGTGGAGTCAATTTGAGCCCCCACCCCCTACACCCCATCCCAGTGGCCGTTCCAAGGCGGTTCTTCTGTCGCGGTTTATTTTTTTATGGTTGGTCTTCGTGTGTGTCGCTTATGTCTTATTTGTTTGGGTAGTCAACTGGTCATTTTGTGGGAAAGTTACACTCCTTTTGGCTTTCTGCTGTTGATGTTTCAATTAGGGTCTGGTTATTTTATGTTTGTGTTTCTTTCCCATTGGTGTCTCTAGTGGGGGATGTGGTTTGATTCCATCGTTTCCTGATCATGGCCTTCTCATCCATTTTTTATGTGGTCAGAGAACAACATTTTACTGATTTCATAATATGAGGGTCATATCATGACAGAATTCATGCAATATCAGTTTTCATGCTTCTGAAATATGAGTCTAGCTTTGGATATAGCATAGATCTCTGCTATTTTCGGTGCGCTACAAACCAGATTTCATTGCTCTGGATACTTTACATAATCTTGAAACACCAGGAAAATCGCACCTAGAATATCGTCCGCTTATATCGTCCGCTGCGTGTCCTTGCATTTTTAAAACTTTTGCATACAGGAAAAGAGTGTTGACCCTGATAAGACTGCTCATAGAGAAGCAGTCTGATCCAGGTCCACACTGTTTGCAACAATGACTTATAAAGTAACCACCAGACAACAAAGTATACGACAATTGTTGTGACTGCAATCTTGAGGGCTAAAAGGGTTTGAAACAAGGAACCTGCTATAGATAGAAAGTAGGACTATCCCTCGCAGCCTGTTAGGCCATTTTTGCCTAACTTTGATTATGAACAGAAGAAAACTCTATCTTACATGTCTAAGTTTGAACGCTTATGCTTATTTCATTGATTTATTTACAGGTTTCATTGTATTTACAGGTCTTGGCGTCGGATCTGGATACATCGCCATCTTTACAACGCCAGGGTTCAATTTCCATCGTAAGCTCAACATGGCGATGGGATTGGCTAATTCGGGCGTAGGCGTTGGCATCTTTATAGTAGGACCAATGGTGGAACTTGCACGTGAATACTACGGATCATCCGGGTGTTTCTTTATATTAGCCTCGTTCTCATTACACATTGTTGTTTTTGGCGCATTAATGCGACCATCAGCTCTGGAACTAGAGACCCACAGAATGAGGCGAGTAAGGAACCAAAACCATCGAAGTGTCAGTTTTGCCCCAATATTGACGTATTTAAAGATGTGGACCGATAAATGTGTAATATGTTTATCGCTTAGCTTGTTCTTTTACAGTATAGCGTCCTTCGCAATATTCATACATTTGCCTAACTTTTGTATTCATAACGGATTTACCTCACTGCAAGCCTCGTTTCTGATCTCTATCGTTGGCATCATGACAATTGTTTGTAAAATACTGACAGGCATCGCAGCCAACGCAGACGAAATAGACGAAATCACGATTTATGCGGGTTCAATGTGGATACAGTCGTTCGTGACATTTCTGCTTCCGCTGTGTGGAAGTTTTTATGTTGGGTTGGTGATATATGCTACAATTATAGGACTATATTTCGGATCTTGCTATGTAGTTCTTCCGCCAATAAACAAAAAAGCTGTGGGCGTTGAGAACATGGCGTCAGCACTGGGTGTGGAATATTTCCTCGGTGGTATTGGTTCTATAATCGGACCAGTATTTGCAGGTAAATATAGAAACAGGAATAAATTTTATTTTAACCATTATTCACCCCTACCTTTGCAAAAAGTGTAGATCCAGATTAGATGGCTTCTGAATAAGCCATTTGATCAGGATCTACACTGCTTGTCATGCAGTTTGTGAAGTGAATGAATACATTGTAACAAGTGATCAGATTGGTTGATAGTCAGCAATGGGCGTTGCTGAATTAATATATTCAGCAGGACAAGGGCTATTTCAGTTAGCCAACAGATGAGAAATGAGTCCTTAGCAGTCTATAAATGCACATGCGCAGACAAAAAATAGTGATAGACGCATGGACTTTTTGCGTCAAGCTACTTTAAGTTTTCTTCTATGTCTGCGGGCATCAAAGGCCCTGATGAGACCTCGCTCATGCGCAGTCTCAGTAGGGCCTTTGCTGATCCCCTATGTGATAGGACCCTTTTCTTATGAGCTGACCCAAGTAATTATGCAAACAGCTCGATTCGCATTTTATATTACATTGAAACTTCATTCACGTGAGTATCGGTGGCTCATTAGAAGTAGATGATTTGAATTCGTTCTTGAAAGCTAAGAAAATTCTTGCATACAGCTTCAGATAAAAAATATTTAGGAATAAACTTTTGCCTCGGTCACAAATTCGGCGGTCCCCGGCTGAGCTTTACTAGATATATTAGTTTGCCGAACTATCCAAGTCGAAAAGGCTCGGAAACGGGGGTATGGCTCGGTTCTGGCAACAAGTATGCAATGAGGGGGCTGTAGGAGCATCCACCGGGAATCGGGCGGTGATTGTCAGATTTTTGCGGGCTAACATCGACGTATACGCCGAGTGGAAATCGGTCACTGTACTGCAGGTTACCGGCCGTACGCTCGCAGTTTACCTGGCAATTGTCAATAGCCGACCAAGCTTCGGCCAATGTTAAGCAGATGTCCGCCTAGTGCCTGGCCGGGAATGACCGGGCCCCGGGCGAGGGACAGGGAATGGTCCAGTTGTCCGGGGGTATAAAAACTCAAACTCCACTTGCCTATACAGCAAATGAATCAGCTCGATTAATGGATGAACGTCCTTCACATTGTTCACGTCGAAGATGAAAACTTCGACGAAAAGAAGAAAAGCGGAGTAAGATGCCCTATACATTCCCCGCTGTACCTCTTGCCGCTGCTGAAATGACGGGTTCAGCGCAACACCTCGGACATCATCTTACTCCTCTTTTCCTGAGGATACATCTGGTTCATCCAGCTCACACTGTTCAGGCATAGCCTTCTTTGCTTTAATTCTATGAGCCCCGCCAAGCGAATTTGTGTCTTCGAGCATTCCGTCATGACAAATTTTAACTGCGCGTGCTCAGCCATTCAGAGGGGCCAGGGATATGGCTTTCTGTCTGAAGGTTCCTCTTGATTCACTGCTTGTATGAGCGAGCAACGAAGGTTCTGGCGAGACTGCGCTGATGCGCAGGCTCGCCTGAACCTTCACTGCTCGCATAGGCGATAAGTACCAAAATCGCTTGACGGGGCCCCTTTTATCCCTAGGTGGCATAATGTTGAAATTGCACGGCCCGTTAGTGTTGGGCAAAAAGGCCAATTTTCGTTTGTGCACTATAGTCAATGCGTGTTTTGAAGAAAGATCTAGTAATTGGTAAATTCTATGTTCTTTAAAAATCACTGCTTTTCATTGGTCGCAGGCCGTGCATACGAGGGCCATTTCAGAAGTAATATAATAAAGCCTATAACTTTGTTATATGTGATCCGATTTTGAAACTGTAGGGTTATACCTCGGCTACAAAATGATATGATCAAAATACACAAACATATGTTGAGCAGCAAGACTATCGTTTATACATTTGGATGGTAAAAATGCGCTGGACCAAATATCCTCAAAGACCGGACGAACGATTTCCTGGTATAGACAAATAAAAATGTTAATTTGTGATAAATTATATAATATTTCATTGAAATGTATCCACGATGCTAAGTTTGTTAAGCAACATATCTTGGGTGGATTTAATTCGTGTGCGGTTCGGGCATCATACAGCCCATCTATTTCTTCAAGCACCGAATGGCGGGGGCCGATATACATGATGAATAAGGCCTGACATAATGTTTATATGATATGCAAAATCAATTTAGTTATACCATGGACCCTAGAAATTAGACTTGAACGGAAATGGTCGTTTTACCGGAAGTGACGTCAAAACGAAGGTCTGTTTTCCAAAAAGTGAGTACTGGCAAACCGCTTAGAGGATCTACGTCTGCCCAGGCAAAGCTGTGCAAGTCGGACCGTCCATGCTTATAAATCATATTTGTTTCATTGGGCGGCAGGGCTTGAGATGTCATTTCATCTCAATATCGGGTAAAAGTCCCACAAAATTGGAAGCAACGCCACCAAAATGAACTTTACAGTGTTGACGGGGACGTTAAACCTCAAATCAAACAAACAAATTCATCATATATTTAGTCCTGATTCAGAAATTACCTTGGATTCTGCAATAATTATTCTAAATTTTGATTATTTTTCATTTATGGTGTATGTTTATTGAAAATGACGTCACCATAACAATATGTCTATGCCATTGCCAGTGTCTAGACCATGACGTGAACAAGTCCATGAAATGAACATCCCCTTATACCCTACTTTGTATACAGAAAACTGGGGTTTACGGGGGTAAACATTATTTTTCTTATTTTTACTCCAAGACATTGGTTGTGGGTACTCGTTAGAACCGCCTCAATGAGGCGGTTCTAACGAGCACCCATAACCTATGTTTGCAGTATAAATAAGAAAAATGTCACGGATTTTCATCAAAATGTAGCCATTTTGGAGATGTGATAAAATGCACTATGGCGCTCGGGTGTGTTATCGTAATGCCCGTCAACGCATTTGCACTTGCAAAAACGCATGAGAGATGTATGCGTACTTGGATGTTCTGTCATACAGAGTTCATACGCGTACATTTCCATGGGTGTAAAAAGTTATGAAAAAGGAGTACAGAATCCAGCGAAAAACAACAAATTATATTACTGCTGAATTGGCCCTTGTAGCTGCAAAAACTGGTTTCAAAAAGTTACCAAAGTTTTACAAAAAATAGTTTTACATTCTGCTGAAGTCTGTAAGAATCTCATGACACGCATCGGATATCGAACCCTTATATAATCGAACGTCAATCAGTGTAACCGGCCGGCAATCGAGCGGCGACCAGCTGAAACCGGATTCTTCCAGCGGATTCCTTATGAATTCCTGTCGGGTGCCGACCGAGCGTCGGCTGATTACTGCCCTATTATAAAATTGGACGGGGCCATGTCTCCGACCACCTGATTTCAGCCGACGCATGCCTGATGCCAGTGACATTGTCCCGACGTCGGTACGAGCTCTCGATTTCTCACCGACCTAGAAGTCAGTGACTAGGTCGGTGAGAATTTTAAGTATTCCGGGCTCCTCTCGACCACTACCGACGCCCCAACAACCGGCTGGACGCCGACCCGACTGTATCCAAACTCAGCACCAACTAGTCGTGCGGGACTCGAGAAGTGATTTTTGACCATGATTATTTATCTTGGTTATGTTTGTTTGAATTCTACGTGCAGCACTTTGCCTGGTAAGGCTTAGACCTCAGTACTCATGTGCGGTCGGATTCAGCTCTGCATGGAAGCACCTTGCAGCCCAGTCTATGTCTCCAAGCCCGGAAGGGTGGAGGCCATTTAATTTATATGTGAAATACCCATTAGATATATATGGAAATATAATATTGCAGTGTAATGACTCTATCCTCTTGGGATGTTACTCTTGCATAAGGGTTTTTGTCTCCCTTATCAATAGGGCTCTTCTCTTACAGGAAAGACTAGCTCCTAAGGAGCATTTTGTTTCCTAGACCATTTTTTCGGAGGGGCACTTCATCACTTGAACAGATCCGTGCAATGAAATCACTTGTAAATCACACTCGAAATGGAGAAAGAGTCAGTTTCGAGGGTATACCTTATAGGTTTATGCCCTGCCACAAAACGTCGTAGGGTATTATGTTATACCCTCCGAAATTTTGAGTGTCCATCCGTCAGCGCTTCACAATTTCGTGTCCGCTCCATAACTCTGATACCATTTGAGATAGTTCACGTAGCTTCACAAAAATGTAAAGCATCGTAAGACGTGTTGACTTATAAAGTTTGGTGAGATGTAATTGTTTTCCTAAAGTAAAATCATTATTATATAGTTATTAAATGATTGATAGTTTTGAGTTTAACGACACGTCAACCCTTGTGGGACATTTTGTGCCGTCTACCAGAGAAAGGGAGAAAAAGAGAAGGAAGAGATAGTAGATAAGATGCAAGTTACAGACAGAGGAGAAAGAGGAAAATGAATGGAAGTATAGAAACAGAAGAAATAACATTCCACCCTCTGCCCTTACCTGCTGCAAGGACAGTAGGCCATGTCCAACTATAAGCCAATATGATGAACGCCCCAGTTATGCAAGATACACATCACCTTTGCCTCACCCAACCACCCCTAGTCCATAGTTAAAATGAATAAATATACCCTCCTTCAGTTCCCCTCAATCACTAAATCTCTTTTAAAGGCATGATGGCATAAGATAAAGTGTGGCAAGCATGGACAAAACAATACATCTACATTTCAGCAAAGATACCAAAATTTTAGATATTGAACTTGCTAGAACAGTTGACAAAATGACCTTTTTCGAGCTCATTAAGCTAACGAGGCTTTGAACAACTGGCCCCAGCTGGCTACTTGTCGCATCAAGGACCGCCAAAGGCCCAGGCGAGGAGGCGCGGTCTCGAAAATCTGCACTTTAATGTTCGCGGACAAATTGAGGTAACCTGGAGTAGTTTTATGCAAGAACTCGTGTATCTAGCCCTATTAGTTGGCTGCGGCGATTTCTTATATAAGCCCTCTTTTTTACAGGGTATATCCTGGACAGAGCAGGGAGCTACGAGCTAGTATTTACAATAAGTGGTAAGTATCCTTATAGTCATTAAGCCCTATTTTTCGTGCCTTGTTTAATGTATATATAGATAGAATGACAGGATAGGTTGATCGATCGCTCCACTGGTTGTTTGATTGATTGAATGAGAAAGATAATGTGCCGTCATAAAACATTAAAATTATTATATGTAACAACATTTTCATTCTGTCACTGTAACATAGTATTACACGAATTTATCGAAAACGGCGGCCCCCGCCCATCGGGGCTTAGAGAAATAGATTGGGCTACATGGTGTTTCCACGCAGAGCTAAAACCGACCAAACGTGGGTTCTAGTAAAAGTGGTACGAGTCGGGCGTCTCCTAAAACCCTATCGGTTTATTTGGGCTGTAGGGCTTGAGATGTAATTTCATCTCAAAGTCAGGTTAAAGTGTCACAAAATCGAAAGCAACATTCCCAAAATGACATACATGTACATAGTGTTGAGGGTGACGTAAATCTCAACTCAAACAATTTGAAATTAGTAACAACGGCAGCCTAGATCTATATGTAACACTGTGTTTTCTGTAGAGTCAACCAAAGCCCAAAACTCGATACCAAAATGTCTCGAGGTCTTGTACAAAAAGAAAATGGAAAAAGCCAGAACACACATATTTTTATTTTAGGTCCGTAAAGGATACACTACTTAATGATGTGTCAATGTTAATCTTTTTTTTTTCTTTCAAAAAGTACATCATTTTTGTTGGGAAGTTCTAACCGTACCAGTCCAATCAATTACGGACCAGTCTGAGTTAGTTCAGACCATAGAGTGAACGCGGCTGAGGGCCTGGTACCAGTTCTTCAAAGCAGTGTTGGGGTAACAAACTCGTTAGTGACCTAACCGAATGCATTTGCAAAAGTTACTCACTTTTTTCAGCTTACTGGCCATATTATTTGATGAAGTTAACTCACGTCAAGGTTAGTTTTTTACAACTAGAATCTGGCTTCTTTGATTGCTTGCGAATGACAACATTAACACGTCTTTGCATTAAAACCCCCGGAAACTCAGTATAGAAAAGTGGGTCGATTCTAATGAGTACACACATCATGCATGTACCTTTATTTCAAAGAAAATTGAAAACTACGATTATGCCCCTTACTCGAACACATTCTCCTGGTCCAAAACGTTGCTCGAGCCATTTAATACGAAAAAAAAAACGCCTATAAAAATGTATTGAAAATTTTACCACCAAAGAAAGTGATTTTTTTTTTCAGAAAAAAAAACTGATATTTTTCATATTTCTGCTCATAACATAGATTGTGGGTACTTGCTAGAGGCGGATGTACTCGTCGAGCCGGTTCTAACGAGTATCCACAACCTATGTTTTGGGCAGAAATATGAAAAGTGATGTGTTAACCTGTAAACCCCAGTTTTACTATATAAAAGTGGGGTTCAAGTGAGGGGGGTCAAAATTATATAGGTGTGTCTTCGTGATATACAGTTCGACTGTATATATACTTTATTATGCTTGTGACTCGCATTTTTTCCTAGACACAGCTATAATACTCGCTCAGGGATATATTCAAAAATAGTCCCAGCCACGTAGCACGCAACAGTGATCCAACGTGAACATGTCGTATTACTGTCGACCAGACGTTGGACCGTCATTCTTTGCTGGTTGGGGCCGATTGTTTGTCCACCAATCAAAATTAAACAATACTGCAAGCTCTCATATTGCTGCTATCCAAGTGCTTTTCATTGACCAATAAAGTTAAACCCGCAGATTGAAGGTTTAATCCAATAAATGCCTAGTGACACTGACGAATGATGTAGACCCAGACCAGATACCACGGAACATGGCTTCTGACCTGGGTGTAAATTGTTTGCTTAAAGTACATGTATTTCCACAAACATAACAACTCTGATATCGTCACAATTATAAATGGACCAGTTCCAAGCTATGACGTCGGAGATTCTGATGCCATATGTGGGTTAATAAATAGTTTGTTTGTTTTTCAGTTTAACGGCCCAGTCAACACTATTTTAGGTCATTTTTGAGCCGGTCAGTTTACCTATCCACACTTTCCTGGGCAGGCTTATACGTATGCGGTTAACCAGTACAGTGCACATTCTTTCGCCAGAAACTGACAACTGCCCTTCTTGAATCAGCGGAAGGGAGAGAATGACCGTAGAAAAGATTTCATGATCAATCTCCACGAAATAATGTTGCCGACCCCGGCAGGTATCGAACCCACGTCCTCCTGATTACCAGTCAGACGCGCATCCGATTGAATTACCGAGGCCGGCTGGGTTAATAAATAGAGCACTTTGAAATGGAAGGATTCGCCCTAGCCAGTACAAAACAGCGGGCTAAAATCGCGTCGCACTCTTTGTGGGCTGGGGCACTTACCGGAACCTGTTTTTTGATGTCGGCTTGTTTAAACGAGACTGTTAATATACAAGAGAGGCGAACCAGTAGTATTGTCAGTAAATAGAGGATATTTTGAGATGAATACCAAAAATATTTCATCGAGTGTGTTGAAAATAGCAGAATTTTCACGAGTGCGAAGCTCGAGTGAAAAGTCTGATGTTTTCAACACACGAGATGGAATATTTTTGAAATATATCGAAAAAAAGTAAATTTTCTTTTTATTTGATAATATTTTAGGACACTTACTATAATTGATCAATCGGATCTTACGTCACAATTTTTGACTTGGCTATGACGTCACAACTGTCAGTTGCAAATTGTAAACAGATCGCCGTTTTTAAAACAACATTTTTACAGTTCAAAGAATGTTTTTTCAAGGTATTTTACAGAGTTATTTTATAGATAACATATGAAGTTTTGCGAGAAAATAGTCCGGGCTGCTACTGTGAAAATAACATGGTCATGTTATTTTTCACACTGTGAAAATATCTTTATATTTTCACAGTGTGAAAATATCACTTTTATTTGTTTCAGATATGCATTGATTTCACTGCTATGTATAAAATAAAGTGAAATTCCGCTTTTAAGACCACCTAAAACTAAGAAAATATTTGCTTTTAAAGGCATATTTAGAAGGTTTCTGGTACATTTTCTTTGTGTTTTCTACATTCAGTATGCTCTAGTTGGAGAACACCTTGGGGACTTTCAAAAGTGGTCTTTAAGACCACTTTTGAACAGTCCCGAAGGTGGTCTTAATAAAGGATTTTACTGTTCTTTGAACTTCTACTTTCAGCCGTTTTCCTGCTGCTGGGAGCAACTTTGGGACTTGTCACAGTTATTTTTACAAAATCACTGAAGTATCACTCTGTCAGTAAGGTGGAAGAAAACAATGTGGATACACACAATATAGGGCAGAATTGAGGGGTATCGAGGGCTTACGGAGAGACAGAGATGACGATTAAATCTATAAAATACCGAAAATGAATTCTTCAGTTACCAAGGAATGTCGGATCAACGCCGGGCGGGCAACGTTGCAACGTCGTTTCGATGTCGGCCCGACGTTGGTCTTCTGTTTTGTGCTTGGTTGGTTAATGAAAAAATGTCTGATATACAGTAAAATTCCGCTATTACAAATTAGAAGTGGAGGCAATGATCAAGAATCGATACAATTAACCCACAGCTCCCAACAGAGACACCAAAGGGAAAGAAACACGAACATGAGATGAAACAACAGACCCCAATGGAAACATCAACAGCGGAAAGCCAAAACGACAGTTACTTTCCCACAAAATGGCCAATAGGCCATCCAAAAGAAAATAATATAAGCGACACAAACACTCAAAAACAAACCATAACAAAAATAAACCGCGACAGAAGAACCGTCTTGGAACGGTCAGCGGAAACGAATTCCGCTGGGCGGCTTTTAAAAATCCATTTTATGTGGCTTGCTTCCGTCGCGATTAAGACAAATAATTTGTTCAGTCCGCATGAAGGCCTCCTTACTCATCAGTGCAACATATCCGTGAACACAAAAATTAAAAAAAAAAACACAGAGTTGAAACAATTTGAGGACTCGACAGCAAGAAGGAGCAAACGAAAACCAACACTTAGACTCCGATGGGCCCAACCAGAGACAGAGTATCAGGCTCCAACCAACGTTACATTGAATTAGATCGCTCAGACCATCTCAAATAAAGATTAATTCTGCTTTTTAAAGCTGACTAAACGTTTCACTTTTTCCTTCTTTGTGTTTCTACACCCAGCGTCCTCTAGTACGAGACCATCGTTGGGACCGTTCAAAAGTGGTCTTACAGACCGCTTTTCAACAGTCCTAAAGGTGGTGTTAATGTAGGAATTATAATGTAGTATTCTCGAATGTTAAAAACGTTGGGCCATGACCAGCTGGGTGAGGCTAATGTTCTCTTTCTCAAGAGCTTGTTGCTATCGCTTATTTTCGGTTTGGTTCCAAGTTTAACGGACCAGTCAACAATTTTAAATAAGGTCGAGCTGGTCTGTTTCCCTAGCAATATTTCATTCTTTCGCCAATCAGCGGAAGGGAGAGGATTACCGTAGCCAACAGTTCATGATCAGTTTCCAGGAAGTTATGTAGTCGGACCCAGCGGAGATCGAACCCACGACCTCCTAAAGCATACGTCTAAGCCACCGAGGCCCGTGACCATGGTTAATTATGCTTATTATGCCTTTAAAACAGATGAAAATACATTGTGATGGACTAAATTATCTTATCTCAAAAATTTTTTGCTGCAAAGGTTGTAAGATACAATGCTTACCAAATATACGTGCTTGGAGAAATAGACTGGGCTGCACTATGCTTCCTCGCAGAGCTGAATCTGACCGCACATGAGTACTGGCAAACCGCTTAGTCGGACTCAGCCTGTCAAGGGAAAGTGTTGCGAGTCAGACTGTCAAGTGCATATAAGCTTTATTGGTTTCATTAGGTATGTCAGTTCATCTCAATCTCGCACGGTCGGGTACAAGTCCCACAAAATTAAAAGCAACGTCTCCAAAGCGACCAGGGGCCAGTTGTTCAAAGCATCGTTATCTTAACGAGCTCGTTAGTGGTCATATTATTAACTCTTCTAGCAAGTACAATATCGTAAATTTTGGTATTTTTGCTGGAAAAATGTGAGCAGCTTTTGCAAAAGCTGCTCACATTTTTTCAGCAAAAATTTCAGCATATTTGCCATATTTAATGATCAAAGTTTTAACGATACGTTAACTAACGACCGCGTTAGTTTTGAACAACTGGCCCCAAGTGTTGACGAGGACGTTAACCTCAATCAAGCAAACAAACAAAACCAAATATGTATGCACGTAATAAATACTCATATACTAGAGAATGTGTGCTAAACAAAACAAAAATAAGCCCTCTTACCCACTTAATCAGAACAAAGTCTTACCTGCATACTTGGAGAACCGATGGGGCAACAGTTCGCGCATGATCAAAAAGCTCACTGCGAAGTCTCTGATCAGATAGCGGGGATGCGTAGGCTGATTTGAGTCTTCACTTAGCGGCCATGCTCGAAGACTTCTTTTCGCCTGGCCCGGTTCATATGATCCTTTATAATAACAAAACATTACATGTACTTTTTTCATTAAGCCGGACCGTGTGAAAAAAATATTTACCTAGGTCACTAGTACTGATTGCACCGAATTATTATGTAGTATTCCCCATAAGCGCCCCCGCCCATCGGGACTTGGAGGGATAGGTTGGGCTGCATAATGTTTATGTGCAGAGCTGTAACTGACCGAACTTGAGTACTGGTAAACCGCATGGTCTAAGCCTGTCCAAGAAAAGTGGTGCGAGTTGGACCGCTCCTTAGCGGTTTCTTTGGGCGGTAGGGCTTGAGATGTCATTTGATCTCAATATCGGGTAAGAGTCCAACAAAATAGGAAGCCACGTCTCCATATTGACTCGGGACGTAAACCTCAACTCAAAAAAACAAATTATCCACCATAAAGAAGTGACAAACTACTGAGCTAGATGTTTGAGGTTTTTATGTGCGTGGCAAGAGCAACGCTGAGGTCCTGCGGGTGAGGTAGTTTTGCTTATGCCGGCCGTAAAAGTCTCCCTTCCCTTCATCATAGTGAAGGTTATATTTTCTTGTCCTTTAGGGTCATTTTTGAAAATATCTGAGGGTCACTGATGAGGCCTAAATGGTCCGGAAAAACTTGTACACTCCATATTTTTTTCAGTCCTGTGGTGTATTCCTTGCTTCCAAAGGATAACACTTTCATAAAACACATTGAATCAATGATCTGTTGGAAGGTACAAGTTGGTGCTTAATATTATTATTTTACTGGCAGAATAGTTATTATAATGGATGTGGGAAATGTTTTTTGAATCACATGACGTCGCGTCTGAGAGTGTAATAACGCCATGTATTATTTCGATAATCCACTAGTGGATTAAATATGCAAATTAGCTAGATACGTCCCGTAACGTCACATGAAAGACGTCCTTAACGACGTCGCGTTTACTAAAGGCGGAATATTGACATTTTTGTAAACAATCGTGAATAAAATGCGTTTTAAATGTCATATGATAAATAGAATCTTGCATTCGTGCTCATGTATTATTGAATTTATTAAACTCGTTGAGGAAAGGGGATAAAATGCTCGGCAAAGCCTCGCATTTTATCCCTTTTCCTCAACTCGTTTAATAAATTCAATAATACATGAACACTCATGTTGGATCCTCTATGTAGGGGGTGGTTGGGTGAGACAACGGTGTCGTGTATCGGTGTCCAACTGATAATGGCCTATAGTTGGGTAAGGCCTGCTGTCATTGCAGTTGGTAACGGTAGAGGGGAATGTTATTTCTTCTGTGACTACACTTCCATTCATTTTCTTCCCTCTCCCCTGTCCCTCACTTTAATCTTATCTACATTGTCTTCTATCTCTTTTCTCCCTTTCTTTGGGAGATGACACAAAATCACCCACAAGGGTTGACGTGTCGTTAAACCCAAAACAATCAGTCAATTAATTTATGTGTAAGTACATGTAGACTGTTTTACTTTAAAATTGATACAATGATAACAAGATATGATTTTTTTAGCTCACCTGTCACGTAGTGACAAGGTGAGCTTTTGTGATCACATTTTGTCCGTCGTCCGTCGTCAGTGCGTCCGTGCGTGCGTCCGTGCGTGCGTGCGTAAACAATTTCTTGTCCGCACGATAGCATCTTCATTTATGATTTGATTTTAACCAGACTTGCACACAACTTGTACACCATGAGATCTAGGTTCCTTTCTTGAACCAGCCATATCCCATCATGTGTTAAGGAGTTACGGCCCCTGAAAGGGCAAAACTTGCCTATTTTGGTCTTGTCCGCATGATAGCATCTTCATTTTTTATTTGATTTTAACCAGACTTGCACACAACTTGTACCACCATGAGATCTGGGTTCCTTTCTTGAACCATCCATATCCCATCATGTGTTACGGAGTTACGGCCTCTGAAAGGGCAAAAATTGCCTATTTTGGTCTTGTCTGCATGATAGATGGTTCATTTATGATTTGATTTTAACTAAACTTGCACACAATTTGTACCACCACAAAATCTCGGTCAAGTTCGAATATGGGTCATGTCGGGTCAAAAAGTAGGTCAGTAGGTCAAATCAGAAAAAGTACCTTGTGAAGACACGAGAGGCCCCAGTTTTGGTCCGATCATCAGCAAACTTGCCCAGAATGATCATCTTGACAATATCTCAGTCAAGTTCGAATATGGGTGTTGTCGGGTCAAAAAGTAGGTCCGTAGGTCAAATCATAGAAAAACTGTCTGAACACACTAGAGGCCACAATTTATGTCCAATCATTATCAAACTTGCTCAGAATGATTATTTTAATAATATCTTGGTAACATTCGAATATGAGTCATGCCGGGTCAAAAAGTAGGTCAGCAGGTCAAATCATAGAAAAACCTTGTGAATACACTAGAGGCCGCAGTTTTGGTTCAATCATTATCAAACCTGCCCAGAATGATCATCTTGACAAAATCTTGGTCACATTTGAATACAGGTCATGTCGGGTGAAAAAGTAGGTCAGTAGGTCAAATCATAGAAAAAGCTTGTGAACACACTAGAGGCCACAGTTTTGGTCCGATCATCATCAAACTTGCCCAGAATGATCATCTTGACAATATCTCAGTCAAGTTAAAATATGGGTCAGGTTGGGTCAAAAAGTAGGTCAGTAGGTCAAATCAAAGAAAAACCCTCTGAACACACATGTGGCTACAGTTTTGGTCCGATCATCATCAAACTTGCTCAAAATGATCATTTGACAATATCTCGGTTAATTTCGAATATGGGTCGTGTCTGGTCAATATGTAGGTCAGATTGTTGAAAAACATTGTGAACACACTAGAGGCCCAAGTTTTGGTCCGATCATCATCAAACTTGCTCAGAATGATCATCTTGACATTATCTGTGTCAAGTTTGAATATGGGACATGTCGGGTCAAAAAGTAGGTCAGCAGGTCAAATCATAGAAAAACGTTTTGAACACTCTAAGAGGCCACAGTTTCAGTCAAATCATCATAAAACTTGCTCAGAATGATCATCTGGACAATATCTCAGTTAAGTTTGAATATTGGTCATGTCAAATCAAAAAGTAGATCAGTAGGTTATTTTGTCATAACTTTTGAACCGTTTGAGATAGAGCCTTCATATTTGGCATGTAGGTTCCTTCTGACAAGGGCTTCCCACTCATAAAGATTTGACCTGTGACATTGACCTGTGACCTACTTTATCATACCTTTTGAACCATATGAGATAGAGCCTTCATATTTGGCATGCATGTTCCTTGTGACAAGTTTTTCTCAGCCATTCAAAACTTTTGACCCTTGACCTTTGACCTACTTTGTCATAACTTTTAAAGCATTTGAGATACAGCCTTCATATTTAGCATGTCGGTTCCTTGTGACAATGTTGCTTAGGTTATCCTCTACCAAAAAGGCTAAACAATCCCTCTCGGATGAACAAAATGGCCACCGGAGGTAAAAATAGAAAAATATTGTAAATTTGATTCAAACGGAAACTCCCCCTAAACCCTAAGCCAATTTGATTCAAAGTTCACAGGAATGTTGCCTAGGTTACTCCCTACCAAATAAGCTAAAATCACTCTGCTGATGAACAAGATGGCCACAATGGCTAAAAATAGAATGTACTTGAGACAGTGACACACAGGTGAGCGAACCAGGGCCCTCTGGGCCCTCTTGTGTTTTATATTAGGATCACTTTTTGTCTGACATACGTGCGTAAACAATTTCTTCAAACAACATCTCCTCCTAAACCACTGATCGGATTTTGACCAAACTTCACAGGAATGATCCTAAGGTGGTCCCCTTTCAAAGTTGTTCAACTGGTTTTAGTCCGTTGCACATATAGGTCACAGGAGCCAAAAATAGATTTTTTCACCGAAAACTTAAAAAATCTTCTTCTCTGAAACCGCAAGGCCCAGGTCTTTGATATTTGGTATGAAGTTTCATCTAGTGGACCCCTACCAAGATTGTTCAAATCATAGTGCTGGGGCCAAAAATGCCCCCGCCCCGGGGCCCCTTTGGTTTTACATGGACTTATATAGGAAAATCTTCAAAAATCTTCTCTGAAACCACAAGGCCCAGGTCTTTGATTTTTTGGTATGACCCCTACCTAGTGGACCCCTACCAAGATCGTTCAAATTATAGTGCTGGGGCCAAAAATGCCCCAGCCTCTAGGCCCTTTGGTTTTACATGGGCTTATAAAGGGAAAATCTGTAAAAATCTTCTCCTCTGAAACCGCAAGGCCCAGGTCTTTGCTATTTGGTATGAAGCTTCACCTAGTGGACCCCTACCAAGATTGTTAAAATTATAGTGCTGGGGCCAAAAATGCCCCCGCCCCGGGGCCCTTTGGTTTTACATAGGCTTATCGGTCGAAACTAGCTAGTCTGGCCCAGAAAACATGTACACTCCATATTTTTCACTTCTGTGGTGTATTCCTTGCTTCCAAAGGATAACTCTTTTATAGAACATATTTAACTTCACTACAGCTGGTGTGTGGGAATGTGTGGCGGCGGTAAAACGTCTCCCTGCCCTACATCATAGTGTAGATTATATTTTCTTGTCCTTTGGGATCATTGATTCCATTGTGGAATTTTGAAAATATCTGAGGGTCACTGATGAGGCCTAATCTGCCGAAACTAGCTAGTCTGGCCCAGAAAACATGTACACTCCATATTTTTCACTTCTGTGGTGTATTCCTTGCTTCCAAAGGATAACCCTTTTATAGAACATATTATGTAGGGAAAATCATTAAAAAATCTTCTTCTCTGAAACTGCAAGGCCCAGGTCTTTGATATTTGGTATGAAGCTTCACCTTGTGGACCTCTACCAAGATTGTTCAAATTATAGCCCTGGGGCCAAGAATGCCCACCCCCCCCCCCCCCTCCCCCCTCTGGGGCCCTTTGGTTTTTAGCTCACCTGTCACGTAGTGACAAGGTGAGCTTTTGTGATCACTTTTTGTCCGTCGTGCGTGCGTCCGTCCGTAAACAATTTCAAATAAGTATATCTCTAATACCCCATGGTCAATCTTGATCAAATTTCATGGGAAGCATCATCAGGTAGGGGGAAGGCTGCATAAGGTTTTTGGGCTGATCAGATTGGAATTCTGGTTGCCATGGCAACATATAGCTCCCATAGACTATCAATGGGAAAAAATTAAAATATCTTCTTCTCTGAAACCACAGGGCCCAGAGCTTAGATATTTAGCATGTATTAACGGCCAGTGGTCACCTACATAATTCCTGCCAATCATGCCCCTGGGGTCCAAATTAGCCACACCCCGGGCCCTTCGCTCCCATAAACTCATAATGGAACAAAAAGCTTCAAAAATCTTCTTCTCGGAAACCACAGGGCCCAGAGCTTAGATATTTAGCATTAGCAACAGCAAGTGGTCACCTACATAATTCCTGCCAATCATGCCCCTGGGGTCAAAACGGGCCACGCCCCGGGGCCCTTTAGCTCCTATAGACTCATAATGGAAAAAAGCTTCAAAAATCTTCTTCTCTGAAACCACAGGGCCCAGAGCTGAGATATTTGGCAACTAGCAGCGGCAAGTGGTCACCTACATAATTCCTGCCAATTATGCCCCTGGGGTCCAAATTGGCCACACCCTTGGGCCCCTTAGCTCCCATAGACTCATAATGGAAAAAAGCTTCAAAAAGCTTCTTTTCTGAAACCACAGGGCCCAGAGCTTAGATATTTAGAATGTAGCAACGGCCAGTGGTCACCTACATAATTCCTGCCAATCATGCCCCTTGGTTCCAAATGGGCGACGCCCCGTGGCCCCTTCGCTCCCATAGACTCATAATGGAACAAAAAGCTTCAAAATCTTCTTCTCGGAAACCACAGGGCCCAGAGCTAAGAAATTTAGCATGTAGCAACAGCAAGTGGTCACCTACATAATTCCTGCCAATCATGCCCCTGGGGTCAAAACGGGCCACACCCCGGGGCCCTTTGGCTCCTATAGATTCATAATGGAAAAAAGCTTCAAAAATCTTCTTCTCTGAAACCACAGGGCCCAGAGCTTAGATATTTAGCAAGTTGTAACGGCAAGTGGTCACCTACATATTTCCTGCCAATCATGCCCCTGGGGTCCAAACGGGCAATGCCCCGGGGCCCTTAAGCTCCTATAGACTCATAATGGAAAAAAGCTTCAAAAATCTTCTTCTCTGAAACCACAGGGCCCAGAGCTGAGGTATTTGGCATGTAGCAACGGCAAGTGGTCACCTACATAATTCCTGCCAATCATGCCCATTAGGTCCAAATGGGCCACACCCCGGGGCCCCTTTGCTCCCATAGACTCATAATGGAACAAAAAGCTTCAAAAATCTTCTTCTCGGAAACCACAGGGCCCAGCGCTTAGATATTTAGCATGTAGCAACAGCAAGTGGTCACCTACAAAATTCCTGCCAATCATGCCCCTGGGGTCAAAACGGGCCACGCCCCGGGGCCCTTTAGCTCCTATAGACTCATAATGGAAAAAAAGCTTCAAAAATCTTCTCTGAAACCAAAGGGCCCAGAGCTGAGGTATTTGGCATGTAGCAACGGCAAGTGGTCACCTACATAATTCCTGCCAATCATGCCCCTAAGGTCCAAATGGGCCATGCCCCGGGGCCCCTTAGCTCCCATAGACTCATAATGAAAAAAAAGCTTCAAAAATCTTCTTCTCTGAAACCACAGGGCCCAGAGTTTAGATATTTAGCATGTAGCAACGGCAAGTGGTCACCTACATAATTCCTGCCAATCATGCCCCTGGGGTCCAAATGGGCCACGCGCCGGGGCCCCTTAGCTCCCATAGACTCATAATGGAAAAAAGCTTCAAAAATCTTCTTCTCTGAAACACAGGGCCCAGAGTTTAGATATTTAGCATGTAGCAACGGCAATTGGTCACCTACATAATTCCTGCCAATCATGCCCCTGGGTTCCGAATGGGCCACGTGCCGGGGCCCCTTTGCTCCCAAAGACTCATAATGGAAAAAAGCTTAAAAAATCTTCTTCTCTTAAACCACAGGGCCCAGAGCTTAGATATTTAGTACGTAGCAACGGCAAGTGGTCACCTATATAATTCCTGCCTATCATGCCCCTGGGGTCCAAAAGGGCCACGCCCTGGGGCCCCTTAGCTCCTTTAGACTCATAATGGAAAAAAAAGCTTCAAAAATCTTCTTCTCTGAAACCACAGGGCCCAGAGCTTAGATATTTAGCATGTAGCAATGGCAAGTGGTCACCTACATAAATCCTGCCAATCATGCCCGTGGGGTCCAAATGGGCCACGCCCCGGGGCCCCTTATCTCCCATAGAAGATTCAAAAATCTTCTCCTCTGAAACCACAGGGCCCAGAGCTTAGATATTTAGCATGTAGCAACGGCAAGTGGTCACCTACATAATTCCTGCCAATCATGCCCCTGGGTTCCAAACGGGCCACGCCCCGGGGCCCTTTAGCTCCTATAGACTCATAATGGAAAAAAGCTTAAAAAAACTTCTTCTCTGAAATCACAGCGCCCAGAGCTTAGATATTTAGTACGTAGCAACGGCAAGTGGTCACCTATATAATTCCTGCCAATCATGCCCCCTTTGGTCCAAAAGGGCCACGCCCCGGGACCCCTTAGCTCCTATAGACTCATAATGGAAAAAAAAAGCTTCAAAAATCTTCTCTGACACCACAGGGCCCAGAGCTTAGATATTTAGCATGTAGCAATGGCAAGTCGTCACCTACATAAATCCTGCCAATCATGCCCGTGGGGTCCAAATGGGCCACGCCCCGGGGCCCCTTAGCTCCCATGTGTCATAATGGAAAAAAAGATTAAAAAATCTTCTTCTCTGAAACCACAGGGCCCAGAGCTTAGATATTTAGCATGTAGCAACGGCAAGTGATCACCTACATAATTCCTGCCAATCATGCCCCTGGGGTCCAAACAGGTGAGCGATATAGGGCCATTGGGCCCTCTTGTTTGGTTTTACGGCCCTTTCAAGTTTATTTCACTCATATCGAGCCGATCGTTAATCAGAGGTTGGCGAAAACCGGAGTACCCGGAGAAAAACCACCTGACCTACCGTTGCAGAACTTGGCGTCTCACATGTGACCTGAGCGAGGCTCGAACCACACCTAATGGTCAAGAGTCCGCGCTCTTAACCACTAGGCCACGGAGGCCCGTTAACAAGATATGATTATAATCTACCGAATATAAAGTCGAAAAACGAACCCCCATACTCAAATATTCATCCATGTGGACCAAAGTGGAAGGGGTGGGGCATGGACCTGACGGAGCCCCGGTTGGTTTCACTGAATGCGTCTTATCATAAGGACCAAGAATATATGGTTTAGGGGGTGGGTATCTGAACTGTTCCTGAAATACCAGGTATTTTAAGCAGGGATAGGTGGGACATGGCCCCAGTGGAAAGCCCATGTGTGGTGTCACTGAATGTGTCTCATCATAAGGACCATTGGCAAATAGTTTTGGGGGTGGGAATCTGAACGGTTTCTGAGATGTGAGGCCTTTTTATAAAGTAGTGGGGTGGGAGAGGACCCCTATGGAGCCCTTATGATCCCTAGGTTGGTATGACTGAATGCATCTTATCATAAGGATCAAGAATATATATGGTTTAGGCTTCTGAGATATGAGGCCTTTTCATGACGTGGAGCGGGGTGGGCATGGCCCTAAACACCTCGGCGCGGTGGGGGTCAGGTTGGCGTCACTGAACGAATCTTATCATAAGGAGCAAGAGTATATATTGTTTATGGATGGGGATCTGGTAGGTTTCTGATATATTAGGCATTTTAAGAAGTTGAGGACCTGGGGGACCCCCAGGTTGGTGTCATTGAATGTGTCTTATCATAAGGAACAAGAATAGTTTAGGGATAGGGACCTGAATGGTTTCTGAGATTATAGGCCTGTTATGAAGTGGAGGGCTTGAGCATGGTACCCCGAGGAACCCCTAGGTTGGCGTCTCTGAATGCTTCTTATCAGAAGGAACAAGAGTATAGAGGTAGGGGTCAGAATGGTTTCTGAAATATAAGGCCTTTCATGAAGTTGAGGGGTGGGGCATGGCCCCTGCACATCCCGGGAGCCCAGGTTGGTGTCTTTGAATGCTTCTTTTCATAAGGAACAAGATTATATATGTTTTAGATGTAGGGATCAGAATGGTTTCTGAGATATTAGGCATTTAATAAAGTTGAGGGGTGAACACGGTCCCGGAGCATTCCACCCCGGGGGGGGATCCCCATATTGGCGTCTCCGAATGCGTCTTGTCATAAGGGAAAATGATATATACAGTTTAGGGAGGGGGCGATCTGAAAGGTTTCTGAGATATTAGGCACGGCCTCGGCGCACCCAGGGGACCCTTTGAAACCTTCGTGCAAAACTTTCTGTTGATATTTATCATATCCCCTAAAGTTCAGAAAAATCCATTGATTGGTTACTGAGAACTCGTCCGAACAAACTTTTGGCGGAAAGAAGAAAAAGAAGGAGAAGAAGAAGAAACACAGGAGAACCAATACGTCTGCCCACTTCGTTCGGGAGACGTAATAACCGCTGTGCAAGTTCATGACATGCTTAAGGTCAGTTTGTATATACGAGGTGATTACACAAGAAGTTTACAGTGTTTGGCAAAACACTCTTAATATTGGCGTATATTGTCTACGCCCAAGTATAAGGTTTACTTTTGTTTGCTCCCGAAAAAGGTACTGACTGGTTGAATGTTTCTATTGACGGGTCATCCGTGTTATTAGTCGCAATGCCTTAACCCTTGTCTTTGTAAACCAGGGTTCGCAGGATCGATCCCGGGCTTCTCCAGACTTTCGGATGAGTCTTTAAACCGAGGTCCCGTCTCCGTATGACCTTAGCTGTTGGTGGAACGTAAAACTAAAACTCACTCACTTAACCCTTATCTTGCTGAATATTCAGTATATGCACCCATTTCTGACTTTGAACCAATCAGATTATTTAAGAAATAATCTCCACGTACCGTGTGTTATCGTGATTAACACACGGTGTTGGAGGGCAGATTGCGAAATATTAATTCACGACGGCGAAGCCGGAGTGAATTAATATTCGCATCTGCCCGACAACACCGTGTGTTAATCACGATAACACACCGGGTGCGTGGAAATTATTTCGATTCTAACATGATGCTAAACTGAAATACAGTAGTAACAAAGCGTTATTTTGGGGACTATTTTGCAGCGGATGTCGACAGAAGGAAATGTTTACATGCAACGTCACGATGACGCCAAATTGCACGCACCACGTTGACGACGTGAATTATCGCATATTTGCAAACGCTGACGTTTCCACTGGGTTCAATGGGAAAAACGTTAACGTCATGTTAGAATTGATGTTATTTATTCCTATAAATTCATAGACTGAATGTCAAACAGTGTAGATTCTGATCAGATGGAGGAGTTTCGGAGACGAGCATCTATTGATAAAAAGGCTAAAACTGACAAAGGACCATAACTTGCGGAGACAAGAATTTCTGTCGATAAAATGGCTAAAACTGACAAACGGTCATAACGCTGGTAAAAATCATGACCTCGATAAAATATGATCATCTTCAGGTCACGGGAACAATAACTAAAACAGTTTCATCAAAATCCCTTGAAAACTGTGGGATGAGTAGCGGAGACAAGAACTTCTGTTGATAAAATGACAAAAAGTGACACAGAGTCATAACTCTGGTAAAAATCGGTCAAGCATGACCTCGATAAAATATGATCATCTTCAGGTCATGGGAACAATAACGAGAAAGTTTCATTAAATTCCTTTGAAACTGTAGGAGGAGATTTTGTCTACGGACGGACGGACTCACGAACGGACGGAAGGACGGACGAACCCATTACTATAGTCCCGTTAGACCAACGTCGGGGGACAAACAAAGATGAGGAATCGACAGCATGAAAAAACTGAAATGCTGGAGAAACAGGAAACCAACAGTTGGACTCCGGTGGGCCTGACCAGATACAGATCATCAGGCACCAAATGACATTACATAAAAAGGTAAGACTTTAGACTGGCGCCGTCATAGAGACTGAGGTTCAATCCGCCGGCGTGCAATAAACCTTTAGCATGCCGAGCACTATTCAATACTCGCCCCTTTGGAGGGGTACCCCTATTTCGGCAACCATAATTTCCATAAACCTGAACCGACTATGCTCATACTTTGATACAGTGTAGGCAAGACATCTTCGACCATTTCTACATGAAGTATTTTGGGTCACGTGACTTCCAAATATGGCGGTCACGTTATCTGACCCGGAACCGTTTAAGACAATTAAAAAACTACAAGACAGAAGATCTGTGTACTTGATAGCTTGTGTAGCTTTCTTTCTTTCATTCTTCGAGTTCACCTTAACTCCAGAAGGGGACACAGACGGTGTACATTATATACACCCCAGGTTTGCAGGATGAAAGCCTACATAGGATTCATGTAATTACAGTAGGGGTCTTTAACCTGCACAGGGGATGACTCTCCCTGCACATGGCGCCGCCAGTTAACGTCCCGATCCGAAGGACGGTGAACTTACTGACATGCAACTGATGCCAATGGAGCGTGTTCGGACACCGAAAATTTATTGCCACTGCGGGGAATCGAACCGGGGGCCTCTAGCATCAGAGGCAAGTGCACTAATCACTGAGCTATCACGCTCCACCTATAGCTACATATATTATGGTTACAGTTGTTTAGATGGATTGGGTCTAGTATGTACAAAATTATGATAAAACAGGTAAGGGAGACCTGTTGAAGACTGGTGCTTGAGAAATCGTCGATTTGAACGTCATTTCTGGGTGTAAAATCAAACAGCCAGTTATGTGGGTAAAACCCGTGCCCTTGTAAGAAAAAACGACCCCGCCTGCATCGGAGAACCTCATCGGATGAAGTGCACTTGCTTTTTTATGAGCGTGATAAGCTGCTAAATTTGGATCACACCCTTGGGCGACTAAAGTCGCCTTCAACATGCTGAAGGTTAAAGAGGGAAGCAAAGTCATCAATGGTGATTGGGTTGGCTACGAGTTCTATGCATGTAGTCTGTTGTATAACATTCATTGTGTACCCAATCGTTTTATATCGAAGAATGTGTTTTCGAAATTCGGTACTGAAATCATTGCAAGCGTTTATTTTTTCTAAATTTATATACTAAATAGAAGTGAAGGCAATGGTCAGGAATTGATATAATTATCCCACAGCACCCATCAGAGACACCAAAGGGAAAGAAACACAAACATGAAATAACTAGATCCTAATGGAAATATCAATAGCGGAGAGCCAAAAGGACTGAGTTTCCCATAAAATGGCAAATTGGCTATCCAAAGCAAAAATATATAATCGATACACACACTCAAAGACAAAACATAACAAAAATAAACCGCGACAGAAGAACCGCCTTGGAAGGGTCAGTGAAACGAATTCCTTAGGGGGTAGGGGTTGCGGGGGGGGGGGGGGGGGGCTTAAATCGATTTTACGCAGCATTAATCCTCGCCCTTACTTCCGTCTCGATTTAGACAAATAATTCGTTCAGTCCGCATGAAGGCCTCCTAACTCATAAGTGCAACATCTCCGAGAATACAAAAATCAAACAACCACAGAGTTGAACAACGGTGAGGACTCGACAGCAAGAAACCACTGAAATGCTGGAGCAACAGAAAACCGACAGTTATAGTTAGACTCTGATGGGCCCGACCAAGGACAGAGTTGGGACTATCTAAAACGATGAAAAACCTGCTGAATTCAGCAGGTTGCGGATCAGCAGAAAGTTACTACCACGCTGAACTGCTTAATATTAGTTAAATTGGGGGTACCTGTTTTTTTTTTGTTTTTTTTTTTTTGTTGTTGTTTTGTTTTTTCTCGTATAAATTTTATGGCCCAGGCGACAATATTGTATGTATATGGCACATTCATCATAATTTGCTGAAATTTAGTTAAAGAATGTATTCTTTAGCTATCACTGGACACATATACGGTACCTACATAGTACTGACTGTACAGATCTGCGTTCGTTACGGAAAATGAAGTTTGTCACCTAAAGTATGTTTGTTACATGTGGGTTTACGGCGAACCACAAACCCCCATGCTGACACGACGACCGAGGGTGATTTCTGACAGGTGAACGGGCAGCTGTGGGGTAAGGCACAAGAAAAATACTATATTGAAGACATAAATTATTAACAGTAACTATTTACAACAATACAAACACTAAACATTACATTTATTCACCTTTATAATCATTTCACGGCGCACGCCCCCAAAGCAAAACTAAGTTTTGTGCTCGAGACGGCGACGTGAAAATTATAGAAGCAAAGGACAAAATATACGAACAACAAAAAATAAAAAAAAAGCGACTGGCCATATATAAGTCCACTTGGGGTGAACTGCGTCGACGCGCTGGTGTACTGAGAATTTATATCATGTCAACTTGACTATCACTGAAAGTATCACTGTCTACTTGACTATAAGTTGACTATCACTTTCAACTCGGCTATCACCAGCAACTTGGCTATCACCAGCAACTTAGCTATCACCAACAACTTGTCGTTATCGTATGGTCACGACGCCCTGTGTAACGGTGCTGCCCGCCTCTGCATGGCATCTGGGCCGATACGTCGTACCAATACCTGCTCCTCTCGACCAGGGAGCAGCAGGTCACCACACGTCATTGTGCTGCAAATTACGATAACTGACTATAATACAGTTCACGAAACGTATACGCTATATCATGATCCCTGTCGCGGAGAAATCTGAATATGTTCATGCATATACCGTTATTGCGCATGCGCCGACCAGACACACAGGCTGATCAGTACATGCGACAAATAACCGCGCAACAGAACTCAACTTGACTGTGCATCAAAATATCAGCACCCAGCGCTTGAAACAAGAATACTCAAAGTTTATGCTTCCTTCCTGAGAACTGCAGAAATCAATTAATGCTCACTACAACTGAGCATAATACTCATCAAATTCGTACTCACTACATTAGCACAGGTAAGAGGCAATTGAACAGACATCGCTTTGCGCTACCTGGTCACCTGCCTATTAAAGGAAACATAACAAGCTCCATTTCATATCCTTCTCGACACGGCTCACAAATATAGCTACTTACAATTCATTACAATAGGAACAGCTAGAAACTAAAAACAGAAAGGTTTTTATCTATTCTACACAACATTTGTTAGTGACTGATAGGGATCAAGACTGTTTGCCGTAAATTCTTCCACAACGTCAGAACCGCCTTCGCGACGCTGATGACGCAACTGACGTCATCCACGCCACTCAGGTCGTTATAACGTGTGGCGACCAAATACTCTCACTTATGATCATCACGTTCTTTACATGTACATACATGTTCAAACAGAGTTCTTAAACAGAAACGGCATCATTACAAAATGAACTCGTAATTCTTCTTGAACAAAATTCTTTCTACACAACATGAACATGCTTGCGATACCAATTTATCACGGTTCATCATCATGGATAACCCGACAGGCTCTTGTCTTAGAGTTTGCCCTGATGATGAAGATATGGTTAAACCCGTCTTAATTTTACGTCCCCTCAACACCTAATATCATATAGAGAAGGGACCATGATTTTCTAACCACCGATAGTCAAAAGTTATGGATAGAACAAATGACCCAACGTTTATAAATATATTTTACAAAAAGAGGGATATAAAAGCCTAAATGAATCTAGAATGATCGAGTGCCCGAGTCTTACGTCTCATCAAGATCTAGGGTTACACGGAGACAGGACACCGATTTAAAAACTCATTCGAATTCTGGAGAAGCCTGGGACCGATCCTGCGATCCCTAGCTGGCAAAGCGAGTAGCATAATCATTACACCACAGAGGCTTCCAAAGTGAATCCAGAATAGGCTTCAGAAAGTTGGGGTATACTAGAAGAAAACCCATCCAAAACCTACAAGCATGTTCATACCAGAAATAATACTAAACATAGATTTAAAATACCGTCAAAGATTCTTCGTATGGCTCGTCACAATTGACCTGCTACTGGTATAGTGTTCATTTTTCAGGGTACTTATATCTATGAATACTACAGGAAAATGATACATACCCGTGCTAGCACGCTAAAAATGTGATGTGTAAAGATACTATCAACAATCATAGCAATATAGCAAATATCAGCAGATCATTGACCTCCGTTACAATTGTATTTCCCTTAGGGTAAAATGATGAAACTTCCCTACAGATCAATGGTATAACTCCCGTAAGTACGAATACCCACAACATTGTGAATGGCATGAAAAATATATATGGCACAATTTAGCGGTTGGCGACTTTTTAGGCAAACTATATAAAAATCAGCCTTATAGCGGCAAACTGTATGGTAAATAATTTCCCCACAAACCACTCATGCATACTTCGTATGATATGTGCACGATTTGTGCGTGGAGCGGCATATTTTGCCTACCGTATTTCACCTAAAATATTTCAGTCGCGCTGCTTTGCCATATACCTACTAAAAATAATTTAGATGTGCATTAGCACCAGAAAGGTTTCCTATTCCATCTCGCAACAATGTTGATGATACTTCAAGATTATGGTCGCCTCGTCCATCGGGGAATGCATGGAAATGGAGATTTGGCTACAGGATGCTACAACGCAGAGCTAAAACCGACGGAACATGAGTACTGGTAAACCGCCTAGAAAGTCTAGGCCTGGCCAGGCAAACTGGTACGAATCGGACCTATGATCGACAAGTTGTCGCATCACGAAAACATACCTATTTAATTTTGACCCCCTTGAACACCACTTTTATATAGTAAAACTTAGGTTTCAGGGGGTATACCTTTTTTTCCTTATTTCTGCTCTAAAATATAGATTGTGGGTACTCGTTAGAACCGCCTCGATGAGGCGGTTCTAACGAGTGCCAACAATCTATATTTGGAGCAGAAATGAGAAAAATATCACGATTTTTCATCATAAAATTTTCAGTTTTTCTGCGATAAAGGTTGCAATGTATTTGTATAGGCGTATTTGCGTAATGTGAAGTGTGCTTGTTCAATGTCAATGAGTGGGTGAGCGTTTGAGTTTTACGTCTAACCAACAGATAAGGTCATACGGAGACGGGACATCGGTTTAAAGACTCATCCGAAAGTCTGGAGAAGCCCGGGATCAATCTTGCGACCCCTGGTTTAAAAGGCGAGTAGCATAACCACTACACTTGTAGGCTTCTTCTTATTCAATGTATTGAATGACTAACTAGCCATCCTTATATTGACGAGTGTCATTTACCTGAGAGGAAGAAACAAATTTATTCGTTTATTATAGTTGACCTTGCCCGGGGACAAGTTCATGTTGCACAAATACAACTTCTGATGAAAATTGGTGATATTTTTCCTCCAAAAATAGGCATATATATAGATTATGCTCCAACGGCGATATACCTCACTTTCTTCCGCTATATCACCGATTGGAGCATATATATTATACCACAATATTCCAACGGCGATACAAACTATATCGCCGACTTCAATCGGCGATATACCTCACTTTCTTTCGCTATATCACCGATTGAAGCACTTTACATATATATAATATACCACAATTTTCCGACGGCGATACAAACTATATCGCCGACTTGAGCATAAAAAAAATAAATTATCGCCCTCTCAATCACACCTGAATCATCCTCAACACTCTATCATACTCAATCTTGCAATTTCCTGCTTAAAAGGTTGTATAGAGTTAAAATATCTCTGTTTTTCTCTAAAATTCTTTCCACCACACTTATCACAGATTTGATATTTTGCTGTAGTACCTTTACCACATTGCAAACATTTCACTACTTTACTTTTGTTATGTTTTATAATAAAATTATGAGCCTTGCAGTATATAGAATGCTTTACTGATTTATTTTTACATGGTTTATTTGAACCTAACGGCAACATAGCACATATATTTTGCATCTTTGCTTTTTCTATATCCATTTTTATTATTATATTTAAAAAATTTTTTTTATAGTTTAAAAGAAAACAAAAAATGAGTTCTGTAGAGAGACTGATACAATTGCATAGTGAAGGAAGAATTAGTGATGAGGCTTTAGACAAGGGTCTTAAATCCTTAGATATTGAGAAACAGAAGAGTGATGCACCACAACAAACTTCTGCATTAGATAATCTGCGTAAAAGACGTAGAAATAAAAAGAAAAGAAAAAAAGCCGTCAATGCAGAAGTAATAAATGATGATATAAAATTAGTTGATAATCCATTATGCAATTACTTCAAAGCGTATGAAATAGATGCTCATAAATATAAAGACCCAAATATTTTGTTTAATGATAAAAAATCTGTCATTATAGATAAAATTAATGAAAACATTAAAGAATACAATGGTATTAAATTTTCAATTGGGTTATCTATAAAGTTTTTTAAAGATGAACTTAATGGTGAAAGAAAAGAAGTTATCGGTGCATCACACGGAGAACAATGTGCAGTTCTTAATGAAAATAATTTAGATGAAAACTATAACAAACAAACAACTTATATACAAACATGGATTGAAAAATTCACAAATACCGCAACAGGTTTAGAAATTGACCATTGTATCAAACTCTATGTTAACATAGCAAAATATGAACCACTCAAAGGTTCTTCATATATTCCTCTTCCAAAAGTAATAGCAAACAAACAAGCAATAATTAATATGAAAAACAATGATAATAGATGTTTAGAATGGGCATTAAAATCTGCCTTATATCCAGCAAAGAATAACTTGAATAATGTATATAGTTATAAAAAATGTCCTAATCTGAATATGGAAGGAATTGACTTTCCCACACCAATCTCACAAATACCAAAAGTTGAGAAACAAAACAATATAGCAATCAATGTTTATGGATATACAATCACAAAAAAGACAGAGAAACTTACTGTATTTCCATATCATATTTCAAATCAATCAAATGATAAAGAAAGAATTAACCTGCTTTTGATAACAGAAGTTGAAGAGGAAATTGATGATAATGAAGAAGGAGAAATAGATGAAAATTATAATCCAGATGAAAAACCACAAAAGGAAACAAAATATCACTACTGTTGGATTAAAAGCCTAAATAGATTACTTCGTAATCAGAATAACAAACACGGAACTACTTACTTTTGTGAATAAATGTCTTCACGGTTTTTCAAGAGAAGACCTACTAATCAAACACAAAGAAGACTGTGAAGGCATAAATAAATCTCCAATGCGAATAGAAATGCCATCAAAAGGTCTTATCAAGTTAAAAACCACCAAAATCAAATGCCCGTTCCATTTGTTATCTATGCTGACTTTGAAGCACAAATCAAACCCAAATCACAACAAAAAGGAGACAAATCAGAAATAACAAGCGAACACGAAGCGTGTGGATTTGGATATCAAGTTGTTAGATATGATGGTAAAGCAGACAAACCAGTAATATACAGAGGTGAAGATGATGCAGAGGTTTTTCTAAATCATTTAGAATGTGAAGTAGAAAACATTAACAACGTTTTCAAACATCCTAAAAAAATAATAATGACAGAAAAGAACATACAAGATTATGAAGAGGCTACTCATTGTTGGATATGTGAAAAAGAAATTGATAATGAAAAGAATCCAAAAGTAAAAGACCACTGTCATTTCACAGGAGAATATAGAGGACCAGCACACAAATCTTGTAATCTAAAACTTGCAATCAAACCAAATAAAACCAAAATTCCAGTTGTCTTCCACAACTTAAAAGGTTATGATAGCCATCTAATAATGCAGAAAATACACAAAGCAAGTGGAAACATTACTTGTATTGCAAATAATGCAGAGAAATTCATCTCATTCAGCATTGGACAACTGAAATTCTTAGACAGTTTTCAATTTATGGCTTCCTCTCTTGAAAAGTTGGTAGATGGAGCAATTGGTGTAAGTACAGAATGTGGAAAATGTAAAGATACAGAAGAAATAAACATCAATGAAAATTGGTTATTAACAGCAAAATGTAAAAAATGCCACAATACAAGATATAAACAACTCAACAAATCAGACTTATGGTCTGGTCGCTTAATGTTTGTATTTCTTTCCCTTTGGTGTCTTTTATGGATGGAGTAAGTTAATTGTATCAATTCCTGATCTTTGTTTTACTTCTACTTTACCATTAACTGTAAAACATACAACTAACTCACATCTTCTTGCTCGTAAAGGTATCCATACGAATATATTGACAGTCAAGAAAGATTCAATGAAACTGAACTACCACCAATAGACAAATTCTACAGTTCTCTAACAGATGAAAGTATCAAACAAAAAGACTATGAACACGCTCAAAAAGTATGGAAACAATTTAACTGTAAAACACTTGGTGATTATCATGATTTATATCTCAAAACAGATGTTCTCTTACTTGCAGATGTTTTTCAAAAGTTTAGAGAAACCTGTATGAATAACTATAAATTTGACCCTCTACATTACTACACTGCACCTGGTCTATCTTGGGATGCTCTTCTAAAATACACAAAAATAGAATTACAACTTCTATCAGATTTGGATATGCATCTTTTCATTGAAAAAGGAATGAGAGGTGGAATAAGTATGGTTTCTAAAAGACACGCAAAAGCAAACAATAAATATGTCGCAGATTATAATCCAGATGAAGAAGACAATTACATAATGTATTTAGATGCAAATAATTTATATGGTCATTCAATGAGCCAACCACTTCCATATGGTGGTTTCAAATGGATAACTAATAAAGATTTAATAGATGGAGAACTTCAACCACTAAAAAAAGGTAGAGGAAGAATATATGAAGTAGATTTAGAATATCCCAAACATTTACATAAACTACATAACGACTATCCACTTGCACCTGAAAAATTAGCAATTAAAAAAGAATGGTTATCCGACTATCAAAATGAACTAATTGAAAATAGTATGTTAAAAACAGAAAAACTTGTCCCCAATCTAATGGATAAGAAGAAATATGTAGTGCATTACAAGAACTTGAGACTATACAAACAACTTGGTATGAAAATAACAAAAATACACAGAATATTAGAATTTGATGAGAAACCTTGGATGGAACCTTACATACGTCTGAATACAGAATTACGTAAAAAAGCAAAGACTACATTTGAAAAAGATTTCTTTAAACTTATGAACAACTCAGTATTTGGCAAAACAATGGAAAACATACGTAAAAGAGTTGATATTAAATTAGTCAAAACAGATGGCAGTGAAAATGAAAAAATCCGCAAGATAATAGCCAAACCAAACTTCAATCGTAGAGTAAAGTTCTCTGATGAGTTATCTGCCATTCAAGTGAATAAAACAAGATTAACTCTAAATAAACCAATATATGTTGGCTTCTGTGTTTTAGATTTATCAAAACATCTTATGTATGATTGGTATTATAATACATTGAAAAAGAAGTATGGTGATAACTGCACCTTGTTATACACCGATACTGATAGTTTATTAGTAGCCATTAAAACTGAAGATGCTTACAAAGATATGTCTGAAATGAAAGATGAATACGATTTCTCTGATTATCCAAAAGAACATCCACTATACGATGAAACAAACAAGAAGGTCATAGGTAAGATGAAGGATGAATGTGCTGGTGTTTCAATATCAGAATATATTGGTCTTCGTCCTAAATTATATTCAGTATTAAGAGCAGATGAACAAGTCATCAAAATGGCGAAAGGAACAAAAAAATATGTAATAAAAAAACAAATCAATTTTGAAAACTACAGAGATGCATTATTCAACAAAAAGAAATACACACACTCAATGAACATGCTACGCTCAATGCATCACAACATATATGGATTAAAAGTAAATAAGACTACACTTTCTCCTTTAGACACAAAAAGATACATAGCACCAGATGGAATCACGACATACGCGTATGGGTATCAGCCGGAACAATAAGTAATTCCTCTTTGACAAACCCTCTCTTAGGTGCAGGAGATTTCAAATAATAAACTCTTATTCCCTGCGTTATAATATGATAGTCAATCTTATGAATATCAACAGACCATACTGGGTCAGTAGCCCTTCTCTTTCCACCACCTTCTAATTCTCCAGGTTGATACAAATATCTAACATTTGCATAAGGACAAATTTCAGCATCAACTTTTCTTGTTATAATTGGAGGAGGTTTTTTCGTCTCCTTATTTAATGCTTTAATAACATCAGATAATCTCTTAACCCATTCTCTGTTTCTTTTTTTAGTATCAATCTCTTTAGCATACTGATAACCAAACAATCTTTCTGCTAAGGTTCTATTAAATCTTTCTACTATTCCTTAGTCTCTGTGTATTTCTTTTCTACCTCTTCTTATTTTGGTATTATGCTTTTCCATCAAAGTTGAAACGGAACTCATAAATTCTCTACCAGGGTCAACTTGCAATAGTTTAGGATACTTCAAATGTCTTTTATAAATCTTCTCAAAAGCATTTGCAACTTCTTTACTATCTTTCGACGTCAAAGGTTCGGCTTCTTTATATCTTGTTCCAATATCAACCACTGTTAATGCATACTTGTATGTTTTTCTACCAATAGTATCGTGAGGTAAAAACAACAAATCAGCCTGATGAACTTCATTCTCTGCAGACACATCAAATTTTGGTCTTATTATTCTCTTAGGTGCAGGTAAATATATTTGCCAAATTGCTTGTTTCTTTAAGAACTCTAATGCATGTTTCTGACTAACCTTTGCTTCTTTTGCTAATTTACTAACTGCTGAGTGTCCTTTCCAGAAACCTTTTGGACTATAGTATATCTTCTCCATTTATTTATATTTAAGAAAATTTTATAAACATAAAAAATGTCAAACAACAATATTCAAAATATCTCAACTGATGAATTTGAAGCGTTGTTAAAAGAACAAAGTCAATTTAGCACAAAGAAATGGACTGATTTAGAAATCAACAACATTTATACAATCACTGACTACAGAACAATTGACACAGACAATGGTGTGAGTGTAATTTTAACTCTCAAAGACAATGGTGAAGTATGGAGTCCTGCACATCTCACAAAGAAGATAGAAGGTAAAGAACCACCATTTTATGTAAGACCACTTGGTTTGAAACCATGTAAGAATAATAAAAAAAATAAATATCATGCTTATGATTTAGTTTTTCCAAAGAAAGAATTACATGCATAAAGATTATGTCAAAAAATATTTTTTTTTTACCTACATCAACTTCCAAGCAACAAATCCTGTCAATGCCATACCACCAACAACAAATGCAATCTCTCTATTTTTCTGGTCTTCTGATGGAGTGTAAAAATCACTTAATGTAGGTTTTGGTGTGGATAAATTATCTGGTAATTGTTTTCCTGTAATATAGTAATACTGTTTCATAGCAGTATCAACATCACTGAACTCATTCAAAGCATGATGTTCCTTTTTTAACTGTTCATTAATAAAATCCAATCTTTCTGTTCTCTTCTCATTCCACGCAGTTGTTGCTGCTTCTAACTGTTCCATCGCTTTATCATGTCGTTTTCTCTCTTCATCACTATTACTACCCATATGTGAAAATAAATAATTACTACCTGAAAAGGCTAAGGCGTTTGTAATTGCTCCTCCAACCATTAATGCTACTGCACTTGCCATTTTTATATAATGGAAAAAAAATATATAATTAACCAAATAATGAAACTGGTAGAATACCTTTACATTGCACCAGTTATAGAACCAGCAATATAAAAGAAATCATTGAAATCATATTTTATTGTTTGACGTTTCATTAATTTTGTAAATATAGTCATGTATCCAATTGATATTGCAGATACTACCGCTCCTTCATATACTAATTGCAATGTCTTATTTGTTGTGCTCATTTTTTTAGATGAATAAAAAAAATATTAAAATTACTTCATAATATCAGCAGGAATAATACCTTGCTTAACAAGCATATCCTTTGTTGCCATTGCAAGTAATATATCAATGGACAACATACCAATATCTGTCATATTAAAATCTACTTTTGGTGCTGGTCTTTTCAATAGTTTTCTACCTAATTCTGAATATCCAACAGTTAATACAGTTTCCACTCCAGCATGATATAACATGTTTGCAATTTGTTTTCCGTCTATTGAGGTTGTCATTTTTTTTTAATGAGAATATTATTTTTTTAAATTAATTAAATTCAAATGGGTCAATTTCTTTTTGTTGTATAATAGGTGCAGGTTGTTGCATCATAGGTTGTTGTGGTACAACTTGTTTAGACTTGTACATATACAATCCTATTCCAACAACTCCAACTGTTATGCATAATGGTATATAATTTTTGTATATATTTATATTCTGTGAATTTGGAGAGCCGACTTCATCATCTTTTGTTATAGATTTTAATTCCATGTTTTCTTTCTTTATAGTATCAGTCTCCTTTCTTCTTAATTCTGCATTTCTTTTTCTTGCTTCTGCACCTTTCTTACCAGCAACTACTCGTCTTGGGTCTTTTGTTTTAACTTCACTATCACTCATTATCTTTTTCTAAGGGGATATTTTCTTTTATATTAAAATCAATATGTCTTGCTGTTGTTAGCATTGCAGTTAATGGAGCAAGATACATTCCATATCTATAATACAATTCACAACACGAACTTGTCAAAGCGTGATTGATAAAAGGGTCTTCCTCTAAGTCTTGTATCAGTTTAGGTGGATTAACAACATTGAAATACTTTGATACACCCATAACGTATAAGCTAATGAAAGAATTACCCAATGTCTTAGTCATACTTGCTCCCAATCTTGCTTCATATCTGCAGTAAAGTTTGTTTATTTGTTCTGCTGTCATTGTATCAATGTCTGATAGTTGTAAGTCTTTACCAAGATACTGCTTACTACCACCACCAGCAACAATGGCTGATAATCGCTCACGTTTTGTTTCTTGTTCATTATTTTCTACATAAGTGCTTTCACATTCAATGTCTTGTAATAATTCTTCAGCATTCATTTTTATTTTATGTAATTTATTTTTTATTTTTAAAAAATAAAACATCGCATATCCGACTATTGATAAGATTGCAGTGTTTGTTATGATTATTGATAAGATTGCAGTGATTGATAATATTTCTAACAGCATTGTTTTTTAGTATTGCTATTTTACTTAAAACATTGCATAAGCATTACTTAAGATTTGCTACAGCATTGTATAAGCATTACTTAATCATTGCATAAACATTACTTAATCATTGCTAAAAAAATAATCAATCAACCAACCAATAACCAGTAGGCTGGTCAGTCTTCAAAATTAACTTACGATGCTTCTTTTTTTTCAGTTCTTCTTTTATTCTCTGTCGTTCTTCCAAAGTAGGAATAACATCATTCTCTCTTAAACAATTTTCAAAACTATCTCTATCTTTTGTGTAGAACATGCATAGCCATTTTGTTTGTTCTCTTAAATCTTTTAACACAGAATTATATCTCTGCGAAATAACCCACACTGATTGTTCTGCATGCCTACCAGAAAATGCTAATTCTGATAACATATCTTTTTTCTTTGTTAGTTCTTTCGTTGCACTGCAATCATCAATAATGTAGAGAGTAGAATGACCAGCATATTTATTAAAGAACATTCTTAGTAGATCTTGTAATTTCTCTTCATCATTAATAATAGGATTAACAATTATAAGATTCTTTGTTTTAGGTTTCCTGACATCACCAATCCACTCACGATTTTTATAAGCCTTGTTCCATTGAATGGTTGGGCAAAGTATAACAATATGTTTAAATACTTGACGATATTCCTCTTCCAAAAGGTCAAGGACAAACTCTGTTTTCCCGCATCCAGTTTGACCACATATAATAGCACAATGAGGATATTTTGGTAGTTCCATTTTTATTTGTAAAAAAAAAAAATATTAATAACTGACTTCTTTAAATCTACCATCTTCAAAGTTGATTTGTGCATCTTGTATAACAAACAAATAAAGATTGATTGGTTCATCTGCTCCTGCTTCTTTCGTTATTTGTATTGTGATACCTTCTGATGCATTTTCAATTCTTCTTCCAGAACCATGAAGTGTATTATCATCAGTTGAACGTAAATCCAACCATAAAGCATACCTGTTCGTTAGATATTTTTCTATTGTTGTATCAGTAAAATATAAATCTTTAACGACCATACTTGTTCCTTTGTTTCTTTTTGAATTCAAAGCAAAGAATTTATTTATTTCGTCCCAGTGTTGGTGGGACTTCATTCCTTGACTATACAATTGATTCGGAATCCCTTCTATTGTCATTTCCACTTTTGTAATTTCTGGATTATAATATTCTTCTGTGCTGGCCCTTTCAGGTTCTTCGAATAGCATAAGAATTCCTTTCATACTTCTTGCAGGAACATTTAGATTGATATTCCATAGTGTATCAGATTTGTTTTTAGTTATTTTTCTGTGTCTTAGTATTCTGTCATACAAAATAACCATTTTACCATCAACTTGCTGTCTTATTTGTCTTGCTAATTCAGTATCAGAAACAATATCAAATTCCAAACAAATATTTTTGATTGTATAAGATGAAGTTGCATCGCCTGATTTAATTACTTTATTATAATCATTGAATGTAAGTTCATATTCAAGTCTATCTCCTAATCCAGCTTGATAAAATGGCATATGGGTTTCCAATAATTCAAAATCAAGTGGGATGCAAAACCTGTTTCCATATGCTTTTGCGATGGCTTTATCTTCTTTATCTTCTGCTGCGTTTTCTGCACCCACTCTATGTTTCAACATGTTCTCTTTGCCAATGCCTTGGTATGCCATATTTACGCGTTCTGTAATAGACTTCCATAAATCAATATAACAATGATAGATGTCACTATCGTCAATGGACATAACTTCATTTCCACTAATTCTAATTGTTGTTTTCTTAATTATTGCTCTTCCTATGTTTTGAAATATAGTTGCATTTACATCTCTAGAGGTTAGTTCAATTTCAAATGCTAATCTGACTGTTCCGGGAACAATAACATCATTACCACTTAGATTAGGAAATCTCACTAACAATTGTTGATTTTGGTCAATAGTTGATGGATTATTGGTTATCACTACACTTTGACGGATACCTCTCACACCTCGTGGTTCTCTTAATTTTCTGTAAGGGTTTAGTTTATCTCCGTAAGCTGACATGTTTTTATTAAAAGATAAAAAATATTTTTAAATAATAAATAAATAATGGCTGAATATGAAAATCCTGAGTATGATAAGGATGATTATGATAAAGAAGCAGAAACATCTTTTACAGATGAAGAAGAGTTTCAGAGAACATTAAATAGTCAGTTTGCTGGTTTGAATGATTTAACCGGTGATGATAGGAAAACTCTGCTTAATAGCATAGGTCAAAAAATGATAGATAGATTTTACGAAAGGAATGAAGAACCTAAACGTAAAATCAAAGGTTTGTCTCTCAAGAAAGATGATATAGGGAGACCAATGTTATATGTAAAGGATAGTGATGGTAATAATGTTGCATTAACATATTATCGTTCCAATGCACCAGATGAAATAGCAACATTTTTATCATTTAATACTTTGCAAAGGAAATATGGTGTTGATTTTGTTAGGAATGTATTAGATGTAGATGATTTTAAACCATCTGCTACAAGACTTAAAGAAGGTAGAGCTGAGCTTACAACTTTAATAGAAAACCAGTTGAAAGACACACAATCCATATTATTATCAAGAGAACTTCAATCAAATCTTGATACTGATGTATCATCACAACAAGAAGCACAAGAACTATTAGAAACCACAAATAATGTAGAAACATCTGTGAAAACATTAGAAACATCATTCACTGAAAATGTTAATAGTGAAGCAGGAACACAAACAGATTGGACAAAAAGAGAGATTGATGGAATAGCAAATGCAATGACAACAGTCAAAGAAGAGATAGCAAATGAATTGGCAAAACTGAGTGAAACAAATAAAGACTTAGCAAAAGAAAATACAAAATTAGAACAAGCCAAAGCAGACAATGATGAATTTCAAATAGAGAGGATAAGTAGTCGAATCAAAGAGTTAGAAAGTGAGAGAAGTGCAAGATTGGAAGTTATTAATGTTAATAAAGAAAAACTACGTAGTCAGGTAAATAGAATCAAAGAGACTATAAACAAAGTATTAAAAGAAGACACTACATTGGGTGAAAGAATTAGAACATTATTCAGAGAACAAGGCATTACAATTGTTAGTGTTTTAACTGCTTTTGGAATGATTATTGGTGTTATTGTTGAGGCTGTTATTGCTACTGCTGGTGGTGGACCTATAACCCCTAAACCACCGTCAAAAGATGGTATAGAAAATTGGATAAAAAAACAATTAAGTAATCTTGGTAAACTATTAGCCAATCTTGCAGGAAAAGCAGCAGCAGCGCTACCGGGTATTATTGGTGCCATTGCGTCTTGGTTGTTATCTACTACTGGAAAAGTTATTGGTTGGTTTGGCGAACATCTCTGGGCATTGGTTATCCTTGTTGTTGGGTTATTGTTTACTGCTGCAAGAGAGTATATTAGTAAATCTCATAAATAGTTAGTGCAACAATACCTATTACTATACTTCCTACTATTATTGCTGTTTTAGTTTCTTCGTGTTGTGTTGATTCTTTCGTGGGTTGAACAGTTTGATGTTTAACAGGTTCTGGTAGAGATTTCTTTGTTTTTGTTTCCTGATGTTTTGGTTCTGGTAGAGATTTCTTTGTTGGTGTACCTTGTATAGTTGCAGGTTGTGTAGTAGGTGCAACAGGTTTAACATTTACATCACTATTGAAACCAAGTGTTTGATTTTCTGTTGCAATTACAATTTTATTATTATATCCAGCGATAGTGCCAATTTGTAAAATCATATCACTGGGAGACATATAGAGACCAAGTCCATATGTGTAATCAACTTTACTTCTTGCGTATTTCAATACATTTTGATATTTTGATATTTGAGTAGGCAAATCGATTGGACTGTTAATTGCATCTTGAACATTTGCTAAGAATTGTTTTTGAGCATCAAATCCTGTGCCTATTTTTAGTATTTCTACACGTGTTTGAGATTGTGCTCCTAATAGTGCCCATACGAATATCCTAATACTTTCGTTAATTCGTTCAATACCTGTTTTTGTAATGCCTTCTGATTTGTCTAATATAAACATTGTCCAGGCGTCACTTATATCTACTGTATGTTCTATTTTATCATTTGGATTAAAGAATGGACCTTCACTTCGATGTTCTTGTCTATATTTTCCACTTGGTTTAAAATATTGTGTGTAACTCCCTAGACCACTGCATTTAGAACTACTTTCTAATTTTTGACGCCAATCTGTATTAGGTGAAACATTGAATTCATTGCATAACTTTTGATAGGTTGCTTTGTCGTATGGGTTTTTGTAATAACAAAATGATGCATCTGTTGGTAAAGGTGTTTTAAGTTCTTTCAAAATACGAGCAATACAATAATAAACATGAAATGTATATACTGTTTTAGTTAGTCCTGAAGTGTTTTGCAAATGGTCTTGATAACTTACTCCACATCCTGCAGTGGCACACCAGACAGCAAAATTTAATTGACATTGCCACCAGTCAAATGATGAATGAAGCCATGTATTCCACGGTTCATTGGTGTGTAATGTTGGATTTTGATAGTTTTGAAATAAGTCGGGAAACGTTACTGGAAAATGGTCGTCTTTATTAACATAAATCGTTTGTTTTATAAGTTCAATATTCTTTTCGGTATATTTAGTATTGGGGTTATATGATGCATTGGAATTGTACTTGAATTCTTTAGGTATCATTTTTATTATTGATTATATATAAAAAATAAAAATGTATCATACAATTTCGAATATTGACAAGACAATAAACTTGCAACAATACATTGATAACAGAGATGGGAATAAACGTATTGGTTTGAAATCTATAACATATGGTGTTGGATGGTATAATGTTGTTGATGAATATTTGCAGAAGACTAAAGAGAGACCTCATAAGATTATAGATGGTTATTATAGTTTCCAACAAATAGCAGATTTATTTCAAAGTAATAATATTACATTATCTGTAAATGAAACAAATGGAATTGCTTCTTTAATTACACCGGATGAATTGAAGATAAGCAAGGGCTTAAAACAAATGTTGGGGTTTGGAAATAAGCGAAAGTTTGCTGTTAATGAAACTCATTATGGTGAGAGAGCTGTAGATTTTGCTGTTTATAAATCATTGTATGTTCATTTGGAACAGATTAATACTTCAAATAATTATTTAGATGGTATGCCGAGTACTGTGTTGGCTGTTGTTCCAGTGGAAAATAAAGAGTTTGGAGAGATAACAACAGTGAGATTTGAGCATCCAGAATATAAGTGTTTGGTGAATGATGCTATAGCAGAATTGAAATTAGAAATCAGGGATGAAAATAACAACAAGGTAATTAATCATCTACCAATTAATTGCGTTTTGGAAATTATATAATTATAATAAAAAAATGAGTATATTTGGTGCTAAGAGAAAACACGTAGATGCATTGGGGCTGAAACAAGAAATATTTAATATGAGAAGTCAAGCATTTACACAAATAAATACATTGAATGATAGACATACAGGACTTCAAGATAGATTTCGGGATATGTATGTCAATCATCGATTATTATATAATAAGGTTGATAATATGCCAGACAGAAAATTGATAAGCATTTGTGCGGAGAGTAAAGGTTCCTTACAGAAGAATGAAGTGTTTGGCTTTGGAAATGGTGGTAGAGAAGTAGGTGTTGGATATGTGATGAACTTTCCTGGCCAGATAATAGGTGTTGGACTGTCGAGTAAAAGAACAAAAGGCGATGTGTCTGTGGCGATTGCAATTAATGGAAATCCACAAGCAGGATATGGTATATCATTGAATAATATTTTAAGGAAACACGATAACTTTGCTACACCGTTAAAGGTTAAGGCTGGTGATGCAATTGATTTTGTTTGCCAGACTAATAATGCTACGTGTGTCAATACTGTGGCTTCGATGATAATTGAATTATTTATTGAATAAAAAAAAATATATGTTATCAAGAAAAAAATGAAACAACCAAGTGCACCGCTATATCCAGAGTTGCCTATTGAAGATGGGCAAAATTATAGATTACAGAAGATATCTGAGATAGAGAAGACGTTAATTTATGAGAGAGATGTGAGAAAAGCATTGTATAAAAAGTATAAACGAGGTATAAATATTACCGACGGTGTTGATACTGGTTTGATATCAACAAGTGTTATTTTGGCAGGTGTTGGATTGGCTGTTCCAATTATGTTGCCTTTAGAGATTGGTGCTGTTGTGTGTGGGAGTTTGGGTGTGTGTGTTAAACTTGTTAGACGTAGATTACATGCAAAAACACAAAAACATTATGAGATTAAAACTATTGCAGATTCAAAACTGAATAGTATAAAGGATTTGATTTCTAAGGCTTTGACAGACGGACAGATATCTGAGAATGAATTTAAATTGATTTTAGATGAATTAGACAAATATAATAAACTGAAAGATAGCATACACTCAAAACAAACAGGATTAAGTGAAACGGAAAGAAAAAAACTTATTGAGGAAGGTAAGGTACAGGCTTTAGCCGAGGTAAAAAAAAAAATAGGAAATGTTTGATTTTATTGAATAAAATTACAATAGTAAATAATGACCCACCACCTATTTATAGGAGCACAAACTAAATATGCAGATTTCTTCATTCTAATTCTTTGCAAATTTCTTTTACTGACTGTTAAAAGCTACGCATTACGGTGATTCACGGTCCTTTCTGTGCTTTGATTATTCCCGTAACGACTTTCAGGCCTTTCTGTACTTTGATTATATCCGTAACGACTTTCAGGCCTTTCTGTACTTTGATTATATCCGTAACGACTTTCGGACTATAAGGGTGCGCAGTCTGGTCAGGGTCTTCCCTATTCATAAATGCTAAAAGATACCTTTATCTCAATGGTGAAAGTGTCTAAGAATCTGACAATGACGAACGTCGTTTTAGAGGCATTAAGTGTTATTCAAAACAAGATAAAAGACACATAATTTTGTTCAATAAAATAGTAATAAAAAACGATCCACCGCCTTTGTATCAAAGATGAATACATGGGTGAATATTTTTTTGTCCACCTCTCTACTGGACTATCAGTGTAAACATCAGAGGAAAGTTTTTATCTTATCACCGATGACGTATATGACACGCGTGTCACATAATAATTTAACCTATCACCGGTTTACAGTTTCATCAGGTTTGAGAAATCTACCATACAACTGGATTACAAAATGGCTCATTCAATTAAAGGTTTGTGAAGTGTAGATACTCTCGCCGATTCACCAATATCATAACTCCATATCATCTGATGATAATTTGTGATATTTTTCTTATCTCGACTTTCAACGAATACCCACAATCTATGTTTTGAGCAGAAATAAGAAAAATAATGTATACAACTGCAAGTCCATCTTTTCCCTATATAAAGTGATGGTAATTGGGGTATCATTGTCCAATGTTGGTGTCTGTCCATCCATTCATTTTCATGTTGGTTGTATCGCCGTCGGAAAATTGTGGTATATTATATATATGTAAAGTGCTTCAATCGGTGATATAGCGAAAGAAAGTGAGGTATATCGCCGATTGAAGTCGGCGATATAGTTTGTATCGCCGTTGGAATATTGTGGTATAATATATATGCTCCAATCGGTGATATAGCGGAAGAAAGTGAGGTATATCGCCGTTGGAGCATAATCTATATATATATAGGCTGAGGGTGCTCGTTAGAATCGCCTCATTGTGGCAGTTCAATAGACGACCCACAAAGTATGTTTTGGAGCTGAAAATAAAAATAATGTGACAAGGCTAGGGGCAGACAGATTTTTCATGTACTTTTATCGTCTGCTCGCATGCAGCATGGTAATTGCCGATCTCCACTCGTTACTTCCACTTCAAAGTCCATTTTGGTATATTTCGGTTTATCTCCCATAACTGACAGTTAAGTTCCGAGTAGAATGTATTTAAATCTATCTGTCCGTTTCAATTATTATGGCTTAACACGTTTATTCATTTTGTATTTGTAGAAAGAAAGCTTTTAATTGACTGTTGAAATTTTCTCAACTGTTAGATCCTATGGCGCATTTCGGTCTGCGCAGGTTCCTTTCTACTTCCGAGTTTTTACGGAAATGCCCGATTTATGACCGTTTAACCGGTTCTTCGGTCGCCCTTTAGACGGCTTAGACGGTCGCCGCGACCGGGTAACCCGGGGGTATATAAGGAGGCGGAAACGACCGGATATTCGGTTGTGTCCCCGAAACTGACCGTGGGAAGCCGTCTGTTGTTTTGCTCAACAATATTCTCACACTGGTAAAGGCAAGCGCGCAGGGTAAGGAACAAACACACCGGATAAGGAAATTTTTCCGATCAGGATAAAAAAGAAAATGGCGGAATGGGTATCACATGTGCAGGTTTGTTGTTGTTCTAGATCTCGTGTTATGGTTACTAATCAATACGGCTGCTCACATTAGCTTCACGGAAGACACATATTATTCACAAATTTATATTCGATGGTCCGATTTCGACAGTTACATCCAGTCAAACGGAGAACCGGACACAGTGGAGCTACTCCACCGCGAAATCTCACTATTTTACATGAAATGCTCTTCTGGGAAGATGGCATGCACATTTTTGTTGCTTGTAGACATACACATGATAACTCGGATTGTTGCAAATACGATTTAAGGAAAATGTGAAATTAGAAGGCCCACAGTTAGAAATCCTAGTTCAATTTTCAATACAACGCCCTTGGGCAAGGAAATGGGTACAACGCATATGATAAGACACAAAATTTTCCGGGGAAAATGGTTGTTGTATGGTCTTAGCACTAGTAAATTTCTATATCAGATTAGGTTTTCCGATATTAATAATTAGTCCTACATAGTTTAAAGCACCAATTGTGACCTTTAGGAAACGTCCAAAGTTTGTGTGCATTGTCTTGGCATGCGCATTGCTGTGGTTCTAGCAATATAATCTTCCCCTATTGGGGATAGATGGATTGGGTTCATCGCGATCATGAATTAGAGAAATGATGTATTTGTCCATGCAGTATTTCTGGTAGAAAATTGTATGCTTGTTCTTTTGGTCGAAAATAAGGTAGATAACGTCGCCAAATTCGTGAGACATACCTATTACATATGGTCATTAAAGGGCCTGATATGATTTGGCTTCTTTTTGGCCCTCACTCATATCCTCTTCAGTGTGTGACGTTTCACTTGCTAACAGGCTTCTTAATGGAAACATACACAGAAACGAGTTGTTTCGTCTTCAAGTATTTTCAGAATAACTTGACGTTTGATGTGTCTGTATTGAGTTAATAAATTATGACGAAAATAGTAAGAGAGAATTAATCACAATCCCGGAAAAAGCGAAATCAAATAGTAACAAATAAACCCCTATATACAGAGTGTACTGCAGTGCCGAATGGCCTTATATGCGCTATATGAGCATCCTTTTTCGGGGATGCCTCTGTGGCGCAGTGGTTAAGGACGTCGGCCACTGCAGTGCTAGGCGACGTCGCCGCATCTGTGCGTGGGTTCGAATCACAGTCAGAGCACGAAAATAGTAAGAAAAGTGTGATAAAAGTACCCCCCTTCGAAAGAAAAAGACAATAGAAAGTGCCCTTAGAAACCCGGTTTCAACTGGCGCATTAATATATCAGGTAGCACTGTTCATCGTTTGTACACTAAGTGAGTCGTATCTTGTTACCCCACCCACTTGCGTTATCATGGAGATATACGAAAAATGAAACAGGTATCAAGTTATTCCTTGGGTTCTAACTAAGAAAATGAGTAATAACAACATATATTTAGCTTTACTATGAACGGAACTATGAACGGAGTTATGGCAATTTTATGTTGGTCATTTCTGATAATGACCAAAAATTAATTTATGAAAAAAAAAAAAAAATAAACACAGACTTCACCTTTCATTTTTATATATTTTCACCACAAGTTAACATATCAAAACTTCATCTGTATACAAAATATAAAATATGTACAGGCAAGGCTAGGCTGTTATATTTTGAAAGCCATAAAGGTGACAAATTTTGCAATTTTGGTCAAAATCAGCTGGGGGTAGGGGTAAAGTCATGGTAAAAACAATACCTTATTTGTGAATGACCAAACATTTTATTGATTTGATTTTCTTTGAAGCTGTATCTTTTCATATAACTTCCTTTGGCTATCAATCACCATACAACATTTATGAAACAAATATTCCGGGGGGGGGGGGGGGGGCAGATATAATTGGAGATCTTAACAGGCCCTTTGTACGCAGTTCGTCGTCAGATATAAGGCAAATATTGTTTGTTTGATTTGAGGTTTAACGTCCCCGTCAAACCAGTAAAGGTCATTTTGGAGACGTTGCTTCCAATTTTGTGGGACTTTTACCCGACACTGAGATGAAACGACATCGCAGGCCCTGCCGCCCAATGAAACCAATAGGGTTCATAAGCATGGGCGGGTCGACTCGCACCGCTTTGCCCGTGCAGGCTTAGATCCTGTAAGCAGTTTACCAGTACCCGTGTGTGGGTCGGTTTCAGCTCTGCGTGGAAGCATCATGCAGTCCATCTATTTCTTAAGCCCAGATGGGCAAGGCAAATATTAAAGTGTGTACATGTATTGGTAACTGAATGATATGCCGGCCTCGGTAGCTCAGTCGGATTCGCGTCTGCTGGTGATCAGGAGGGCACGGGTTCGACACCTGCCGGGGTCGGCCACATTCTTTTGTGGAGATTAATCATGAAACCTTATCTACGGCCATTCTCTACCTTCCACTGATTCAAGAAGGGTAGTTGTCAATTTATGGCGGAATAATGTGCACTGTACTGGTCAACCGCTTACGTATAAGCCTGCCCAGGAAAAGTGTGGATAGGTAAACTGACCGGCTCAAAAATGACCTAGAATAGTATTGACAGTGCCATTAAACTCTAAAACAAACAAACAAACAAACAAACAAACAAACCAAGAGGCTTTACTGAAAACAAACCCAAAATATTTATATGTCAATTTGCACAGGACATTATATCAGCCTTGCCAAGTTGTCCTACCCAATATTTTTTACGGACCACATTTTCCTTGGCAGAATTCTCCTAGGTCAAATCGTCCGGGCCAAATCGTCCTAGATTCATAGTGTATGTGTATGTGTGTGTGGGGGTAGGGGGAGTACATTGCTAGAACCAGAGCAATGCACATGCCAAGACAATGCAAAAAACTGAACGTTTCCTAAAGATCACAACTGGTGCTTTAAACTATGTAGGACTAATTATTAATATCGGAAAACCTAATCTGAGATGGAAATTTCCTAGTGCTACGACCATACAACAACCATTTTTCCCGGAACATTTTGTGTCTTATCATATGCGTTGTACCCATTCCCTTGCCTGTGGGCGTTGTATTGAAAATTGAACTAGGATTTCTCACTGTGTGCCTTCTAATATCAAATTTTCCTTAAATCGTATTTGTAACAGTCCGATTTATCCTGTGTATGTCTACAACCAACAAAAAAGGCATACCGTCTTCCCAGAAGAGCGTTTCATGTAAAATAATGAGATTTCGCGGTGGAGTAGCTCCACTGTGTCCGGTTCTCCGTTTGACTGGATGTAACTGTCGAATTCGGACCATCGAAGATAACTTTGTGAATAATATGTGTCTTCCGTGAAGCTAATGTGAGCAGCCGTATTGATTAGTAACCATAACACGAGATCTAGAACAACAACAAACCTTCACATGTGATACCCATTCCGCCATTTTCTTTTTTATCCTGATCGTAAAAATTTCCTTATTCGGTGTGTTTGTTCCTTACCCTGCGCGCTTGCCTTTACCAGTGTGATTCTTCACAAATTACAAAGATCACTTATATTTCCAGTCTTTGGGTGAGAAATTATTACAGTAAATACAAGGGGTTATCTACTGGAGAAAATAGAGCCAAAATTAGGCGAAGTTCGGAGAATTCTCCCAACCAAAAGCCCGTACCCCACCCACTTAATACTTCATTCCTCCTAGCTGAAGCCACACTGAGCTCCTCTTCACTGTGTTAATCCAGTCATGTCTCGGCAAGTTATCACATTATTTGTTGAGTAAAATAAAATAAAATAATTGTTCAAGCAAATATAATCTTGTTGTTGTGTCGTCGTCCATCAAGAAGGTGATAGATTTTCACAGGCCTGTACGCTGTACGGTGTCTTAAATCAAGGTACCGGGGCAGTGTTACAATAATAATGTATAGCCCCGTAAACCACACTTTTCTCTTTTTAAAGTGGAGTTTACGGGGGTATTTATTTCCCGGACTTTTTATCGATGATGGTAAATCGGTGATTGTTTTAAGTAAGCAGTGTAGTCTCGGATGAGACATGGAGTCTTAAATATTTAACAAATTTTATCTTAATTATTTTTTATTCACTGTTCATAGGTTTATGATATTACTTTTTAATTACAAATATCGTTGCCACTTACTTGTCTAATGACTACTGTTATTGGTTGAAAGATTAGCGCATCACGATACTTGGTGATAATTCAATTATCGACAAGTGGTCAGAAGTGTGCTTACTCAATGTAGTGAACGATTAACAATCCATCATGAGCGATTATATTGCCGAGTGTCACTTACCTGAGAGATAGAAACGAATTTATACGTTCATTATTTATATATGTAAGTTCACAACCATGTTTGGAGCAGAAAGAAAGCAAGAAAGTTCATAGACTCAAGGTTCTCGAGATAGCTCGCTCTTACAATTATTTCACCAGCCGGTACGTAAACCATATACAACTGCATTAAAATATGCGACCAGTAATATATCCAGGAAAACCTTTTAATTCGAAATCTTCAGCTACGCACTGTCTATATCCGTAGCTGTGGCATTTCAGCAGATCAGCGTTTTAGTAGCTTTCTACTGATCTGCAGCCTGCTGAATTCAACAGCTTTTTCAACGTTGTAGACAGTCCCGACAGAGTCGCCATAAAATTCAAGTAGATGAAATTTACGTCGAATATTGAATTTGAAAACTAAATCGATATGACCTCTAAACTTATAAAGCTGCTTTTGTGTTATTAACTCAAACAACCAACCCAAAAGTGCCATTTTTGTAAATGCATTACGCTAACACACCCGTGAGATATAGTGCATTTTTTCACATCTCCAAAATGCCTACATTTCTGATGAAAATCCGTGATATTCTTTCTTATTTATTTCTCGAGACATAGATTTAGGGTGCTCGTTAGAACCGATCTGAAATCTTGTAATTCAAGTTGGCCTCATTAAAACAAATCTAGTAGAAATCAACTTACGCTAAGGTGCACGACCCACAAAAAAATGCATTTCATCACTGTATAAGCCCATTATAGACATAGGATTTAATACGGAAGTACAGCCATTAGCTATCCACAATGCAGGTTGATCTTTATGGTTTATACAACAACAAGTATAAGCTTTCATAAGAAGTCAAAAGCGGCTGATAGCACGGATAAGCTTTCACACAAAAATGAGGCCCACGGGCAGAGCCCTGGCACAGAATTGCTATCACATTTGTACAATAGTAGAAGTAAAACAAAGATCAGGAATCGATACGATTAACTTACTCCACCCATCAAAGACACCAAAGGGAAAGAAACACAAACATGAAGCGACCAGACCATAATGGAAACCTAAACAAAGGAAGGCCATAAGGACAGTTACTTTCCCACAAAATGGCCAAATGGCCATCGAAAGTAAAAAGACACAAGTAAGCCTTGGAACGGTCAGTGGAAAGAATTCCACTGGGGGGTGGGGGGGGGGGGCTTAAATCGATTTTACATGGCCATAACCCTCGCCCTTACCTCTGTCGCGGTATACACTAATTTTGTTTAGTCCGCATGAAGGCTTCCTAACTCATCAGTGTTACATCTCCGAGAACATACAAATCAAAAACTACAGAGATGAAACAAGGTTGAGGACTCGACAGCATACAACAACAGAATTGCTGGAGCAAAAGAAACCAACAGTTAGACTCAGAGGGGCCCGACCAAAGACGGGCAAGCCTATATCTGCTGTCATATCTGTACAAGCTCATATAAAATATACATCTACAAACTCTCGACCAAGACGAACCACTGCCTATTTTTTATAAGCTCCCCAGGAGCCCTTCGCCTTTAGCAAAATGCTTGGGTTATTCTTTAATTAGTCTTCTTTAAGCTTGTAGGAAAGTTGTCTACTTAACTTCAACAGTTTTCATGCATTTCAAATGATAAGATGTTACATGTACAAGCATGTTGAAGTGATGGATCTGGGGTTGGTGCACTTGCCTCTGAAGCTAGAGGCCCCAGGTTCGATCTTCGGCAGCGTAGATAAACTGTCGGCGTCCGAACACGCTCTATTGGCATCATTTGCAGGGACGAATGCCATTAAGTACACCCGATCCTTCTGATTGGGGCATTAACTAAAGGCCCACTGTGCAGGGAGAGTCATCCCCTGTGCAGGTTAAAGACACCTACGGTAATTATATGATTGCTATTTAGGCTTGCATCCTGCAAATCTGGAGAGCATATAATATAAACCGTCTGTGCCCCCTTCTGGGGTTAATGCGCAAAGAAAGAAAGAAAGAAAGAAAGAAAGAAAGAAAGAAATGAAAATATAGCCTACTTTTTTTACAAAAATTACAGCATTTGCAACTTTGACATTTCAGACATAATACTTCAGTCGGCAGGACCCTGGGTGCAGACTGGCAATGAGAAGATTGCCAAATACAGTTAATTGTATAAAGCACATTTCTGTGATACAACTCTAGACATTCACATTTGATATGTTATTGACCTACACAGTGTTGACGGGGACGTTAAACCTCAAATCAAACTAGAGCTGTCAGAGGATCTGACTATAGCCCCGCTTCAGCGCTGTCAGAGAAGAAAGTTATTTAAGCTGCAGAGAAAACAGTTATGAACAAGAAATAACTGTTGAAAATTTTACATTATCTGGAAAAACTCTAAGAGTTGTGAGCCCTTGTCCCTCATTTTAATGAGCATGATACATTACCAGAATGTCCATGTTTATACTAAATTTCATCTTCCATTTTTCAATGTTCAAAGGGTAATAACTCCTAAAGTAGGCAAATCAGAGTCAGGGTTCCTGCGCTCTGCACATTGTCTCATGGTGCTTTACACTTGTGTGAAGTGTCATGAAAATATCTCAAATGGTTTGTGAGTTATGGAGCCGACACAGTCAAAATTGCCTTTTAAAATGTTCAAAGGGCAATAACTCCTAAAGTAGGCAAACCAGAGTTATGGTTCCTGCACTCTGCACATCATCTCAAGGTGCTTTTCATTTATTTGAAGTTTCATGAAAATATCAGAAACGGTTATGGAGCGGACATAGTTAAAATTGCCATTTTTTAATATTCAAAAGCCTATAACTGAAAAAGGAGACAATCCAGAGTTTGGGTTCCTGCGCTCTGCACACGTAATATGGTGCTTTACATTTGTGTGAAGTTTCATAAAATTATCTCAAACGGTTTTTGAGTTATCGAGCAAATACGGCTAAAATTGATATTTTTCAATATTCAAAGGGAAATAACTCAAAAATTAGGCAATCCAGAGTTATGGTTCCTGCACTCTGCACACCATCTCATGGTGTTTAATGTTTGTGTGAAGTTTCATGAAAATATGTGAATGGGTTTTAAAGTTATGGAGCGGACACGAAAATTGTTAACAGACACAGACAGACACACAGACAGACACACAGAAAATACGAAAACCAGAGTTATGGTTCTTGCGCTCTGCACATTGTCTCATAGTGCTTAACATTTGTGTGAAGTTTCATGAAATTATCTCAAACGGTTTTCGAGTTATGAAGCGGACACTGTTAAAATTGCCATTTTTCAATGTTCAAAGGGCAATAACTCCAAAAATAAGCAATGCAGAGTTATGGTTCCTGCGCTCTGCACATCGTCTCATAGTGCTTAACATTTGTGTGAAGTTTCCTAAAAATATCTCAAACGGTTTTCGAGTTATGAAGCGGACACAATTAAAATTGCCATTTTTCAATGTTCAAAGGGCAATAACTCCAAAAGTAGGCAATCCACAGTTATAATTCCTTCGCTCTGCACATTGTCTTATGGTGTTTAACATTTGTGTGAAGTTTCATGAAAATATGTTAAGCAGATACAAAGTTATGGAGCCAACACAAATTAACGGAATCACGGAATTACGGAATTACGGAATTACGGAAAATGTTCAAAGGGCAATAACTCCAAAAGTAGGCAATCCACAGTTATAATTCCTTCGCTCTGCACATTGTCTTATGGTGTTTAGCATTTGTGTGAAGTTTCATGAAAATATGTTAAGCAGATACAAAGTTATGGAGCCAACACAAATTAACGGAATCACGGAATGACAGAAGGACATGGCAAATCCAATATAGCCCCACTTTTTCAAAGCGGGGCTATAACAAAACAATTTAATATGTTATATGCGTAGACCTAGCTTTAGAGTTAACATTGGAAATTGCATATGAGCTAACCCACGAGAAAGGACTCTTAGCAAACTACGATTTATGTTCTTCTAATGCACAGCCTTCTAATAGACCCGGAAGCAAAGTTTCTTGTTTGGATACACACCAAAGTCTCTTCTACATGCCTGCAAGCATCAAGGACGCTAGCGCGACTGTGCAGTCTCGCTAGCGTCTTTGCTGATCGATAATAATTAATCACCTTTTTCGTGAAGGTTGGTTCTATTCATTCAACTATCCCAGACTGGCAGCCATAGCTGGCAGAATAAACCGTCTCCAAGTCACGACTTTTTAAAGCAAGTCAATCGAGACATGCATCAACCTCTGGTTTTCTTAGTGCTTTTTTCATCACGCTGAGAGTGTGTCCGAGACGGTACTTCTCCTCAGAGTCACTGCTTTGTTGCCATTTAATTGCAATTCGGGGATCTTTCTTCTCCTGCAAAACAGCATCGTAAATATGTGGCACCCTCTCCACCATCCGGTGGCCCTCCTTTATTAACTGACCTAAAAGCTCTGACAATTGTGGTGCGGATTCATCGGTAAGCTTTCCCCAAAATAGATTCCTTTCTGGTATCATGTAATTCTTCAAAAACCCGGCATCTACACTCTCTTTCAAAAAGGATAAAGAGTCTGCCAGTCTGTCTATCAAAAGATGCTCTTTGAACATATCCGGTGATATCATTTCAGCCATCCAGAACACTACGTTTTTGATGAGATATGAGGTAATGGTATCCGGCACAAACCTATTTATGACCTCTTTAGAAATTGCCTTTAGCAGCACATAGAGCTTCATCTGTGTTTCGTTCAATGTGTGGACCAATCTAACCTCCAGCAGGGTAAAACATATCCGCCACTCAAGTTCCTCTGTAGAACTGGTTTTGTATCCAACAGGTACAACCATAGCGTAAATAAACGCATCCTTGAATTTCTCTTTGAGATATTGGAATGGCCAGTTAAATGGGCGTTCTCGGTGACAGAAGTTGGCAAATAAAGTCTTACATTTGCATTCAAACGCGGTCACAGAATCAAACATGAGCATGGATATTCCGGGTATTGATGGCCCTGCTCTTTCTGCCACCTTCCCCTGGCTAGCTGCGAAATCTCGATGCCCGGTTACAAAAGATATACTAGAAAGGTAAAGTCCATCACGCCACTTACAGAAATACCGTGCCATATCTTCTCCTACCTTGTCTATTGGCGTAATAAGTTTGAGTCTTGTGTAACCAGGCTTCACATTTTCAATATCCATAAGAACAGTTCCTGCAACATTTCCAATATCTGCTGAATCTTCAACACATTGAATTCTTTTCGCAATGTACAAGCAGTCAATATCGGACTCGGTAAACTTGGTAATTCCTTCAGCTTTGCTGCCGACTATATGTGCCCTTTCGTCCAGTAGCGCATTTAAATGGCGGAAAAAATCTTGCCGATACTGAATCATCTCATAGCTGTAACCAAGCCTATCTAAGGCTCTGCTTAAAACACGAGACGGGTTACTTCCTGGGTCATCTGTCATTGTATTGCTGAAATAGAAACATACATGTATTTAAAATAAGTGTCGGAGCGATCATTTGAACATTTACCAAATACCATAGCTGCAATAAGTCCCAAAATGGTTGATTAGCAAACAGAAAATACTCTGTTAAGACGCCAAAGAATGCGGCGTCTGATGTTAAGAGTCTTCACTGTTTGCTTACAAAAATTCGGACGTTTGCCTGGAAACTTACAACGAATAAGACAAATCTGACAAACCTTACATAGACTTGCCCAAGTCTGTTAATTAGGTGTCCATTGTAAAAATAATTGTTTACAAAAAAAAAAAAAATAAATAAATACATTGTAAATGAAATAGCAATACCGTCTTTTATGAAAATTGTGAAATTAACAGACTTGTAAATATTGAAAGAACTCATTCACCTTTCCTGTAGATGATTGTCAGATATGGGTGAGAAGTTTATTTAGATAACTTTTCACTGACAGGCTCCGGAGCTTGTTACCATGATTTATTTACATTTAGTGGGGGAAAACCACATGAAGACAAAGGGTTTAAAAAAAAAAAAGAAGTTTCAATTTTAATCTTTTTATTCTTAAACCATTACGATAACATGCCTATGCTATATTAGAAGGCTCCAACAATGACGTTAATCAGAATTTTTCTTATTTCTGCTCAAAACATAGATTGTGGAAACTCGTTACAACCGATTCAATGAGGCAGTTCTAATGAGTACCCACAATCAATGTGTAACCGCCTCAATTAGGCGATTTTAATGGACATACGGCACTAGTATTCACAATTACCATGATCATCCCCTAAACATGTCCATGCAATGAAAACCCTTGTTAACCCCAGTTTATATAGAGTAAAGCAGGGTTTACCAAATTACCAGGCTAGTCATTTTGTAATTTCTGCTCTAAAACAGAGATTTTGGGTAGCCCTCGTATCGTTTTTCTTTATTTCTGCTTCAAACATAGATTGTGGTTGCTTGTTAGAGGCGATTCTAAAGAGTACCCACAATCTATACTACTGAGCAGAAATAAGAACATTATGTAACCCCTTGTAAATGCCACTTTTCTCAATGGTTTCTCCTGTTAAGAGATAATGTTGAAAAGTTTCTGCAATTACACATCTTATTAACTAAGTAATTATGCCAGGATAATAATATTATGCTGCCTGCTTGCCTTTTTTTCTATAAAAACCAGTGCAAAAACAATTGCAGTCCAACCTGTGTTAAGCAAGCACCTCAGGAATGATCAAAATGTGCTTGCTTAAGACAGGTGCTTGCTTAATACACGTGTATATTAATGCATTCGCCTTTTTCGGGACTTGAATGATTGCTTGCTTGCTTAATAGAGGTGGCCACTATGACCAGTTTGACTGTATAATGACACCTCAATGGCTCGAACACCAATAGCTCGTTTTCTATGACTGTTTTCGAAGTCGCTCTTGAGTACCTGAGAAATTCTTCACACATACATGTATCCATATGACAAATATTTAGGGATAGTTATGGGTATTTGGCGTATTTTATCTGGAAAAATGATATTGTGTGTACTCACGAGTTGATTCTAATGAGCACACACAAAATATATTAATCAAATAAAGGACTGAAAGTAATGCCGAAATCATCCTCAGTAAATTCAACCCTCGATGGCAGGAACTACCACTGTCTCGAACAAGTTTTAGGTCCCAACACAAAGGAAGCAACATCCCCCAAATGGCCTATACAGTGTTGACAGGGGCATTAAACCTCAAATCAAACAAAACAAAACAAAAATCTCCAAAATACTAGAATTTTCCTATCTCTTTCACTGACAGACGCAGGTGGGTGGTATTTATTAAGTAAACATTGACTGCAGAGGCTAATGCTCTTATCAACAAGTGGGAGATAGTGTTTCATGCCAGCTTTGTGCTGGTCGGAACTTTTGCAGAGTATACAAGTCCCTACATTCACAGATGAAGACTAAAGAGACTTATACATATTTTTTGTTTAAAGGGGCTTTCATTTAAAAATAAAAAAATGTAAATGTAGGGACTTGGGCAAGTCTAAAACCTTACATTGTGGTGGTGCTTATTCCTCATTCAGTTGTTACTAGCCGCGTATGTAAGTGCTTAAAACCATTACGAAAACACGCCTATAAAAATACATTGTAAACTTAACCTCCGAAAAAAACGAACATTTTAGGGTGAAAAATTGGAATATTTTTCTTATTTCTGCTCTAAAATATAGATTGTGGATACTCGTTAGAACCGCCTCAAAATTAAGATTGTGGGTACTCATTAGAACCGCCTCATCCACAACTGTATTTTAAAGCAGAAATAAGAAAAATATTTCTGCTCAAAATATAGATTGTGGGTACACATTAGAACCGCCTCATTGGGGCGGTTCTAACGAGTATCCACAATCTATATTTTAGAGCAGAAATAAGAAAATTAAGGTTTACCCCTGTAAACCCCAGTTTTACTGTATAAAAGTGGGGTTCAAGGGGGTCAAAATTGTATACGGTAGGCGTGTTTTCGTGATGAAAGGGTTTTGTTGCTCCTCAGAACCCATGCAAACTATGTTCTCGTGCAGGAGTAATTATGAATCCTTGATAACCCCAACTTTTATATAAAACTGGACTTGCTGGGGTGTTCATGGATCATTTCAGTGAGTTAATGAAGAATTGGTTTCACCGTTGTTCGGTGCGAACAGTTTAACCGTCTTGTCACGGCGAAAAAAAGTGGTCCATTCGGTTAACTGTTAATCTAACATTTATTATTATTATTATTATTATTATTATTATTATTATTATTATTATTATTAATAATTTGTTACTTTTGAAGATTTTTAACTGTGAAAGCAAATAGAATTGTGTCTACATACGACATTACAGAGGAAGCAAACAACAGAAAAATTGTGGAAAGTAACTTTTATACTATTCGATTTGCTGAGTATAGTGTGAGTGAATTCGGGTTTAACGTCGCATTCAACAATTTTTCAGTCATATCACGACGGCATGCTGAGTATAAACAAAATCCGTGTGCTTGTGAATGGGTTACTTAATCTATCTTGTCTGACGATAATAGTGCCTTTATAGTATTGCCTTTTATTAATTAAGACTGATTTTCCTCCATCTGACAATTAAGGGGAATGGGAAAACCTTCAGGGGAGGCAACTCCTGCAAAGTATTTTTGTCTCCCATGTCAATAGGGGTCAACTCTTAAAGGAAAGAATTTGCTCCTGAGGAGCAAATTCTTGCCTTTAAGAGTAGACCCCTTTTTCAGCGGGACAGGGATTATAGAAAAGCGGACAGGAAGTCACGAAAGTTGTCTCCATTTGAAAAATGGCGGAAAAATCTGCCAGGTGTTCCCATTCCCATTAAGACCTCGTTAACGAATGACAGATACCTGTACGCAAGCCATGTAGGTTAAATTATCAACAGGCAGCAAAAATGTTTTGAGTATAATCATTTTTGCCAGTATTTTCTGCAGTACCGAACAGCTGCAGTCCCTTCAGTGCTTTGATTTTTTGGACGCCATGATGAATGTAGCCTATTCTCTAGTGTGCTGGCTCTTTAACGAAGCAGGTGACAATACCCTTTGCTTATGTCTCTTTGCATAGCTATTAGCCTATAGATAGTAGGTACATGCGATGACCGAAGACTCACATCAGACTACGCGAATGCGCAGGCTGATCTGAGTCTTTGTTGGTCGCTCAAGACTTCTTTTAGATTTTGTCATGCGCTGGCTCATATGTTTTGTTTTGTGTTGAGGTTTTACGTCCCCACCAACACTATTTATATCATTTTAGAGACGTTGCTTCAGATTTTGTGAGACTTTTACCCGACACTGAGATGAAACGACATCTCAACACCTAACGCCTATAGAAACTGCTAGTGTTTCTTGGACAGTCTGACTCGCACCACTTTGCCCGGGCAAGCTTCGACCTTCAAAGCGGTGTACCAGTACTCGGGCCCAGAAAAAAATGGAACGCCTGACGATATTCACTTCTGTGTTTTAGTCTTTGCAACCAAATGTTCGGTCGGTTTCAGCGGATGCATGTAGCTCAATATATTTTCCCCAATTACGAAAACACGCCTATACAAATACATTGCCAATTTTTTGTCCAAAAAAAATGAAATTTTAAGATGAAAGTTGTGATATGTTTCTTATTTCTGCTCAAAACATAGATTGCGGGGACTCAGTAGAACCGCCTCAACGAGGCGGTTCTATCGAGTACCCACAATCTATATTTTTGAGCAGAAATAAGAAAAATAATGTATACCCCCTAAACCCCCAGTTTTACAATATAAAAGGGGGTATGAGGGGGTCAAAATTATATAGGCGTGTTCTCGTTATGCGATGGACGGGAGCGCTGATATTCCAAACGTTTAATAAACATATTAATCCTAAAGGGGTACCTTGGCAAATAGTGCTGGCCCAGATCAGACGCCGCAGAACGCGGCGTCTGATCAGGGCCTGCACTATTTGCTAGCAGGATTTTCTGTCAAAAATAGAATGAAAACGAAAAAATAGACCTGACACCCCTAATATGGCAAATGGACTTGTCCAACATATAGCAAAGGAAGAGAGCAGTAGTATTCAATGGGTTAAACCTACGGATTTTAGTTAGGTTTTGTTTGTTTCGACCCTCGTTCGACCGTAATCACCAATGCGAGCAAAAACCCTTAAACAGCCAGTCACGACATTTGCAGACGTCATTTTCTTTCTTTTTTTTTCCTCATACTTTTCTTAAAAAAAATAGGGCTTGGCATAACATCTGCACAGCAGACAATATACATATTTACATGCCAGGCCTTACTTTCTTCTTTCCTCGGAAAATGATTTAAAATGTGCTTAAATTTTTCTGTGGCATGCACTTTAAGAGTTAAAACTTACCTTTGTCAATACTACTACCCAAATAACCAAAACTGCTGCCTTTCAAACACCAAGAAATAAATTCCCTTCTAATCCTCAAATGAGAAGAAAGCAGAAATCTTATTTCTTCAAACCCTTGTTCGATTAGTCTGGAAGTACGAACAATATACATTTATTTAGGGAAACTAAACAGGGCGCAAATTGATGGCTATGACCTTGTCAACGTCCTCTATGACCTTGTCAACGTCCTCTATGACCTTGTCAACGTCCTCTTAATATAAAATAATAGGTTATGCAGCTTATTATAAACGACGAATAAAAATGATATTTTCGCATTGTGAAAAGAAATAGCAGTCAGGACGATAACATCACTAAAACACGCCTATATAATTTTGACGCCCTTAAACCCCAATTTTACATAGCACAACTGGGGTTTACAGGGGTATAGATTATTTTTCTTATTTCTGCTTAAAAACATAGATTGTGGGTACTCGATAGAACCGAGGCGGTTCTAAAGAGTACCCATAATCTATGTTATGAGCAGATATATTAAAAAAAAATCTGGATTTTTATCTGAAAAATTTGCTTTTTCGGGTGGTAAAAGTTTACCAATATATTTGAACAGACGCGTTTTCGTAATGAATACCCAGGTTCGTGAAAAGATCAATGAAATGAACACCCCGTTTAAGCCCACATTATATAAAGAAATCTGGGGTTTACGGGGGTATACATTATTTTTCTTTATTTCTGCTTCAAGACGAAGGTCGTGGGTACACGTTAGAACCGCCTCAATGAGGCGGTTCTAACGAGCACCCACAACCTATGTTTGTAGTATAAATAAGAAAAGTATCGTTAATTTTCATCACAAAAGTAGCCATTTTGGAGATGTGAAAAAATGCACTATGTGGCACGGGTGTGTTATCGTTATGAAAACTATTTCATCTCGTGTTGTAAACATCAGTATCGTTTTGCTATATAGACATACTATAGTCTATAAGACGGCTGTACAGTTTAATATGTTCTATAAAAGGCTGTACAGTATGTCTTCAATGGCTCGAACACCTATACTACGACCATTTTTCTAAAACGATGTAGTTCGAGATACCGAGGGTTTATCAAAGCACAAGGTCGGGAGACATAATCGGACTACATTGTAGTTCAGGGATATATTTTGTTTGAGGTTTAACGTCCCCGCCAACACTGTAAAGGTCATTTTGGAAACGTTGTTTCCAGTTTTGGGGGACTTTTACCCGACATTGAGATGAAATGACAACTCAAGCCCTGCCGCCAAATGAAACCAATAGGGTTTATATGCATGGACGGTCCGACTTGCACGGTTTTGCTTGGGCAGGCTTATGTCCTCTAAGTGGTTTACCAGTGCTCGTGTGCGGTCGTTTCAGCTCTGCTTGGAAGCATCATGCAGCCCATCTATTTCTTCAAGCCCCGAAGGGCGGCGGCAGAGTTCAGAAATATAAGAATTAGATATGGGGTGCTGTTGAAGATGGTCGTTTCCAACACTCGGGACGACCGTGATGAGCGGAGGCTACGTTTCGAACCCTCGGGTTGACCATGCTGAACGGAACCGAGGCTACGCCGAGGTTCCGATCAGCACGGTCATCCTGAATGTTGGAAACGCCCATCTACAACATGACCCCATATTAGATTCTTTTTCTTGCACCACACGCCATTCGAGCAGTCTGACCAGAGTCTTCACTGATCGCATGTACCTACTATAGGCTAATATCTATGCAAAGAGGCATAAACAAAAGGTCTTGTCGTAGTGGATGGATGCGCAGGTTGATTTAAGTCTCTGTTTGTCGGACCGGTCTTATTGTAGGTTTTATCATGCGCCGGCTCAGATAGAATATGTCATTAACCACAAGTAATTTCGACCCAAAGTCCTAAACCGTCCTTGTCTATCTGAATACATGTGTGACTTACTGGTAACAATCACAACACGTGTCGTCTGCTTTGTTGTCTGTTGGTTACTTTAAAAGTCACCGTTGCAAACAGTGTGGGCCCATATCAGACTGCTCCACTAGGAGCACTGAACAGGGTCCAAACTGTTTGCTTATTAATTGAACATAACTCGAACTCTTTTTGGAATCATGAAAATTAATTCAAGTCAGGGATAATTCGAATTACTGAGGCTGTATCATGGGGCATAGCAGGGGTCAGTTTAGGATATATTTATGATCTACAAAATAAAGGTTTGTTGCGTGTACTCCTGAATTGAATCGCTTCATTGAGGCGTTTATAATGAGTGCTCACAGCATGCCATTGTTAGATAAAATCCGGAAAAATTCATATATTATCCTGAATATATGCATATCTGGAGTTTTGGGAAATGTTCTTATGGGATCCAGAACTTATTCGAATTAGCCATGATATACGAGCTATCTATGGTCGAGGTATTGATGTTTACTATAATAATAATAATAATATTATTATTATTATTATTTTATTATTATCATTATAATTATTCTCATCACCATTATCATTGCTATTGTTGTTGTTATTATTAATAATTATAATAGTAGTAGTAGTGGTATTTCATCATAAATAAATTAGATTAAGAAGTATGTAAGGGTAGAGCCTCAGAACGGATATGTCTGTGATAAGTAAAAAATTTAATTTACTTGCTTACAAAAAAATCACGAACTACAGGTGAATTAAAAGTCACTGTATTTTAATTATGCAACGTTTTACATAGGTAGATATAGGGACCAAGACATGAAAGAAAAGCCATGCTAATTGTGGTTAAGGGCGCGTGCATTCACCCACCATGGACGGGTGCATGCATTCTTCCACAATATTTGCACATTGAGCAGGGAGTGCAAGTTCTTTTACTCTTATCTGCATTTACTGCTGTGATGTATATATATTTTTGTGTTTGTTATGTTAATTTAGCTGATGACACATTCTTTCCTGACATGTTTCAAAATGTAGGTTTAAATTTAAAATATATAGTTATAATACTAGTATTACGGAAAATAGTAACAATGAGATAATAAGATGACGGAGAAACGCAATGTGATAAAGATATCAAGTTCTAATGTTAGAGGCTTGCATGATCCACAAAAACGTAGAGATTTGTTCTGTCATCTAAGAAACATGAATCATCATATATATTGTTTACAAGAAACACATTTCACAGAAAAAATGGAACCTTGAATATAAAATACTTAGAACCAAGCAGGATAGAGAGGGAAATTATTTGATTCTAGACATGGAAATTGAGGGCCAAAAAATTACTCTTTCTAACATCTATGGGCCTAATGAGGACTCACCTGACTTTTATGCAAACATAGAAGGGATAATTTAAGAATTCAATAATGATACCTGCATTCTCTGTGGAGATTTTAATTTGGTACAAAATCAGGAATTAGACACACACAATTATCTACATGTAAACAATCCAAAAGCGAGAGAATATGTGTTATCCATGAAAGAAGATTTTAATTTAGTTGATCCTTTTAGAGAATTAAACGAATATGCAAGGAAATATACATGGCGTAAACCCCACCCCCTAAAGCAAGCTCGTCTTGACTTTTTTTTAATATCGGAGAGTTTCATGGCTAGTGTAGAAAATGTTGAGATCCTACCTAGCTACAGATCGGATCATTCGTCAGTTGTACTATCTGTTTCACTAAACCAATTTATAAAGGGCAAAGGCCTATGGAAGTTTAATAATAGTTTACTAAAAGATAATGAATATATTGAAATTGTGAAAAATTGTATTAGGAAAGTAAAAAATCAGTACATGGTACCAGTTTATAGTGCAGAGTTTGTAGATAATATAAATTCTAATGATATTTTACAATTTACTATTTCGGATCAGTTATTTTTAGAGACTCTGTTACTTGAAATTCGAGGGGAAACAATTTCTTATGGGGCATATAAGAAGAAACAAAGAAATATTAAAGAACAGCAATTGCAAGAGGAAATAAAAGTTTTAGAAGAAGCTCCTGATTTCGACTTGAATACAATAGAATTAAAAAAGAATGAGTTACAAATATTACGAAAAGATAAACTTCAGGGTATAATGGTTAGAGCAAGAATGAGATGGGCTGAAGAAGGAGAAAAACCGACAAGATATTTTTGTTCTTTAGAATCAAGAAACTATGTTAATAAAACTATTCCAAAACTATTAAAAGATGACGGATCAATGATCACAAAACAAGAAGATATATTAAGCGAAGTTAAACAGTTTTATGCTAATCTTTATTCATATAAAGAACAAGAACAAGAAGTGAATATACAGGATTTTCTAAATTTGGACCTTTGTCCTACACTAACAGAAGAAGAGAAACATGGGTTGGAGGGTGAGATAAAAGAAGAAGAAATAGCTTATGTGTTAAAGAAAATGAAAAACGATAAAAGCCCTGGATCAGATGGATTTACAGTAGAATTTTTTTAATTTTTCTTTAAGGATTTAAAAGCTTTCATAAATCGTGCTATAAATGAAGGTTATCATAAGGGGACTTTATCTATTACACAGAGGCAGGTTATTATTACATGTATCCCTAAAGGGGAAAAATCGAGACATTATATGAATAACTGGAGGCCAATTACTCTACTTAATGTTACTTATAAAATAGCTTCAGGTTGTATTGCTGAAAGAATTAAAAGTACCCTGTCAAAATTAATTTCATGCGATCAAACTGGTTTTATTTCAGGACGATATATAGGTGAAAATACCCGGCTTATTTACGACATTTTGAAATATACGGAAGAAGAGAATATTCCGGGATTGTTTTTAATTGTTGATTTTGAAAAGGCATTTGACTCAATATCATGGGATTTTATTAAAAAAGTTTTAAATTTTTTTAACTTTGGTGAATCAATTAAAAAATGGGTTAATACATTTTATAACAATATAATGTCTTCAGTTATACAAAGTGGGTTTCTATCTGATTTTTTTCCTGTTCAAAGAGGTTGTCGACAAGGTGACCCTCTATCTCCTTACATTTTCCTCCTTTGTGCAGAAATACTGTCGCTTATGTTAAAAAGTAACGATGATTTAAAAGGAATAAATATAGGTGGTATAGAATATAAACTTTCCCAATATGCGGATGACACTACAATTTTATTAGATGGATCAGAGCAGTCTCTATCAGAGGCACTTGCGGTTTTAAATTCATTTGCGTTACTGTCGGGACTGAAAGTTAACACTTCAAAAACGAGAGCTGTATGGATCGGGAGTAAAAAATTGTGTGGGGAAACTTTTAATCATAGGTTTAAGCTGGACTGGACCCAAAAGATTTTTACGATTCTGGGAATAAAGTTTTCGTGTAATTTGGAGGAAATGATAGAGTTAAATTTTAAAGAAAAAATATCACAAATTGAGAAAGAATTAAAACAATGGTCAAAAAGAATTTTAACACCTTTTGGCCGCATAACTATACTAAAGACATTAATCATATCTAAATTAAACCACATGTTTATTTCGCTACCGAATCCTCCTCAAGAATTAATAAATAATTTACAAAAAAAAGATTTTTTAATTTCATTTGGAAATCAGGGGTAGATAGAATAAAAAGAGAAATTATTATGCAAGAATATGATATGGGTGGCTTAAAAATGCTGAATTTAAATAATTATATGACTGCCTTAAAAGCAACTTGGATAAGAAGATTGATTACGAAAGATTCTAAGTATAAACATATTTTTGAAGTAAATTATTGTAATGTCGATACACTATTAAAGCGTGGAATGGAATTTATAAAGTTTTTAACTTTAAATAACAAAAACGAATTTTGGAATAATGTTTTACATTCATGGATCGAGGTAAATAAATCGATTAAAGTAAAAACTAAAGAAGACATATTGTCAGTAAACTTATGGGATAATAAAGACTTAAAGATTAATAATAAAACTGTTTTTTACAGAAGATGGTTTGACAAGAATATTTTGTATATCAAAGATATAGTAAATACGGATGGAACTATTTTAGATTTTAATACATTTACACAAAAATTTAATATTAATATTAATTATTTAGAATATTTTGGTGTTGTTTCTGCGGTACTACATTTTATAAGAAAACAAAACATATTACTTAGTACATTGATTTTAACAAATTGTTATTTTCCATGGACTATTAAAGAAATAATGAGAGATACTAAAGGTTGCAGAAATATTTATAAAATACTGAATGAAAAAATAATACCATCTAAAAGCCAACCGAAATGGACAGAACTTTTTCAGAACATAGAACTTAACTGGAAAAATATTTATAAAACACCAGCTATTGTCTGTAACAATACAAAACTACACTGGTTTCAATACAGAATAGTGCACAGGATTTTAGCAACTAACGATTATCTTTTTAAAATACATGTTAAAAATGATAACCTTTGCAGTTTTTGTCGATCATTCCCAGAAACGTTAGAACATCTATTTTGGAACTGTCAAATAATTTCGGAATTTTGGGAAAGAATAGAAAACTGGATTAATGAAAGAAATGAGTGCACTATTAGTATAACTATGTACAATGTTTTTTTTTTGGAACATCAAAAATTCAAGAAATAAATAAACCAGCCAATCATATCATCATATTAACAAAGTATTACATTTATAAATGCAGAATTAATGGTGCCCGGCTCAATTTTGCAGTTTGGAAAAATGAGATAAAAAAATCCTTATTATTAGAAAAAATGAAGGCGGTCAAAAACAATAGGATTGAAATTTTCTTTAAGATTTGGGGAAAATGGACTGTCCTTTTCGAAACGTATGGGTAAAGAAGTGTTTTACAAATGTTCAGTCCCGACACGGAACGACTCGATAATAGTATTTGGTAGTTTAGCCCTTTTTGTGCCGGATGGAATCTTTCACCTTATATATAGTGGAAGTCCGTTTCGGGGTTTGTGGGTGCCGGGTTTTGCTTTCTTTAAAATATATTCCGAAAATAGCTGACCTTTCTACAAACAGTATTGGCCCTTATTTGGACGCCACGCTGTGTGGCGTCTGGTCTGGGCCTGCACTGTTTGCCAAGGTACCCGTTCTGGGGTTTCCGGTACAAGAGGGGTTAAATAACATATCATAAAATATATCTGCTAATCAGCATCTGCAATGCCTTTGATTAGTTCTGTACTATAGATTTAAAAAAACTAGTTTGATTATTTAAATCTGCAGATATGATAGTTCATATAGATGTAACTGTCTTGAAATGTGCTATGTTACATGTGCATATGTTTATATTGTATGTGTCGTCAGAATTAATAAAAAAAAATAAAAAAAAAAGTTTTCACTTTGTTAAACATACATGTATGTAGTTACTGAGATGCAATTCATACTCAATGTGTCAGTTTGGTAGCGGAAGCCATTTTTGTTTTGATTTGTTTTTCATACTTTTTGTGCAATAAGCATCTCGCGTTAACGCGAACCCTCCATTGGTTAATAAGTTATTGTTTGCTTGTTTTGGGGCGTTACATTTGAATTTTAGCGTGGATTTGTTGAGTTTTGAAAAATTACAAGTCAGTTAGGAATTTCCAACTGAAGGATTCAGAAGCAAAATAAAGTACATATAATTTAGGCTTGGAGTTTACCAGCAGAATATTGTTGAAATTATAAGACTGAAATTATTGTGAATTTTAATGTTTATGTAATTTGGATATAACCAGTTACTGTCGTATATTGAAAGAACGTTTTGTTATTTGATTGAGTTTTTGATTAACATTATTAAAACTGGAAAATAGAACTTTATCCTGTCTCCTGTGTTTTGAACTAATTCCCCACATTTAGATGAACAGTGAAAATCTGAAGCTTAACAGCTCTTAATAACTTGGTGTGAGCAATCCGGGGTAACATCTTTTAAGCTTGTTACACGATCTTGTGCGATGCCTTCATACATGGATTATAACAGGAGACAGACAATGTACTTTGAAAATTTCTACGGTGGCTTCGGTAGGCCATACTGGCTGCTTTATGGACAGTCTCGGCAGCCTTCAGTTCTGGTGATCAATGTTGCATCACCAGCGCGATCGCCGTTCGGGGATAAACAGCCGACTTTCAACAGGGATGAACGGAAACACTCCGTGAAAACAAAAAGTAAGCCAACGAGAACCAGGGACTTAAAACGCAGGCAAACATTTTTCGAAGGTAAAACAATTTGTTCGGGACTGCCTTTCTATCAACTTGATAATTTAGAACTTCAATGTGAAATGGCTAATAACAAGGATTTTCAAACTTCAAACTCAAAGTTAGCAGAGAAGAAATCTGTATGTTCTTCTCTACCAGGTGCCGGACTGTCAGACAAACAGTTTAGAAAGTTTTTCTCCAGACAAGACGACCGCCAAATTGTGGTAAATAACGCGTTAATACACAGTCTAGAACTGTCCGACAAGCGGATATGCAAACTTCAAGAAGAACTCCAACAGCTGACCTCGGAGCGACAGAGACACTCCAACGAAATGGAGCAAACAATGGAAACATTGAATTTGTATAAGTTTGATGCCGAACTATGCCGACTGAAGATCGCAGACCTAGAGGAGAGGAACAGACAACTAAAGGAGAGCTTCAATTTGGTGAACACTGCGTGCTGCATACTAATAGAGACTAAGGACGAGCTATCTTCAATGGTACGCAAATGCTTTGAAAACATGAATTCGTACAAAGAAATGACTAGAGAACTTGTTCAACAAAGTGATACACGTCCAAACTCTCAGACCAATAAAATCGGAGAACCACACTCAATTCAAGAACGGTCTTCTCTTGGATATTTGGACTGTGAATGGTGTGGTATTGTCGGGGCATTTTATAGGCTGTGTATGCCCAAATAAACAGCTGAACAGTGTAATGGAAACATGATCGACATGACAATATGTTTTAGTATTAGTTTCAATGTATTTCCATGCATTTTATATTTTACGTGCTTAGTTATATTTGATATTTCTGCTCCGACACCTTTTAATTTGAAAATATTATTAGGCATATTTAAAGTGTTTGATAAGGTTTAAGGTTTCGCGGCCATGTTAAAAGCCGTCCAATAATTTTGATGTTTTAGTTAAAAAGCTGATGCCATCAGTTTTGACGTGCAACTCCGTCCATCGGAAAAATATAATAATTCAATGTTCATCGGAAAAATATTAGAATTGTCAATTGAGAATTAATCTTTTCACTGGTTGGCAAAAATAATGTATTTTAATGATTTATCATATCAGCGATTTAGGTTTTCTTTCATTAGGTAGAAAGCGATATTTGGCAAACTATTTGTAGCACAAACCTTTCACGTGTAGTTGTAAGCAACCTTAAACAAATGAAATTTGTTGACTATAGTGCTATTGATGGCTGGCCCCCATCATCCCGCTGAAGCAACATGTGAAACGTTTCTTGCTCAATGAATTATCAACGTGAAGGAATAATTTTTCTAAGCACTTTTATGAAAAGCTAGTGAGTCGAAATTTCCAATCTGATACGATTTTCATTTTTTTTATTATTATTATTTAATTGCGATGTCAGATATTTTCATATGTACATGGCACCAGAACTAGAAATGTCATGCACATGTATAACGGAATCGTATTTTATTGCGTTTGTATAATTATTACAGTTCCTTTCCGACTAGTACTATGGCGAATTTTAGCAATCTAAGCTTCCTAAAATAGAATTTTTTTTCTCTAAGTGAAACAAATGCAGCTATATAAATTTGTTTGTGTAAATGTAGCTATTTACAAAATTCAGGCAGTCATAAATAACAATTCCGCAATATTTGAGGCAAACATCTCAGCGTATCTTGTTCGTACTTGTTTGTTTTTTGTTTGATTTGAATTTTAACGTTCCCGTCAACACGGTGAAGGTAATTTTGGAGACGTTGTTTCCAATTTTGTGGGACATTTTCCCGACATTGAGATGACATAACATCTCAAGCTCTGCCGCCCAATGAAACCAATAGGGTTTTTAAGCATGGACGGGCCGACTCGCATCGCATTGACTGGGCAGGCTTAGATCCACTAAGCGGTAGCAGTACTCGTGTGCGGTGGGTTTCAGCTCTGCAGCCCATCTATTTCTTTAAGCCCCGATGGGCGGGGCGAATCTTGTTCATACATGTTCGTGTTTGGTCTTATGTACGTACTAATTTTATACATAAAATCAAGAGCAATTATGATAGGTTTGTTTTATTAACGGTTTTAACTTTTCGTGGAACTAAATCAGCATGATATTTTGTTTTGTTCTGATGAACATGCTCAAGTTTTTTTGTTTGGTTAATTTTCATCTCACATTTCAATTGCACTGTCAGAGAAGATTAAGGTTTGCCGAAATAGGTTTTGCTAAGTCTCGAGAAATCTGCAGATACAGGTAATAGTAGTTCATTCAATATGAGCGGATCGCAATTTTGTAAAAGTCAATTATTTCGATTCATATTCCAAATTGAAAACGGGTGCATTGCGATTTAAAGCATAAGTGGTCGTAGTTTGAAAAACAGTCGGATTTGGGCTTGTGTATAAAAGCTAAACGTCACGTGCCTGAAGACATATTGGTCTATCACACGGATGACATGCTTAGAACTTGGCAGAATCCGACTTTATGCACGCCCGCTATCGATAGTCATGATAGCCGTGGCCGACAATTTGTTGGGGACAACTTTAGGGGACAATTTTAGGGTCCTTAGCTGTAGAGCTAAGGATTATATTGTGTCTGGTATGCGCCTTTTCAAAGCATAGGAATTAGCCACCCTGTTCCACGTGTACATGGTAGAACATATACAGGTATGTAGGCCTACGAGAACAGCGAGACAAGTCCACTAGATGGATCTGAATTTACGAAAAGGTATCTGAGGGCTTGTCCTGGAAGATGAAGCCATTTGCGTCTCCCTTCGCATGACAGTTTTCCGAAACCAAAAATGTAATATTGTCCGTTGGCTGGATTGTGCAAGCTGATTTTAATCACATGCACATGAGTGATTTATCATGTGGTGTTGGAGAAATTGGTTAGCATGTGCATGTTTAGGGCCAGAAAGATCCTAATGCAATGTTAACAAAGTGATTTAAAGGCGTTGCAACACCACTGGCTTTATTATTGTATTCATGGCGTATACTTTGGTGTTTTTAAGGACATTGTTGCCAAAAGCATTTTGCTGCTACAATCTGAGTCTGACATAAAATTAGACATTGTTGTGGGAACAATAATGTTATGGCAGTCAGCGTCTGAAACCATATAGGACATTGTTGCCCAAACCTGTAGTCAGGTAATGGCAATCCGAGTCCTATGAAAGGGGTACTTGTTATTACGGGGACGCCCGCGATAACCCAAATCCATGTATATATATATATATATATATATATATATATATATATATATATATATTATGCGTGCATATGATAACGTGCAGTCATATAACGTAATTGCATAGTAAGGTAGCGCGAATATCTGATGCTACCGTGTATACGGCAGTTATTTGCATTTGTGGTGGCGTTGGTTACGAATAGAATACAAGTATGAATATGGTACTGCCCGTCAACCTGCTTTAAAAAGCAGTGTATTGACATCGTTGTCATTCTTGCGTTCAAAATAGCATGAAGATTTAAAATACAAATTCCATGAAACCAAAGCCTACACCACCGTGTACACGTAGTACATACATTTGCAAATTTCTCACATGTAGCACATTGCATGTTAAGTGAAGTCTGCCGAAATGTTTAGTTGTATGTTGATACAAACATGTACAGTTTATTTTGTTGTGTATAGTGTTAATCATTTTAAAACAAAAATAAAGAATAAAACCAGAGGACCAGTGGTCCTGAACCGCTCACCTGTCTGGTGACAATTTTCCTACTTAGATCAGCAGAAAATGTCATTTACCCTGCTCATAAATTTTAAAATGCCATCTCAATATTTGTTGGCATTTTAAAACATATGAGCAGGGTAAATTTCATGCTGAAGTGAGTTGAGCGTAAAAAAAGTTTTATAACCTCGGTGCCTGGCTCACAGAAAGGGAAAATATGAGGAACTGTCCATTGGACATAAATGGTATACTGTATACAGAAGCAAATGAAACAAAAGAAATGAATGACCTTGACCTTTCTCACCCACAGATCTTCATGTATTCAGTTACTTTACCTGATCTACCAATTTTGGTGACACTGTCTTCAATGGTTTCCTATAAATCCATTATTTTCACTTTGCCCCATGCAAAAGCCTAAGTCGGCAAATTTGACATTGCTGTAAAATAGGTCAAGGTCAACCCAGGGTCACCATTTGTACAAGCCATGATGGGCCCGAGTACCATATGCTACATGCCAAGTTTCAAGGCCAATTGCCTTATGGTTCTGGAGAAGAAGATTTTTGAAGGTTTTTTACCATATATGGGCATGGCGGCCATCTTGGGTCTAAGGCCAATGAATGACCTTGACCTTTATCACCCATAGATCTTCATGTATTCAGTTACTTTACCTGATCTACAAATTTTGGTGACACTGTCTTCAATGGTTTTCTATAAATCCATAATTTTCACTTTGCCCCATGCAAAAGCCTAAGTTGGCAAATTTGACATTGCTGTAAAATAGGTCAAGGTCAACCCAGGGTCACCATTTGTACAAACCATGATGGGCCTGAGTACCATATGCTACATGCCAAGTTTCAAGGCCACTGGCCTTATGGTTCTGGAGAAGAAGATTTTTGAAGGCTTTTTACCATATATGGGCATGGCGGCCATCTTGGTCATGTGATCCAGACCCCGCGAACAAACTTTCGTTCCCCCATCCCACTGAGGCTCCATATGAAATTTGGCTATGATTGGCCCTGCAGTATAGGAGAAGAAGATCTTTGAAAATGGTGGACGGACGACGGACGGACGGACAACGGACCATGGCTATACTATAAGCTCACCTATGAGCCTCAAGGCTCAGGTGAGCTAAAAAGCCATTATTTTCACTTTTTCCTATGCAAAAGCCTAAGTCAGCATATTTGACATTACTGTAAAATAGGTCAAGTTCAACCCAGGGTCACCATTTGAACAAATTATGATAGGCCCGAGTACCATATGCTACATGCCAAGTTTCAAGGCCATTGGCCTTACGGTTCTTGAGATGAAGAATTTCGAAGTGTTTTTACCATATATGGGCGTGGTGGCCATCTTGGTCATGTGATCAAGACCATATTGGCAGCTTTTCATTTGTTCAACTCCCAAAGGCTCCATAATGAATTTCACTTCAATTGGCTCAGTAGTTTCTGAGAAAAAATGTTTGAAATATGGAACCTGCGTGACCTTGGTCTAAGGTCAATTAATGACCTTGACCTTTCTTACACATAGATCTTCATGTATTCAGCTACTTTACCTTATCTACTAATTTTGGTGACAGTGTCTCAATGGTTTCCTAAAAATCCATTATTTTCACTTTTTCCCATGCAAAAGCCTAAGTCGGCAAATTTGACATTGCTGTAAAATAGGTCAAGGTCAACTCAGGGTCACCATTTGTACAAACTATGATGGGCCTGAGTACCATATGCTACATGCCAAGTTTCAAGGCCATTGGCCTTACGGTTCTGGAGGAGAAGAATTTTTAAGGCTTTTTATCATATATGGGCGTGACGGCCATTTTGGTCATGTGATCAAGACCGTATTGGCATTTTTTCATTTGTTCAACTCACAAAGGCTCCATATTAAATTTTACTTAAATTGGCTCAGCAGTTTTGGAGAAAAAATGTTTGAATTATGGATCCTGAATGACCTTGGTCTAAGGCCAATGAATGACCTTGACCTTTCTGACCCATAGATATTCATGTATTCAATTACTTTACCTGATCTACAAATTTTGTTGACACTGTCTTCAATGGTTTCCTATAAATCCATTATTTTCACTTTGCCCCATGCAAAAGCCTAAGTCGGAAAATTTGACATTGCTGTAAAATAGGTCAAGGTCAACCCAGGGTCACCATTTGTACAAACCATAATGGGCCCGAGTACCATATGCTACATGCCAAGTTTCAAAGCCACTGGCCTTATGGTTCTAGAGAAGAAGATTTTTGAAGGCTTTTTACCATATATGGGCATGGCGGCCATCTTGGTCATGTGATCCAGACCCGCGAACAAGGCCAATGAATGACCTTGACCTTTCTGATCCATATACATTCATGTATTCAGTTACTTTACCTGATCTACAAATTTTGGTGACACTGTCTTCAATGGTTTTCTATATATCCATTATTTTCACTTTGCCCCATGCAAAAGCCTAAGTCGACAAATTTGACATTGCTGTAAAATAGGTCAAGGTCAACCCAGGGTCACCATTTGTACAAACCATGATGGGCCCGAGTACCATATGCTACATGCCAAGTTTCAAGGCCACTGGTCTTATGGTTCTGGAGAAGAAGATTTTTGAAGGCTTTTTACCATATATGGGCATGGCGGCCATCTTGGTCATGTGATCCAGACCCCGCGAACAAACTTTCGTTCCCCCATCCCACTGAGGCTCCATATGAAATTTGGCTTTGATTGGCCCTGCAGTATAGGAGAAGAAGATCTTTGAAAATGGTGGACGGACGGACGGACGGACGACGGACCATGGCTATACTATAAGCTCACCTATGAGCCTAAAGGCTCAGGTGAGCTAAAAAGAAATATAAATAAATAAAATAACACTATAAGCTTACTTTGGAGGCCAAAGTTTTTCAGCGTCGGAGGAGTTATTATGATGCAAAATTTTGGTATTTTGCTATAAATTTAAATGTGTAAATCAAATGATAATGTTTGGTATCAAAATGTTCCTTATGGAAAGCGGATTCTGAAACTGCTATTATTATTTTAGAATTTTTAAAATTTTGTCAATAAAGATACTTTTGATTTATTTTTATGTTTTTGAAACAAAGAAACGGGTCTCATTTTAGGATTATCGGGCTAGTTTTAACATGTTTTGCTATAGGATTAAGAAATCATATTTTCATCTCAAGAAGGAAGCCGTAAATTGAATAGAAGAATAGGCCTATCAAGTTTTCACATTGTTAAACAAACATGTATGTAGGTACTGAGATGCAATTCATACTCAATGTGTCAGTTTGATAGCGGAAGCCATTTTTGTTTTGATTTGTTTTTCATACTTTTTGTGCAATAAGCATCTCGCGTTAACGCGAACCCTCCATTGGTTAATAAGTTATTGTTTGCTTGTTTAGGGGCGTTACATTTGAATTTTAGCGTGGATTTGTTGAGTTTTGAAAAATTACAAGTCAGTTAGGAATTTCCAACTGAAGGATTCAGAAGCAAAATAAAGTACATATAATTTAGGCTTGGAGTTTACCAGCAGAATATTGTTGAAATTATAAGACTGAAATTATTGTGAATATTAATGTTTATGTAATTTGGATATAACCAGTTACTGTCGTATATTGAAAGAACGTTTTGTTATTTGATTGAGTTTTTGATGAACATTATTAAAACTGGAAAATAGAACTTTATCCTGTCTCCTGTGTTTTGAACTAATTCCCCACATTTAGATGAACAGTGAAGAACTGAAGCTTAACAGCTCTTAATAGTTGCAATGTATTTGTATAGGCCTGTTTTCGTAATGAGATTTTATTGTATAATATGGGATAATAAACAAAGCGCAATAAAAAAAGAAAAGAATGCAAGTTTAATGATGACACAACCTGTCAAATGGAATGTGTTTTCTGTTATAAGTATTAATAAGATTTTGTTTGTTAGCTTTGAATCGATGTTTAGTATCCCCATCAACGCAATTTGTGTAATTTTGGAGACGTTGTTTCCAATTTTGTGGGACTTTTATCCGACATATCAAAGTAGAAGTAAAACAAAGATCAGGAATTGATACAATTAACTTACTCCATCCATAAAAGACACCAAAGGGAAAGAAATACAAACATTAAGCGACCAGACCATAATGGAAACCTAAACAAAGGAAGGCCATATGGACAGTTACTTTCCCACAAAATGGCCATATGGCCATCCAAAATTAAAAGACACAAGTGATACACACAGTAAGTAACAAACAACAACATAAATAAATCGCCACAGAAGAGCCGCCTTGGAACGGTCAGTGGAAGATTTCCACTGGGGGGCTTAAATCGATTTTACGTGGCCACAATAAGCCCTGTCGCCCAATGAAACCAAAAGGGTTTATATGCATGGACGGCCGACTCGTGTCACTTTGCCTGGGCAGACTTTGACCTTCTAGGCGGTTCACCAGTACCCGTGTGTGGTCGGTTTCAGCACTGCTCCAGCCCAATCTATTTGCCCTTGCTCCTGTCTTGATTTAGGTTAAACGAAAGCCAGTCTCGGTAGCTTATTCGGATGCGCGTCTAACTGGTGATCAGGAGGACGCGGGTTCGATACCTGCCGGGGTCGGCAACATTCTTTCGTGGAGATTGATTATGAAATCTTTTCTACGGTCATTCTCTCCTTTCCGCTAATTCAAGAAGGGCAATTGTCAGTTTCTGGCGAAAGAATGTGCACTGTACTGTTTAACCGCATACGTATAAGCCTGCCCAGGAAAAGTGTGGATAGGTTTTGTTTTTTGTTTGTTTGATTTTAGGTTTAACGTCCCCGTCAACACTGTAAAGGTCAGTTTGGAGACGTTGCTTCCAATTTTGTGGGACTTTTATCCAACATTGAGATGAAATGACATCTCAAGCCCTGTCGCCCAATGAAACCGATAGGGTTTATAAGCATGGACGGTCCGACACTCACACCGCTTTGCCTGGGCAGGCTTAGATCCTCTAAGCAGTTTTCCAGTACTCGTGTGTGGGTCAGATTCAGCTCTGCGTGGAAGCAGCATGCAGCCCATATATTTCTTCAAGCCCCGATGGGCGGGGGCCGAAATGTGTGGAAAGGTAAACGGACCGGACCAAAAAATGATCTAAATAGTGTTGACTGGGCCGTTAAACTCCAATACAAACAAAGGTTAAACGAAAACAGTCTCAGACCAATTTCATGACCACCTATGTCTATAGTCGGAGACATTCGCCAGTGCTTTGATTCAGTTGGAAAAGTATGATATTTACCAAGATATTATGTTTGTGGGCATCGCCTGAATGTTAACAAGGTAGTGCAAATGAGAAAAAATAATGTATGACAAACCGTTGTACAGCCGCCGAGAGTTTGCGAAATTGTTTATAAGCTACCGTGTTCTTTGTGACACAATAACTGGGTTCCCAGCCAGCAAAGAATGTCGGGCCAACGTCGGCCGATAGCAACGTGGCAACTATCGCTATCGGCCCGACGTTGGCTCGCTTTTAAGTGCTGACTGGGTTCTGGTTGATACGGTTGGAAGGGCGGATTTCACAAACCAAAGGTAAAAGTTCATCAAGAGTGCAGCAAAACGACTATAAAGCATGTTCAGTGAGTAAGAAAAATGATATATATTCCCTTGTTAATATTAATAATTCAAACAGCTCCAGTAAAAGATAAACATCTCGCCACTCAGTTCAATCGATCAGTCTGGGGCCATTTTATACGTCAAAAAGTGCAGTCCACGATCAGACGCCGCAAAATGCGGTTTTTGAGTAGGACAGTCACTTTTTTTTTTGCAAATAGTTCAGCCATCTTTACACCATATATAATATGAAGGCTGCTATTCCTTAACCCATTTGCAGCAGAAACCTCAAAATGGGATACTGGAAAATGGTGCAGGCCTAGATCAGACGCAACAGAATGCGGTATTGAATCAGGAACTACGCAGACGGCAAAAAGTTAACCATTTACCAACACTTTTTAAGATGACACAACCTGTCAAATGGATTTGTTTGTTTGATTTGAGGTTTAACGTCCCCGTCAACACTGTAAAGGTCATTTTGGAGACGTTGCTTCCAATGTTGTGGGACTTTTACCCGACATTGAGATGAAATGACATCTCAAGCCCTGCCGCCAAATGAAACCAATAGGGTTTATTAGCATGGACGGTCCGCCTCGCACCGCGGTTTCTGGACAGGCTTAGATCCTCTAAGCGGTTTACCAGTACTAGTGTGCGGGCCGGATTCAGCTCTGCGTGGAAGCATCATGCAGCCCATCTATTTCTTCAAGCCCCTATGGGCGGGGGCCGGCAAGATAAATGTACTCTATCAGTATTAAACGGAAATGAACACCGTTGATTACCACATTATTACATATATACAAATGACCACCTCCGAAAAGGGAACCTTACGTGAAAGACAAAATTGACTCCACTTGAGCAAATGCAGCGCGGGACGAATGTTGATGAAACTGTTGGCGTCCTTAAAAGAGTAATTATTACCTTTGACCGAGAATTGCTACCACGTTACGCCCGAATAAAACTCGCCATGCGGTAAATATCATATTTGTATTCATGAATTTGGTTTGCGCATGCGCGGACATTAAGCTGTGAAATAGCTGATAAAATAAGAGAAATGTTTGATACTTTTCTGCTTCCAACATAAATTGTGGTTACGTGTTCATGTGTCCAGACACGGTGGAGTAAAGAGAATGGTTTTAAGGATAAATTTTCTTATTACTCTATAATAAAAATACATATGCTTTGGGGACTTGCTAGAATCGCATTACGAGCACAATTGAATTCCTATATCATTACGAAAAGACGCCTATACAAATACATCGCCACCTTTATCGCCGAAAAAATGAAAATTTTAAGACGAAAAATTGTGATATTTTTCTTATTTCTGCTTAAAATATAGATTGTGGGCACTCGTTAGAACCGCCTCATCAAAGCGGCTCTAACGAGTACCCACAATCTATATTTTAGGATAGAAATAAGAAAAATAAGGTTTACCCCTGTAAACCCCAGTTTTACAATATAAAAGTGGGATTCAAGGGGGTCAGAATTGTATAGGCGTGTTTTCGTGATGTTAAGACCAGGTTTTTTATTAGGAGAAAACAAAAATAGAGAATAACTAAAAAATTCTCAATAAGTTTTAATGGCAGATAGTAGTACTCGGGTCACTTTGGCCCCATGGACTGCGCATGCGCAGAATGACGTCACTCCCGGAAACGCTCGGAAAGAGCTCGATTTGATGCGAGAAAGTAGGAATGGACCGCGTCCCGGAAAAAAAAATGTTTGGTTTGTTCGATTTTAGGTTTAACGACCCCGTCAACGTCGTAAATGTCATTTTGGGGGCGTTGCTTCCAGTTGCGCGAGACCTTTACCGGACATATCTACAATATTTATATCTCGGAGAATCCCGGGAAAAAAGTTTGGTTTGTTCGATTTGAGGTTTAACGTCCCCGTCAACGCCGTATAGGTCATTTTTGGGGGCGTTGCTCCCAGTTGTGCGAGACCTTTACCGGACATATCTACAACATTTGTATCTCGGAGAATCTTTCTCGGCTATGGAATTTATACGGATATCGTGGGGGCGTAGCCAGAGCAAAAATACTTTTACGCGAAACGAGGTCGAGGCGAAACTCTTGATACGGAAAGAATCGCTACTATAAATTCGTAAAATCATCGCGAAAACGCGCCCATATAATTTCGACTCCCTTAAACCTAGCTTTTAAACCGTAAACTTTGGGTATGCAGTGGGGTAAACCTTATTTTCCTTATTACTGATCCAAGACATAGGTTGTGGGTACTCGTTAGAACCGCCTCATCGAGGCGATTCTAACATATTTAAACCCAACTTTTATACAGTAAAATTTGGCTTTGCAGGGGTAAACCTTATTTTCCTTTTTAAGACATAGGTTGTGGGTACTCGTTAGAACCGCCTCATCGAGGCGATTCTAACATATATCTATAACATTTGTATCTCGGAGAATTTTTCTCGGCTATGGAATTTATACACTCATTTCCTATCAAGCTGATCAGATCGATGCTTAGTTTTGAGGATTTCTACCGTTTAAATTATCGTTATAACGAGTTTGTCGTTATAACGAATGTCGGTATAAAGAGGGTTGACTGAGGGCATAGCGGAGACGGAGCGATAGATGCGCTCGATCAGGGTTAGCTCCGTTTGGTCAGGGGCGGTCAGTCCGTTTGTTTGTTTGTTTGTTTGATTGATTTGAGGTTTAACGTCCCCGTCAACACTGTATAGGTCATTTTGGAGACGTTGCTTCCAAGCCGACATTGAGATGAAATGACATCTCAAGCCCTGTCGTCCAATGAAACCAATAGGGTTTATAAGCATGGACCGTCCGACTAGCACCGCTTTGCCTGGGCAGGCTTAGATCCTCTAAGCGGTTTACCAGTACTCGTGTGTGATCGGTTTCAGCTCTGTGTGGAAGCTCTATTTCTCCAGACTCCGATGGGCTGGGGCTATAGTAGTAGTAGTAGTAGTAATAGTAGTTTGTTTGTTTGTATGTTTGATTTGGGGTCTAACGTCCCCGTCAACACTATTTAGGTCATTTTGGAGACGTTGCTTCCAAATTTGTGGGACTTTTACCCGACATTGAGATGAAATGACATCACAATTTCTGCCGCCAGATGAAACCAATCAGGTCTTTATGCATAGACGGGCCGACTCGCATCCCTTGCCTGGGCAGGCTTAGACTGTCTAAGCGGTTTACCAGTACTCGTGTGTGATCGGTTTCAGCTCTGGGTGGAAGCATTATGCAGCCAGATCTATTTCTCCTGGCCCCGATAGGCAGTGGGCAAAGTAGGAGTAGTAGTAGTAGTAGCAGCAGCAGTAGTAGGAGTAGTAGTAGTAGTAGTAGTCGTAGTAGTAGTAGTAGTAGTAGTAGTAGAAGAAGAAGTAGTAGTAGTAGTTGTTGTAGTAGTAGTAGTAGTAGTAGCAGTAGTAGTAGTAGTGGTGGTAGTAATAGTAGTAGTAGTAGTAGTAGCAGTAGTAGTACTAGTAGTTGTGGTGGTAGTAGTAGTAGTAGTAGTAGTGATGGTAGTTGTAGTAGTAGTAGTAGTAGTGATGGTAGTTGTAGTAGTAGTAGTGCTGGTGGTGGTGGTTGTAGCAGTAGTAGTAGTAGTAGTAGTAGTAGTAGTGGTGGTGGAGGTAGAAGTAGTAGTAGTAGTGGTGGTGGTAGTAGTAGTAGTAGTAGTTGTGATAGTAGTATTAGTAGTGGTGGTGGTGGTTGTAGTAGTAGTATTGGTGGTGGTGGTTGAAGTAGTATTGGTGGTGGTGGTTGTAGTAGTAGTAGTAGTAGTAGTAGTAGTAGTAGTGGTGGTGGTAGTAGTAGTAGTAGTAGTAGTAGTAGTAGTAGTAGTAGTAGTAGTAGTGGTGGTGGTGGTGGTGATTGTAGTAGTAGTAGTAGTGGTGGTGGTTGTGGTGGTGATTGTAGTAGTAGTAGTGGTGGTGGTGGTTGTAGTAGTAGTAGTAGTAGTAGTAGTAGTAGTAGTAGTGGTGGTGGTTGTGGTGATAGTATAGTTCTTGTTGTCATAATGTTAACGTCCGTGGAATAAACATCCTTGTAAGCCTCACGTATATAAAAGAAAACTCATCGATGATGAGGCGGTTCTAACGAGTACCCACAATCTATTATTTGCGCAGAAAAAAAGGAAAATTTCACAATTATGAAACTTCACATACATATTAACTTAACCTCGGTCAAAACTTCAAAAGTATTTGCCCTGCTCTCACACACAAACATACCATCACAAGACCTACATTCTGACGACAAAGGGTCGTAATTACTTATTTTCACTGAATTATCGCCCCTGTTTCAAAATAAATATCTCCTGTTGTTTCATAACCATGGGTAATAAGGCTTTCATCACACGCGTAATCCTTATGACAGTCTGCATTGAAAATCGCTTACTATTTACAGGCCCTTGCAGGGAAGGGATCTTACATTTCTCCTTATTTTTGCAGTCTTTGTTGAAAATCGCTAACTAGGAAATTCTTAGACTTTTGGTTTAAGAGTTACAACAGGCGGCTACTATATTTAGTTTTTTTTACATCTGACACTTAGTTCATTGATTAACCCATTGTATGCGGGAAACCCCGAAAGGAGTACCTTGGCAAACAGTGCTGGCCCCGATCAGACGTCGCAGAACGCGGGGGTCTGATCAGGGCCTACACTATACACATCCGCATACACTCACACCTACAAACGCGCACAAACTGCTTCAAACCCTAATATAATTTGAAAAGTTTATATAGGGCTTGCGACGGAGAGGAGTGCATCGAAAAGGACACGAGCGTAATTAACGAAATTAACTGGAATTTCAACGAAAGGGGTCTATGTAATTGGATCGAGGACAACTATAAATTTCACTATGGCCAGGAACCCCGGCTCACTTTGTACCAGGTAACTTCTCACCATGACGGGGAAGGCAACACGAGCTACACCAGAAAGCAGATCTACGATACGGTAAAGCACTACTGGAAACGGCTAAAGCGAAAGCTAGGGAGTGGTCAGTGTTATTTCTTCCCACCCGCGAGAACTCCACCACCGGATAGCGACGACAACCCCATCAGATATAAGCTGAGCACGGGAGAGCTGTATTCGATACCTACGTCCGGAGAGAAAAGTCCCATGCATTTGAAAGATATTGAGTTTTACGAAAAGTGGTTCAAAGACTTACTCGCTTTTGTAACAGAATATCTGAGAGATGAAACACTTAGCTTAGCCGTATCCGATTAGAAATAATGTGGAAAAAAGAAAGCGATTTTCGCTAATCGAACATTTGGGACCAGTTGTATTCTCGAACGAGTTAAGAGGAGAGACACCGGGTATTGGTGGAGGTGGCTGTGGTGGTGGTGGTGGTGGTGGTGGTGGCTGTAGTGGTGGGTGGTGGTGGCTGTGGTGATGGTTGTGGTGGTGGAAGTGGGTGGTGGTGGCTGTGGTGGTGGTGGTGGCTGTGGTGGAGGGTGGTGGTGGCTGTGGTGGTGGCTGTGGTGGTGGAAGTGGGTGGTGGTGGTTGGTGGGTGGTGGTGGCTGTGATGGTGGCTGTGGTGATGGTTGTGGTGTCTGTTGTTATGGCTGTGATGGTGGGTGGTGGTGGTTGTGGTGGTGATGGTGGCTGTAGTGGTGTCCCACAGACACCACTACAGTCACCACCACTACAACCACAGACACCACCACCCCACCATCACATGGTGGGTGGTGGTGGCTGTGATGGTGGCTGTGGTGATGGTTGTGGTGTCTGTTGTTATGGCTGTGATGGTGGGTGGTGGTGGTTGTGGTGGTGATGGTGGCTGTAGTGGTGTCCCACAGACACCACTACAGTCACCACCACTACAACCACAGACACCACCACCCCACCATCACAGCCACAACAACAGACACCACAACCATCACCACAGCCACCATCACAGCCACCACCACGCAACAACCACCACCACCCACTTCCACCACCACAGCCACCACAACAGCCACCACCACCCACCACCACAGCCACCACCACCACCACAGCCACCACCACCCACTTCCACCACCACAGCCATCACCACAGCCACCACCACCCACCACCACAGCCACCACCACCACCACCACCACAGCCACCTCCACCAATACCCGGTGTCTCTCCTCTTAACTCGTTCGAGAATACAACTGGTCCCAAATGTTCGATTAGCGCAAATCGCTTTCTTTTTTCCACATTATTTCTAATCGGATACGGCTAAGCTAAGTGTTTCATCTCTCAGATATTCTGTTACAAAAGCGAGTAAGTCTTTGAACCACTTTTCGTAAAACTCAATATCTTTCAAATGCATGGGACTTTTCTCTCCGGACGTAGGTATCGAATACAGCTCTCCCGTGCTCAGCTTATATCTGATGGGGTTGTCGTCGCTATCCGGTGGTGGAGTTCTCGCGGGTGGAAAGAAATAACACTGACCACTCCTTAGCTTTCGCTTTAGCCGTTTCCAGTAGTGCTTTACCGTATCGTAGATCTGCTTTCTGGTGTAGCTCGTGTTGCCTTCCCCGTCATGGTGAGAAGTTACCTGGTACAAAGTGAGCCGGGGTTCCTGGCCATAGTGAAATTTATAGTTGTCCTCGATCCAATTACATAGACCCCTTTCGTTGAAATTCCAGTTAATTTCGTTAATTACGCTCGTGTCCTTTTCGATGCACTCCTCTCCGTCGCAAGCCCTATATAAACTTTTCAAATTATATTAGGGTTTGAAGCAGTTTGTGCGCGTTTGTAGGTGTGAGTGTATGCGGATGTGTATAGTGTAGGCCCTGATCAGACCCCCGCGTTCTGCGACGTCTGATCGGGGCCAGCACTGTTTGCCAAGGTACTCCTTTCGGGGTTTCCCGCATACAATGGGTTAATCAATGAACTAAGTGTCAGATGTAAAAAAAACTAAATATAGTAGCCGCCTGTTGTAACTCTTAAACCAAAAGTCTAAGAATTTCCTAGTTAGCGATTTTCAACAAAGACTGCAAAAATAAGGAGAAATGTAAGATCCCTTCCCTGCAAGGGCCTGTAAATAGTAAGCGATTTTCAATGCAGACTGTCATAAGGATTACGCGTGTGATGAAAGCCTTATTACCCATGGTTATGAAACAACAGGAGATATTTATTTTGAAACAGGGGCGATAATTCAGTGAAAATAAGTAATTACGACCCTTTGTCGTCAGAATGTAGGTCTTGTGATGGTATGTTTGTGTGTGAGAGCAGGGCAAATACTTTTGAAGTTTTGACCGAGGTTAAGTTAATATGTATGTGAAGTTTCATAATTGTGAAATTTTCCTTTTTTTCTGCGCAAATAATAGATTGTGGGTACTCGTTAGAACCGCCTCATCATCGATGAGTTTTCTTTTATATACGTGAGGCTTACAAGGATGTTTATTCCACGGACGTTAACATTATGACAACAAGAACTATACTATCACCACAACCACCACCACTACTACTACTACTACTACTACTACTACTACTACTACTACAACCACTACCACCACTACTACTACTACAATCACCACCACAACCACCACCACTACTACTACTACTACTACTACTACCACCACCACTACTACTACTACTACTACTACTACTACTACTACAACCACCACCACCACTACTACTTCAACCACCACCACCAATACTACTACTACAACCACCACCACCACTACTAATACTACTATCACAACTACTACTACTACTACTACCACCACCACTACTACTACTACTTCTACCACCACCACCACTACTACTACTACTACTACTACTACTACTGCTGCTATAACCACCACCACCAGCACTACTACTACTACAACTACCATCACTACTACTACTACTACTACAACTACCATCACTACTACTACTACTACTACTACCACCACCACAACTACTAGTACTACTACTGCTACTACTACTACTACTACTACTACCACCACTACTACTACTACTACTGCTACTACTACTACTACTACAACAACTACTACTACTACTTCTTCTTCTACTACTACTACTACTACGACTACTACTACTACTACAACCACCACCACTACTACTACTACTACAATCACCACCACAACCACCACCACTACTACTACTACTACAATCACCACCACCACCACCACTACTACTACTACTACTACTACTACTACTACTACCACCACCACCACTACTACTACTACAACCACCACCACCACTACTACTTCAACCACCACCACCAATACTACTACTACAACCACCACCACCACTACTAATACTACTATCACAACTACTACTACTACTACTACCACCACCACTACTACTACTACTTCTACCACTACCACCACTACTACTACTACTACTACTACTACTGCTACAACCACCACCACCAGCACTACTACTACTACAACTACCATCACTACTACTACTACTACTACTACCATCACTACTACTACTACTACTACTACTACTACTACTACCACCACAACTACTAGTACTACTACTGCTACTACTACTACTACTACTACTACCACCACCACTACTACTACTACTGCTACTACTACTACTACTACTACCACAACTACTACTACTACTTCTTCTACTACTACTACTACTACGACGACTACTACTACTACTACTACTCCTACTACTGCTGCTGCTACTACTACTACTACTACTCCTACTTTGCCCACTGCCTATCGGGGCCAGGAGAAATAGATCTGGCTGCATAATGCTTCCACGCAGAGCTGAAACCGATCACACACGAGTACTGGTAAACCGCTTAGACAGTCTAAGCCTGCCCAGGCAAGGGATGCGAGTCGGTCCGTCTATGCATAAAGACCTGATTGGTTTCATCTGGCGGCAGAAATTGTGATGTCATTTCATCTCAATGTCGGGTAAAAGTCCCACAAATTTGGAAGCAACGTCTCCAAAATGACCTAAATAGTGTTGACGGGGACGTTAGACCCCAAATCAAACATACAAACAAACAAACTACTATTACTACTACTACTACTACTACTACTACTACTACTACTACTACTACTACTACTACTATAGCCCCAGCCCATCGGAGTCTGGAGAAATAGAGCTTCCACACAGAGCTGAAACCGATCACACACGAGTACTGGTAAACCGCTTAGAGGATCTAAGCCTGCCCAGGCAAAGCGGTGCTAGTCGGACGGTCCATGCTTATAAACCCTATTGGTTTCATTGGACGACAGGGCTTGAGATGTCATTTCATCTCAATGTCGGCTTGGAAGCAACGTCTCCAAAATGATCTATACAGTGTTGACGGGGACGTTAAACCTCAAATCAAACAAACAAACAAACAAACGGACTGACCGCCCCTGACCAAACGGAGCTAACCCTGATCGAACGCATCTATCGCTCCGTCTCCGCTTTGCCCTCAGTCAACCCTCTTTATACCGACATTCGTTATAACGACAAACTCGTTATAACGATAATTTAAACGGTAGAAATCCTCAAAACTAAGCATCGATCTGATCAGCTTGATAGGAAATGAGTGTATAAATTCCATAGCCGAGAAAAATTCTCCGAGATACAAATGTTATAGATATATGTTAGAATCGCCTCGATGAGGCGGTTCTAACGAGTACCCACAACCTATGCTTAACAAGGAAAATAAGGTTTACCCCTGCAAAGCCAAATTTTACTGTATAAAAGTTGGGTTTAAATATGTTAGAATCGCCTCGATGAGGCGGTTCTAACGAGTACCCACAACCTATGTCTTGGATCAGTAATAAGGAAAATAAGGTTTACCCCACTGCATACCCAAAGTTTACGGTTTAAAAGCTAGGTTTAAGGGAGTCGAAATTATATGGGCGCGTTTTCGCGATGATTTTACGAATTTATAGTAGCGACAGAAGCGGAGCAAATTCTTTCCGTATCAAGAGTTTCGCCTCGACCTCGTTTCGCGTAAAAGTATTTTTGCTCTGGCTACGCCCCCACGATATCCGTATAAATTCCATAGCCGAGAAAGATTCTCCGAGATACAAATGTTGTAGATATGTCCGGTAAAGGTCTCGCACAACTGGGAGCAACGCCCCCAAAAATGACCTATACGGCGTTGACGGGGACGTTAAACCTCAAATCGAACAAACCATTTTTGGACCAAAATTTACTGTTTTGGGGGGCCTGTGACCTTGAAAAAGTCATGGTCACCAAAATCTCAACAAATCTTCGGCATATACGAGGACTGTTCAAATATGAATGCAAGAAGAACGTTTTCTTATGCACTAATGCGAAAATCACATGGAAATGTATATCACAGCGTAGAAAAACATTTTACCTATACATTGATACCAAACCTGTTAAAATCCGTCCACTATAGCCAAGTATATCGTTCGATAAACACTGTCTACTCTTGTATACTAATACAAAACATGGTTGGAAGAAGGTCAGAGTACGCCTTTGAAATACGGTCCTACATTGAGAATCGTTGTATTCTTGCAAAGACATTTTTGGTGAAATATGTTCGGTTTATGGGCATAATGAAATGTCTTTACCGACAGTTGTTCGTTAGTGTAAGAAATTCAGCTGTGGGCTAGGCTCAACAGAAGATGCACCATTTGATCGTCGGCCGAAAAGAGCAACATCTGCCAAGATGGTTGCTAGAGTGAAAGAAATAGTTGCTACCGATGCACGATACACCACTAGGCAAATAGCTAGTATGGTTGGCATCTCATTTGGGAGCAGCTCATACAATTCTGAAACGGGATTTGAAAATGAGAAAGATCTGTGCTAGATGGATTCCCCATCTGTTGACAGATGAGCAGAAAAAGACACTTGTTCAGTGCGCCAAGAAGTTGCTTAAAAAGTTTCCAAATTACAATGCACGGTCTTTCGCTAATGCCGTCACAGATGACGTGACATGGGTTCACTTTTATGAGCCAAAACGAAAGATTCAGAACAAAATATGGGCAACAAAGTATTGCAAAAGACCATGCATTGCAAAGCAGACCATGAGCGTCAAGAAGATAATGTATGCCATATTCTTTTCAAATCAGGGCCCTGCTATTCAGGTTGCTGTGCCTAAAGGCAAATCTGTAAATGCAAAGTTTCACAAGAATAAAGTTCTTCGAAAATTGAAGAAATATTTCAAAGAACGAAGACCCACAAGGCGTTCATTGTGCAAGACTATCTGAAGCAGGAAAAGGTTGTTGAACTCCCTCACCCACCGTATTCCCCTGACCTTGCCCCGTGTGACTTTTTTTTGTTCCCGCGGCTGAAAAAAAATACCTTTCTGGTAGAAAATTTGTACAGCGCAAACGCCTCGGTTCTGCAATATTCCAGTGCCTTCATAGTATACCTCGAAAAGACTACCAAAATGCATTCAATGATTGGATCAGAAGACTGAAAGTTTGTATATCGGTTAAAGCGGAATACTTTGAGGGGACAAAATAAATTTTTCATCGAAATCTATCACGGAATCATTTTTATGTGCTTAGTTGCATTCATATTTGAACAACCCCGTATTGTAACAAGTTTGAATAAAATTAATCAATTTGTTAATGAGACAGAGTGAAGACAAGCCATTTTGGCCCAAAATTGACTGGGCTGTGACCTTGAAAAAAGGTCAAGGTCACTAAAATCTAATTAAATGTGGGGTATATTGTAATGATATATTGTTCCAAGTTTAACTTAAATTGGTAAAGCAGTTAATGCGATAGAGTGCAGAAAAGCCATTTTTGGCCAAAAATCAACTGTTTTTTGGGAGACTATGACCTTGAAAAAAGGTCAAAGTCACTAAAATCTAACCAAATCTGAGGCATGCTGTTATGATATATTGTATCAAGTTTACCTAAAATTTATCAATTCATTTATGGAATAGAGTGCAGACAAGCCGGTTTTAGCCCCAAAATGTATGTTTTTGGGGGCATGTGACCTTGACCATGAGGTCAAGGTCATCATAACTTATTGACTGTTTCCTCCATCCTAATGATGTAACTATGCAAGTTTGGTCAAAATCCATCCATAGGTTTAGGAGATATAGTGCTTCAAACAGGCTACACCGACGCCGACACCAAAAACAATATGCTCCCTCCCCTCCGGTGGGGGGACATAATTAAGGTGTTTTTTTATTATTATTATTATTATTATTATTATTTTCATAATCGCCTTCACAATAAGTGAAGGCAATGATCAGGAATCGATGGAATTAACCCACAGCTCACATCGAAAGAAACACAAACATTAAATAACTAAACCCTAATGGAAACATCAATAGCGGAAAGCCTAAAGGACAGTTAGTTTCCCACAAAATGACCAATTGGTAATCAAAAACAAAAAAAAAGTTATAAGCGATAAACACACTCAAAGGCAAACCATAACAAAAATAAACCGCGACAAAAGAGCCGCTTTGGAACGGTCAGCGAAAAGAATTTCACGGGGTGGGGGGATGAGGAGGTTATTCATCGCCCTTAATTCCGGCGAGATTTAGACAAATAAGTTGTTCAGTCCGCATTAAGGCTTCCTAACTCACCAGGGCAACATTCAACACACAAAAATCGACCAGCCACAGACATGAAACAACGGTGATTATTCGAAAGCAACAAACCAATAAAATGCTGGAGCAAAAGGAATCCAACAATTAGACTCCGATGGGCCCAACCAGAGACAGAGCATCAGAAACGAAGACTTTACGCTGGAACCGTCATAGAATCTGAGGCCTGATCCACCGGCGTGCAGTTAAAGAGGGGAGCAAAGTTATCAACCGTGATTTGGTTAACTACCTTGCATGCATGTACCTAATCTTTTTATACCGAAGAATGATTTTACGAAACTGGGTACTGGAATCATTGCAAGTTTATATTTTTCTGAATTTATATACAAAGGCAGCAAAATTCACAGAATAGGTTTCAACAATATTTTTTAAATTACATTGTAAATCGGAATGACGCCTATAACATTTAGAAAATGCTTTATTTAGTTTATGATAGTAGATACCGTTAAACCTGATTAACTAGTTTAGCAGATACCAATTTATTACAAGTGTTGAAGTCAGTTACAAGACTACATGTTGTGGGTACTTTTAAAAATCGCCTCAATACGCCTTAGTCTGGCCGAGAATATAAGAATCTGATATGGGGTTCTGTTGTAGATGAGCGTTTCCAACCCGAGGGATGACCGTGCTGAGCGGAACCGAGGCTACGCCGAGGTTCCGCTCAGCACGGTCATCCCGAGGGTTGGAAACGCCCATCTACAACAGAACCCCATATTGGATTATTTTTCTTGCACAACACCTCCGGTTAGTTTTGACAGATCGCACATGTATATTGTTTACAAAATAAAAGTAGTGCGGAAGTAGTTCCGGCAGTTGAATAGAATTGAAGCGCATTTATGTTAGTTGCCTGGGTCGGAACACCAGGGTCAGAACATAAATTTATATCCCAGGGTAAAATCACGGATTTCCTTGTCTGGTGTGCAAGAAAAACCTGTCCACTTAACAGTTTTCATTTCTGTGTTGCCATTGCTTCCAAAGGAATACCTTCCCATAGAACTTATTCAATGAGGAGACGACACAAAATGACCCATAAGGGTTGACCTTTCTTTAAATCAAAACCATCAGTCAATCAACTTTTTCAATGAAGAATTAAGGAAACATATTCTTAACGCTCTGCGTGCTGGGCTTTTTTTTTGTAGCAGACGACATTTCGAAATATTTTCCTAATTTTCGCGGAAAACATGAGATGTCAAGTCCTGTTTTCTTCACCATCACGAAAACACGCCTATATAATTTTGACCCCCTTGAGCCCCAATTTTATATAGTAAAACTGGGTTTCCGGGGGTATACCTTATTTTTCTTATTTCTGCTCTAAAATATAGATTGCGGGTACTCGTTAGAACCGCCTCATTGCCACCTTTATCGCCGAAAGAATGAACATTTTATGATGAAAAATTGTGATATTTTTCTTATTTCTGCTCTAAAATATAGATTGCGGGTACTCGTTAGAACCGATAAAGGTGGCAATATATTTGTATAGGCGTGTTTTCGTAATGACCACGTCAGCAAGTCCGTGTAATGGACACTCTGAAGAAACTGTTTACGTAGGTAAATGTGGGGTTTATAAAGGCTTTTATTATTTCTATTCATCACAGTAACAAGTCCGCGTAATGATCTCCTCTGAAAAAAAAAAAACACTATCGAATTGTGGTTCACAAGGTTGTTTACAGTGGAACTTCGATGGCTCGTTTACCATGGATGAGCCGAATCCGTTTTTGAGTGCCAAGGGAATTCCTTCACATAAGAAGTAGTGTGGGATAAGTAAGGAGATTTTCGACTTTAAACTTGAAAATGTATGGTGTGTGTACTCATTAGAATCGCCTCAATGAGGCGATTCTAATGAGTACACACAACATACATTTAATTTTAGAACACCGAAAAGATGTCCCAAAATTAATCCCTTTATGCCTCCTGGCAGTTACCCTCAGTGGCTCGAACTGCCCCTGTCTCGAACAGATTTTCGGTGTCCGAAAGGTGTTTGAGCCATCGAAGTTGGAGAGTAGTATTTTTCTCATTACTGCTCCAAAACAGGTTGGTGGTACGCGTTAGATTGATTTGAATGATTTGAGGTTTAATGTCCCAGTAACTTTGTATAGGTCATTTTGGAGACGTTGCTTTCCATTTTGTGGGACTTTTACTCGACATTGAGATGAAATGACATCTAAAGCCCTGTCGCCCAATGAAACAAATCCGGTAGATAAGCATGAACTTGCATCGCTTTGCCTTGGCAGACTTAGATCCTATAAGCGGATTACCAGTACTCGTGTGCGGTCAGTTTCGGCCCTGCATGGAAACATCATGCAGCTCCGAGGGGCGGGGAACGAAGGGTACGCGTTAGAACCTGTCCAATAGTTAGACTATAAACAAGAGCACCGTTAGAGGGTGCCATGCTCGTCCGCTTTTTCATATGGGCCACGTCAAGCGATTTTGGTACTTATCGCCTATGCGAGCAGCGAAGGTTCAGGCGAGCCTGCGCATCCGCGCAGTCTCGCCAGAACCTTCGCTGCTCGCTCATACAAGCAGTGAATCAAATGGAACCTTCAGACAGAAAGCCATATCCCTGGCCCCTCTGAATGGCTGGGCATGCGCAGTTAAAACTTGTCATGACGGAATGCTCGAAGACCCAAATTCGCTTGGCGGGGCTCATATGTCGCAAAGGGAGATAAATCAGTCAAATTTCCTGATAGGGTGATGGATTTTGGTCAGAATGTAGCTCTTGTGATCATATATACAGATGTGTGTCAAGTTTCACGAGGCTGGGCCAAATACTTTTGTGGGTAATAATGTGTTGTTAAATTTCAAAAAAAAAAAAAATAGGTCAAAGTTCAAAGGTCAACGTCACAGGTCATAAAGTTTGATATCATGGGAAAGCTATTGACCCAAGGAACACGTATGCGAATTTTGAAAGCTGTTTTATTTGAGGTATGAACATGAAAGACCAGAATGTTTTCTGGAAACCAGTATTTCTTTCATACTGTACAACACTTAAATTTGGCGGCAGGAAATTTTGGCGGTTTTTATGAGTGACGCATTTGTATTTTGGCTGATTTTCGATTTCCGATATAAGAAAAAATCCGTAATTTCTGACGTAGCCCTGTGTGTCATATGCATGCGAGGTTTACATTGTGATTTGCAAGTTACACACGTTGATTTTCAACAGTTTTCCACATTGCATTATTCTTTGTGTGCGATTGAATACAAATCAATTCTGTTATTATATAATTACTTGGTTTATTCACAGACAAATCTGGTCAATCAATTATTAATAATACACGATTTGACAATATTAAGCCCTCATCTCAATAACATCTCAAGCCCTGTCGCACAAAGTAACCAATAGGGTTTATAAGCATGGACGCATCGCTTTGCCTGGGCAGACTTAGATCCTCTAAGCGGTTTACCAGTGCTCGTGTGGGGGTCGGTTTCAGCTATGCGTGGAAGCACCATGCAGCCCATCTATTTCTACAAGCAAACCGCTTTATAACTGACAAGTTAAGCAATGAGAAAGACTTGATAAAATACCTTCTACTATTGCTGGATGTAAGCTATGCTCCCTTACACTGTGTTCGACTTCCAAAGAAATAGATGCACTTTAACTTTTGTCACGAATACTGCCATTGATTTGCTCTATATAATACTTGTGATATGTACTGGGAATAAAATTTCTGCCAGTTTCTTTTTCTTTTTTTTTTTTTTTTTATCTTTTTTGGCGGTTTTTAATTTTGACGGTTTCTTCCTTGACCGCCAATAGCGCCAAAATAAAATGATTGTCAAATATAAGTGTTTTACAGTATGTCACTAAAGGTAGATAACTCAGTCAAAATGCATTATAGAGTTATGGAACTTGGTAAAATGTAGCTCTCCTCTTAACTCGTTCGAGAATACAACTGGTCCCAAATGTTCGATTAGCGAAAATCGCTTTCTTTTTTCCACATTATTTCTAATCGGATACGGCTAAGCTAAGTGTTTCATCTCTCAGATATTCTGTTACAAAAGCGAGTAAGTCTTTGAACCACTTTTCGTAAAACTCAATATCTTTCAAATGCATGGGACTTTTCTCTCCGGACGTAGGTATCGAATACAGCTCTCCCGTGCTCAGCTTATATCTGATGGGGTTGTCGTCGCTATCCGGTGGTGGAGTTCTCGCGGGTGGGAAGAAATAACACTGACCACTCCTTAGCTTTCGCTTTAGCCGTTTCCAGTAGTGCTTTACCGTATCGTAGATCTGCTTTCTGGTGTAGCTCGTGTTGCCTTCCCCGTCATGGTGAGAAGTTACCTGGTACAAAGTGAGCCGGGGTTCCTGGCCATAGTGAAATTTATAGTTGTCCTCGATCCAATTACATAGACCCCTTTCGTTGAAATTCCAGTTAATTTCGTTAATTACGCTCGTGTCCTTTTCGATGCACTCCTCTCCGTCGCAAGCCCTATATAAACTTTTCAAATTATATTAGGGTTTGAAGCAGTTTGTGCGCGTTTGTAGGTGTGAGTGTATGCGGATGTGTATAGTGTAGGCCCTGATCAGACCCCCGCGTTCTGCGACGTCTGATCGGGGCCAGCACTGTTTGCCAAGGTACTCCTTTCGGGGTTTCCCGCATACAATGGGTTAATCAATGAACTAAGTGTCAGATGTAAAAAAAACTAAATATAGTAGCCGCCTGTTGTAACTCTTAAACCAAAAGTCTAAGAATTTCCTAGTTAGCGATTTTCAACAAAGACTGCAAAAATAAGGAGAAATGTAAGATCCCTTCCCTGCAAGGGCCTGTAAATAGTAAGCGATTTTCAATGCAGACTGTCATAAGGATTACGCGTGTGATGAAAGCCTTATTACCCATGGTTATGAAACAACAGGAGATATTTATTTTGAAACAGGGGCGATAATTCAGTGAAAATAAGTAATTACGACCCTTTGTCGTCAGAATGTAGGTCTTGTGATGGTATGTTTGTGTGTGAGAGCAGGGCAAATACTTTTGAAGTTTTGACCGAGGTTAAGTTAATATGTATGTGAAGTTTCATAATTGTGAAATTTTCCTTTTTTTCTGCGCAAATAATAGATTGTGGGTACTCGTTAGAACCGCCTCATCATCGATGAGTTTTCTTTTATATACGTGAAGCTTACAAGGATGTTTATTCCACGGACGTTAACATTATGACAACAAGAACTATACTATCACCACAACCACCACCACTACTACTACTACTACTACTACTACTACTACTACTACAACCACTACCACCACTACTACTACTACAATCACCACCACAACCACCACCACTACTACTACTACTACTACTACTACTACTACCACCACCACTACTACTACTACTACTACTACTACTACTACTACTACTACAACCACCACCACCACTACTACTTCAACCACCACCACCAATACTACTACTACAACCACCACCACCACTACTAATACTACTATCACAACTACTACTACTACTACTACCACCACCACTACTACTACTACTTCTACCACCACCACCACTACTACTACTACTAGTACTACTACTACTACTGCTGCTATAACCACCACCACCAGCACTACTACTACTACAACTACCATCACTACTACTACTACTACTACAACTACCATCACTACTACTACTACTACTACTACTACTACCACCACAACTACTAGTACTACTACTGCTACTACTACTACTACTACTACTACCACCACTACTACTACTACTACTGCTACTACTACTACTACTACTACCACCACCACTACTACTACTACTTCTACCACCACCACCACTACTACTACTATTACTACTACTACTACTACTGCTGCTATAACCACCACCACCAGCACTACTACTACTACAACTACCATCACTACTACTACTACTACTACAACTACCATCACTACTACTACTACTACTACTACTACTACCACCACAACTACTAGTACTACTACTGCTACTACTACTACTGCTACTACTACTACTACTACTACAACAACTACTACTACTACTTCTTCTTCTACTACTACTACTACTACGACTTCTACTACTACTACAACCACCACCACTACTACTACTACTACAATCACCACCACAACCACCACCACTACTACTACTACTACAATCACCACCACCACCACCATTACTACTACTACTACTACTACTACTACTACTACTACTACTACCACCACCACCACTACTACTACTACAACCACCACCACAACTACTACTTCAACCACCACCACCAATACTACTACTACAACCACCACCACCACTACTAATACTACTATCACAACTACTACTACTACTACTACCACCACCACTACTGCTACTACTTCTACCACTACCACCACTACTACTACTACTACTACTACTACTGCTACAACCACCACCACCAGCACTACTACTACTACAACTACCATCACTACTACTACTACTACTACTACCATCACTACTACTACTACTACTACTACTACTACTACTACTACTACCACCACAACTACTAGTACTACTACTGCTACTACTACTACTACTACTACCACCACTACTACTACTACTGCTACTACTACTACTACTACTACCACAACTACTACTACTACTTCTTCTACTACTACTACTACTACGACGACTACTACTACTACTACTACTCCTACTACTGCTGCTGCTACTGCTACTACTACTACTGCTACTACTACTACTACTACTACAACAACTACTACTACTACTTCTTCTTCTACTACTACTACTACTACGACTTCTACTACTACTACAACCACCACCACTACTACTACTACTACAATCACCACCACAACCACCACCACTACTACTACTACTACAATCACCACCACCACCACCACTACTACTACTACTACTACTACTACTACTACTACTACTACTACCACCACCACCACTACTACTACTACAACCACCACCACCACTACTACTTCAACCACCACCACCAATACTACTACTACAACCACCACCACCACTACTAATACTACTATCACAACTACTACTACTACTACTACCACCACCACTACTACTACTACTTCTACCACTACCACCACTACTACTACTACTACTACTACTACTGCTACAACCACCACCACCAGCACTACTACTACTACAACTACCATCACTACTACTACTACTACTACTACCATCACTACTACTACTACTACTACTACTACTACTACTACCACCACAACTACTAGTACTACTACTGCTACTACTACTACTACTACTACTACCACCACCACTACTACTACTACTGCTACTACTACTACTACTACTACCACAACTACTACTACTACTTCTTCTACTACTACTACTACTACGACGACTACTACTACTACTACTACTCCTACTACTGCTGCTGCTACTACTACTACTACTACTCCTACTTTGCCCACTGCCTATCGGGGCCAGGAGAAATAGATCTGGCTGCATAATGCTTCCACGCAGAGCTGAAACCGATCACACACGAGTACTGGTAAACCGCTTAGACAGTCTAAGCCTGCCCAGGCAAGGGATGCGAGTCGGTCCGTCTATGCATAAAGACCTGATTGGTTTCATCTGGCGGCAGAAATTGTGATGTCATTTCATCTCAATGTCGGGTAAAAGTCCCACAAATTTGGAAGCAACGTCTCCAAAATGACCTAAATAGTGTTGACGGGGACGTTAGACCCCAAATCAAACATACAAACAAACAAACTACTATTACTACTACTACTACTACTACTACTACTACTACTACTACTATAGCCCCAGCCCATCGGAGTCTGGAGAAATAGAGCTTCCACACAGAGCTGAAACCGATCACACACGAGTACTGGTAAACCGCTTAGAGGATATAAGCCTGCCCAGGCAAAGCGGTGCTAGTCGGACGGTCCATGCTTATAAACCCTATTGGTTTCATTGGACGACAGGGCTTGAGATGTCATTTCATCTCAATGTCGGCTTGGAAGCAACGTCTCCAAAATGATCTATACAGTGTTGACGGGGACGTTAAACCTCAAATCAAACAAACAAACAAACAAACGGACTGACCGCCCCTGACCAAACGGAGCTAACCCTGATCGAACGCATCTATCGCTCCGTCTCCGCTTTGCCCTCAGTCAACCCTCTTTATACCGACATTCGTTATAACGACAAACTCGTTATAACGATAATTTAAACGGTAGAAATCCTCAAAACTAAGCATCGATCTGATCAGCTTGATAGGAAATGAGTGTATAAATTCCATAGCCGAGAAAAATTCTCCGAGATACAAATGTTATAGATATATGTTAGAATCGCCTCGATGAGGCGGTTCTAACGAGTACCCACAACCTATGCTTAACAAGGAAAATAAGGTTTACCCCTGCAAAGCCAAATTTTACTGTATAAAAGTTGGGTTTAAATATGTTAGAATCGCCTCGATGAGGCGGTTCTAACGAGTACCCACAACCTATGTCTTGGATCAGTAATAAGGAAAATAAGGTTTACCCCACTGCATACCCAAAGTTTACGGTTTAAAAGCTAGGTTTAAGGGAGTCGAAATTATATGGGCGCGTTTTCGCGATGATTTTACGAATTTATAGTAGCGACAGAAGCGGAGCAAATTCTTTCCGTATCAAGAGTTTCGCCTCGACCTCGTTTCGCGTAAAAGTATTTTTGCTCTGGCTACGCCCCCACGATATCCGTATAAATTCCATAGCCGAGAAAGATTCTCCGAGATACAAATGTTGTAGATATGTCCGGTAAAGGTCTCGCACAACTGGGAGCAACGCCCCCAAAAATGACCTATACGGCGTTGACGGGGACGTTAAACCTCAAATCGAACAAACCATTTTTGGACCAAAATTTACTGTTTTGGGGGGCCTGTGACCTTGAAAAAGTCATGGTCACCAAAATCTCAACAAATCTTCGGCATATACGAGGACTGTTCAAATATGAATGCAAGAAGAACGTTTTCTTATGCACTAATGCGAAAATCACATGGAAATGTATATCACAGCGTAGAAAAACATTTTACCTATACATTGATACCAAACCTGTTAAAATCCGTCCACTATAGCCAAGTATATCGTTCGATAAACACTGTCTACTCTTGTATACTAATACAAAACATGGTTGGAAGAAGGTCAGAGTACGCCTTTGAAATACGGTCCTACATTGAGAATCGTTGTATTCTTGCAAAGACATTTTTGGTGAAATATGTTCGGTTTATGGGCATAATGAAATGTCTTTACCGACAGTTGTTCGTTAGTGTAAGAAATTCAGCTGTGGGCTAGGCTCAACAGAAGATGCACCATTTGATCGTCGGCCGAAAAGAGCAACATCTGCCAAGATGGTTGCTAGAGTGAAAGAAATAGTTGCTACCGATGCACGATACACCACTAGGCAAATAGCTAGTATGGTTGGCATCTCATTTGGGAGCAGCTCATACAATTCTGAAACGGGATTTGAAAATGAGAAAGATCTGTGCTAGATGGATTCCCCATCTGTTGACAGATGAGCAGAAAAAGACACTTGTTCAGTGCGCCAAGAAGTTGCTTAAAAAGTTTCCAAATTACAATGCACGGTCTTTCGCTAATGCCGTCACAGATGACGTGACATGGGTTCACTTTTATGAGCCAAAACGAAAGATTCAGAACAAAATATGGGCAACAAAGTATTGCAAAAGACCATGCATTGCAAAGCAGACCATGAGCGTCAAGAAGGTAATGTATGCCATATTCTTTTCAAATCAGGGCCCTGCTATTCAGGTTGCTGTGCCTAAAGGCAAATCTGTAAATGCAAAGTTTCACAAGAATAAAGTTCTTCGAAAATTGAAGAAATATTTCAAAGAACGAAGACCCACAAGGCGTTCATTGTGCAAGACTATCTGAAGCAGGAAAAGGTTGTTGAACTCCCTCACCCACCGTATTCCCCTGACCTTGCCCCGTGTGACTTTTTTTTGTTCCCGCGGCTGAAAAAAATACCTTTCTGGTAGAAAATTTGTACAGCGCAAACGCCTCGGTTCTGCAATATTCCAGTGCCTTCATAGTATACCTCGAAAAGACTACCAAAATGCATTCAATGATTGGATCAGAAGACTGAAAGTTTGTATATCGGTTAAAGCGGAATACTTTGAGGGGACAAAATAAATTTTTCATCGAAATCTATCACGGAATCATTTTTATGTGCTTAGTTGCATTCATATTTGAACAACCCCGTATTGTAACAAGTTTGAATAAAATTAATCAATTTGTTAATGAGACAGAGTGAAGACAAGCCATTTTGGCCCAAAATTGACTGGGCTGTGACCTTGAAAAAAGGTCAAGGTCACTAAAATCTAATTAAATGTGGGGTATATTGTAATGATATATTGTTCCAAGTTTAACTTAAATTGGTAAAGCAGTTAATGCGATAGAGTGCAGAAAAGCCATTTTTGGCCAAAAATCAACTGTTTTTTGGGAGACTATGACCTTGAAAAAAGGTCAAAGTCACTAAAATCTAACCAAATCTGAGGCATGCTGTTATGATATATTGTATCAAGTTTACCTAAAATTTATCAATTCATTTATGGAATAGAGTGCAGACAAGCCGGTTTTAGCCCCAAAATGTATGTTTTTGGGGGCATGTGACCTTGACCATGAGGTCAAGGTCATCATAACTTATTGACTGTTTCCTCCATCCTAATGATGTAACTATGCAAGTTTGGTCAAAATCCATCCATAGGTTTAGGAGATATAGTGCTTCAAACAGGCTACACCGACGCCGACACCAAAAACAATATGCTCCCTCCCCTCCGGTGGGGGGACATAATTAAGGTGTTTTTTTTATTATTATTTTATTATTATTATTATTTTCATAATCGCCTTCACAATAAGTGAAGGCAATGATCAGGAATCGATGGAATTAACCCACAGCTCACATCGAAAGAAACACAAACATTAAATAACTAAACCCTAATGGAAACATCAATAGCGGAAAGCCTAAAGGACAGTTAGTTTCCCACAAAATGACCAATTGGTAATCAAAAACAAAAAAAAAAGTTATAAGCGATAAACACACTCAAAGGCAAACCATAACAAAAATAAACCGCGACAAAAGAGCCGCTTTGGAACGGTCAGCGAAAAGAATTTCACGGGGTGGGGGGATGAGGAGGTTATTCATCGCCCTTAATTCCGGCGAGATTTAGACAAATAAGTTGTTCAGTCCGCATTAAGGCTTCCTAACTCACCAGGGCAACATTCAACACACAAAAATCGACCAGCCACAGACATGAAACAACGGTGATTATTCGAAAGCAACAAACCAATAAAATGCTGGAGCAAAAGGAATCCAACAATTAGACTCCGATGGGCCCAACCAGAGACAGAGCATCAGAAACGAAGACTTTACGCTGGAACCGTCATAGAATCTGAGGCCTGATCCACCGGCGTGCAGTTAAAGAGGGGAGCAAAGTTATCAACCGTGATTGGGTTAACTACCTTGCATGCATGTACCTAATCTTTTTATACCGAAGAATGATTTTACGAAACTGGGTACTGGAATCATTGCAAGTTTATATTTTTCTGAATTTATATACAAAGGCAGCAAAATTCACAGAATAGGTTTCAACAATATTTTTTAAATTACATTGTAAATCGGAATGACGCCTATAACATTTAGAAAATGCTTTATTTAGTTTATGATAGTAGATACCGTTAAACCTGATTAACTAGTTTAGCAGATACCAATTTATTACAAGTGTTGAAGTCAGTTACAAGACTACATGTTGTGGGTACTTTTAAAAATCGCCTCAATACGCCTTAGTCTGGCCGAGAATATAAGAATCTGATATGGGGTTCTGTTGTAGATGAGCGTTTCCAACCCGAGGGATGACCGTGCTGAGCGGAACCGAGGCTATGCCGAGGTTCCGCTCAGCACGGTCATCCTGAGGGTTGGAAACGCCCATCTACAACAGAACCCCATATTGGATTCTTTTTCTTGCACAACACCTCCGGTTAGTTTTGACAGATCGCACATGTATATTGTTTACAAAATAAAAGTAGTGCGGAAGTAGTTCCGGCAGTTGAATAGAATTGAAGCGCATTTATGTTAGTTGCCTGGGTCGGAACACCAGGGTCAGAACATAAATTTCTATCCCAGGGTAAAATCACGGATTTCCTTGTCTGGTGTGCAAGAAAAACCTGTCCACTTAACAGTTTTCATTTCTGTGTTGCCATTGCTTCCAAAGGAATACCTTCCCATAGAACTTATTCAATGAGGAGACGACACAAAATGACCCATAAGGGTTGACCTTTCTTTAAATCAAAACCATCAGTCAATCAACTTTTTCAATGAAGAATTAAGGAAACATATTCTTAACGCTCTGCGTGCTGGGCTTTTTTTTTTTTGTAGCAGACAACATTTCGAAATATTTTCCTAATTTTCGCGGAAAACATGAGATGTCAAGTCCTGTTTTCTTCACCATCACGAAAACACGCCTATATAATTTTGACCCCCTTGAGCCCCAATTTTATATAGTAAAACTGGGTTTCCGGGGGTATACCTTATTTTTCTTATTTCTGCTCTAAAATATAGATTGCGGGTACTCGTTAGAACCGCCTCATTGCCACCTTTATCGCCGAAAGAATGAACATTTTATGATGAAAAATTGTGATATTTTTCTTATTTCTGCTCTAAAATATAGATTGCGGGTACTCGTTAGAACCGATAAAGGTGGCAATATATTTGTATAGGCGTGTTTTCGTAATGACCACGTCAGCAAGTCCGTGTAATGGACACTCTGAAGAAACTGTTTACGTAGGTAAATGTGGGGTTTATAAAGGCTTTTATTATTTCTATTCATCACAGTAACAAGTCCGCGTAATGATCTCCTCTGAAAAAAAAAACACTATCGAATTGTGGTTCACAAGGTTGTTTACAGTGGAACTTCGATGGCTCGTTTACCATGGATGAGCCGAATCCGTTTTTGAGTGCCAAGGGAATTCCTTCACATAAGAAGTAGTGTGGGATAAGTAAGGAGATTTTCGACTTTAAACTTGAAAATGTATGCTGTGTGTACTCATTAGAATCGCCTCAATGAGGCGATTCTAATGAGTACACACAACATACATTTAATTTTAGAACACCGAAAAGATGTCCCAAAATTAATCCCTTTATGCCTCCTGGCAGTTACCCTCAGTGGCTCGAACTGCCCCTGTCTCGAACAGATTTTCGGTGTCCGAAAGGTGTTTGAGCCATCGAAGTTGGAGAGTAGTATTTTTCTCATTACTGCTCCAAAACAGGTTGGTGGTACGCGTTAGATTGATTTGAATGATTTGAGGTTTAATGTCCCTGTAACTTTGTATAGGTCATTTTGGAGACGTTGCTTTCCATTTTGTGGGACTTTTACTCGACATTGAGATGAAATGACATCTAAAGCCCTGTCGCCCAATGAAACAAATCCGGTAGATAAGCATGAACTTGCATCGCTTTGCCTTGGCAGACTTAGATCCTATAAGCGGATTACCAGTACTCGTGTGCGGTCAGTTTCGGCCCTGCATGGAAACATCATGCAGCTCCGAGGGGCGGGGAACGAAGGGTACGCGTTAGAACCTGTCCAATAGTTAGACTATAAACAAGAGCACCGTTAGAGGGTGCCATGCTCGTCCGCTTTTTCATATGGGCCACGTCAAGCGATTTTGGTACTTATCGCCTATGCGAGCAGCGAAGGTTCAGGCGAGCCTGCGCATCCGCGCAGTCTCGCCAGAACCTTCGCTGCTCGCTCATACAAGCAGTGAATCAAATGGAACCTTCAGACAGAAAGCCATATCCCTGGCCCCTCTGAATGGCTGGGCATGCGCAGTTAAAACTTGTCATGACGGAATGCTCGAAGACCCAAATTCGCTTGGCGGGGCTCATATGTCGCAAAGGGAGATAAATCAGTCAAATTTCCTGATAGGGTGATGGATTTTGGTCAGAATGTAGCTCTTGTGATCATATATACAGATGTGTGTCAAGTTTCACGAGGCTGGGCCAAATACTTTTGTGGGTAATAATGTGTTGTTAAATTTCAAAAAAAAAAAATAGGTCAAAGTTCAAAGGTCAACGTCACAGGTCATAAAGTTTGATATCATGGGAAAGCTATTGACCCAAGGAACACGTATGCGAATTTTGAAAGCTGTTTTATTTGAGGTATGAACATGAAAGACCAGTATGTTTTCTGGAAACCAGTATTTCTTTCATACTGTACAACACTTAAATTTGGCGGCAGGAAATTTTGGCGGTTTTTATGAGTGACGCATTTGTATTTTGGCTGATTTTCGATTTCCGATATAAGAAAAAATCCGTAATTTCTGACGTAGCCCTGTGTGTCATATGCATGCGAGGTTTACATTGTGATTTGCAAGTTACACACGTTGATTTTCAACAGTTTTCCACATTGCATTATTCTTTGTGTGCGATTGAATACAAATCAATTCTGTTATTATATAATTACTTGGTTTATTCACAGACAAATCTGGTCAATCAATTATTAATAATACACGATTTGACAATATTAAGCCCTCATCTCAATAACATCTCAAGCCCTGTCGCACAAAGTAACCAATAGGGTTTATAAGCATGGACGCATCGCTTTGCCTGGGCAGACTTAGATCCTCTAAGCGGTTTACCAGTGCTCGTGTGGGGGTCGGTTTCAGCTATGCGTGGAAGCACCATGCAGCCCATCTATTTCTACAAGCAAACCGCTTTATAACTGACAAGTTAAGCAATGAGAAAGACTTGATAAAATACCTTCTACTATTGCTGGATGTAAGCTATGCTCCCTTACACTGTGTTCGACTTCCAAAGAAATAGATGCACTTTAACTTTTGTCACGAATACTGCCATTGATTTGCTCTATATAATACTTGTGATATGTACTGGGAATAAAATTTCTGCCAGTTTCTTTTTCTTTTTTTTTTTATCTTTTTTGGCGGTTTTTAATTTTGACGGTTTCTTCCTTGACCGCCAATAGCGCCAAAATAAAATGACTGTCAAATATAAGTGTTTTACAGTATGTCACTAAAGGTAGATAACTCAGTCAAAATGCATTATAGAGTTATGGAACTTGGTAAAATGTAGCTCTTCTGATTATACAGACCTGTGTCAAGTTTCATGAGGCTAGGGTTAATATTTTTTAATATGGCCACGGTTAAATATTTTGGTTGTATTTTCGACAAATAGGTTCAAAGGCCAATGACATTGGTCAAAAAGGTTTGTATCAATGAAAAGGTCTTGTCCCAAGGAACGTCCATGTGAGGTTTGGAGGCTGTATTGTAAGTGGTAATAAAGCGAAAGACAAAAACGTTTTTTTTTTTTTTTGTTTTTTTTTTTTTTAAACGGAGAGAAAAAGGGAGATAATTCAGTCAAATTGCATGATAGTGTTATGGAACTTGGGTAGATTGTAACTCTTGTAATGGTGAGTATGGTGTGAAGTTTCACGAAGCTAGGCAAAATATTTTTGGAAACATGATCAAGGTTAATTTTTTTCGTTAAATTTTCGAAAAATAGGTTAAAGTTCAAAGGTCATGGTCACAGGCCAAAAAGTTTGGCATCAGTAGAAAGGCCTTGTCCTAAGAAACATAAATGTGAAATCTGAAGGCTCTGTTAAAAACAGTATTGAAATGAGAGGAAAAATGTGTTTCAGAAAAAAAAATAGAAAAGGGGAGATTATTCAACCAAAAGCAAGGATACATTTATGGCCCTTGGCCAGAATGGTCAGAATGTGTATGAAGTTTCAAGAGGCCAGGTCAAAAACTTTTGAAGTTATAGCTAAGGTTAAGTTTTTTCGAAGCGCCAGCGACAACGACGACGACAACTCAGACGCCGGGGTGACGACAATAGCTCGAAAGTTTTCCTTCGAAAAACAGACAAGCTAAAAAGAAGTTTTATCACAAACTGACGGACTGGGAGATATGATCACACGGGTGTGTCACATCGTATTGCCTGTTAAACACATTGTTCTTCGTATTTTAGCTTACTGAGCCTAAGGCTCATTGGTGGGCTTACGGTATGGTAAAGCTCCTTTGTCTGTCAGCTGTCAACATCTTCAATCATCTTCTCCACTGAACTACTTAGTCGATTAAAGTCAAATTTCATGTGGTGCATCCATAGGATTGCTTGGTGGGCGGGTGGGAAGATCTGTTATTCGCGGGTTCCAGTCACCTGCCCGTATAAGGTAAAAAAAAAACCTTCAACATTCTAATCTGGAATTAGTCTGTCGATTGTCATGAAACTTGGAAGGTAGCATTGGGGACGCGAACCATATTTTGTTCAAATGACAACCCCCGGATGACCTTGGCCTATTTTAGGCCAATGTCAAATCTGGTCACATAGGCTTTCAAATGGCCACGTATTTATTGAAAACATTGTAGTCTGTAGAATAAAAACTGGTAGATGCAATTGACTAAATGGAGAAAGGAAACTATACGAGTATGAGTATTCAAGATCAATGTCAGTCCTTATTCTTTTCTCAAGGTCATTCAGATAAAACTTAAACTTTTTTCTCAGAAACCACTAGGTCATTTCATATGAACAATGAAATAACAAATAATAAATATGGGTATGGTCATATAACCAATATGGCCGCCATGCCCATATCTATCTATCTATCTATCTATCTATCTATCTATCTATCTATCTATCTAGCTGAGTTTACTTTGGTCATTACCTCATTTAGATGCGTCGCTAAATTTAGAATTAGCATAAAAATCACCGGACGTTTTTTTTTTTTTTTTCAAACTATTTACAATCTGTTTACAGAGGTATACTTAAACACGTACTTCTGAGTCTCAATCTATAAATGCGGGCGTTGAACTCCTCTGCAGCAGTGGCATTTACCACAGATAAAGAAAAAACTATTCCACTGAGGAGTAGTTCTAGGGAAGAAGGAATGATTCAGGGTATCACTCTAGGTCTGGTACCAACGACATTGTTTCAGTGTATCACTCTAGGTCTGGTACCAACTGCATTGTCTGTTGTTTAATTTTGATGCCCTTGTTCGTGTTGAACTAGTCACGGGGGTCCGGTATTTATCTTTATCAAGAGATACTGTATCAGAGTGTTTCGTTAAAGAGGACTGCTCACGACGGGCCTCCAGCGTTGGTCATTCCAGCTCATCAAGCATACCACCTACACTACATTTGTTCCTCCATCTCCGGCAGATCCATCGAGCAGCCCTTCTCTGGACCATCAAATTTGCTCACATAGGCTTTTGAATATATGTTAAAACACTTTATAAACCTTCTCAGGAACAAAACGGCCAGTTGCCTTGAAACTTGGTATGTAGCACTGACAGATCATGTTCAAATGGTGACCCCTGATGAATATTTTAGACTAAGGTCAAATGTGTTCACGAAAGCTTGTGTGTTGGGGTTGGGGTTAAAACTGTGCATTCTTTACATACTTTTGCAGATTGTGATCTGAAAAATGGTAGCTGTAGTTAACAGAACGAGTAAATTTACAATATTAAGAATTCAGGGTTCTTTGAGATTTTAAAGTTGTTTCTCTCAGTAACTACTTGGCCATTTGTAACAAATTTTCATATGAAAACTTCAAGGGACAAGGAAATAAAAATTCATTAATATGATCGCCTTGAAACTTGATTCCATTGGGAAATCTGACCCATCATTATTTGCTCAAATGTTGACTTAGGCCTAAACTTGAACTAGTTTACGTAAAGGTCAAATTTGGTCGCATAAGCTTTAGTGTGGGAAAAGTGGAAATTGCTATTTTTTGGAAACTTTTGTTGCCTGTGAACTTCGGAGTTTGTATGTGCAATCCACTAAACTAATAAATAGAACTACATATGTATTACAAGTCACGGTCACTTCTTGGCCTTGGACCAAAGATCACTCAGACTTACTTACTTATTTACTTACTTGCTTACTTATTTTTCACCTTGTGGAAGTATCATTTTTATTTGTTTCAGGTGTGCATTGATTTCACTGCTTAGTATTTTGCCATATCAAATCAAAGCGCAAAAGGCACTGAAATGGCAGATTCTATGAGAAAATCATGACAGTCTTTATATTTACGTAAAAGAATTCCAAATTTAGAAAAGCAACCCTGCACATTTAATTATGAAATGTTTGTAGATGTCTATACACCGGTGGTATCATGAACTGCCATTCGATGTTTCGAATTTTCTAAAGAAATATCCCAGCGGGCATCTAACACCTAAGCAACGACGCAACAACGTCGATGCAACGTCACGACGTTCAGTTGACATTGATACGACGTTGCTGCACCCTGTGTGCCCGCTGATATTTGTTTTTTTTTTTTTCTCTCAAAATGTTTACGTTATCAAAATCAAACTTCAGTAAACAAACAAAACTCGGAAGTTTACGAAAGAAATATGTTGAAGACATATATCACAATGTCTAAATTTGCATATTTATGCATTTATTACTATATTGGATGAAAACTGTAACTGCAGTTTGCGTTTGGTTTTCAGTTTCAGTGTAGATAAAGTTTAAAAGTTTTCGATACATATAACATGCATTGGTTTGCCGGTTCTTTTCATTTGATTTGTTTATGAAATAATGATGATTCCAGTACATGTATTTCCAAATGTCTGAAACTAGAGCCGGTTTGCTCTCAGAACATTCATCTTAATACAGATTGAACTGTCTTCGGTTAGAGGAAAATGACTTAAGTTTAGTGTCTCAGGTTCTTGTGTGTATATGTATGCGTTTGAGTTTCATGTTCCACCAACAACTAGGGACATACGGAGACGGGATTTCGGTTTAAAGACTCATCCGAAAGTCTGGAGAAGCCCGGGATCAAATCCACGACGCCTGGTCGAGTTTCTACGGATAGGATGGTCTGATTACGGTTGACAGTTTCCGAGTTTCCCTGAAGCTCAGCAGAATACATTTTTGTCGGCATTTTGTATTTTGTCTTTATACAAGGGTGTAAGGTGCAATGAAATAACAGCAGCCTAAAAGGTGATCGAGCTGCCTTTATCAATAAAGATGCCAAAAGTTAAAATACCCAGATCAGTCCATTATGTCATACGCTACTACAGGGTGTCCAAAAAGTAAGTTAACAGTTTTGACGAGATTTTAATACATCATAACGCTGTGAAAGCGGTATAAAATTTCTCACAGACATAGCATATATCCTTAAGTTTTTTCTTATAAAATTTCATACAAATCCATTAAAGCATAAAAAAATAACAAACAATAAACAAAAAATACCAAATTTGTCCAGTGACGTCAATTTAGTAATTTATGACGTTTTCCAGATGCCGCCCCTTTCGACGTTTTCCTTCCCGTACTCGCTGCTTGAAATTTTCAATTACTCTAGCACAAGTGCCAACACTTATCTTCTTGACTTCCCTGCGTATTTGTTTTAATAACATAGCAGTATCTGTGGGTCTGGGCTTGTAAACAACCGATTTAAGATAACCCCAAAGAAAGAAATCACAGGGGTTCAGGTCTGGACTGTGCGCAGGCCAAGTTACGCCGCATTGTTTCACTTCGGGATATCGTCTGGAAATTACCCGCTCATCAAATGTGTCATGTAACATATCTAACACTTTGTTAGCCGTATGTGGTGTTGCTCCATCTTGCATAAACCATTCACTGTTAATGTCAGTTGATCGTTTCCGCAATTCCGGTAAAAACTTGTTGTTTAATAGCGACATGTAGCGGTCTGAATTAACAGTATCGCTAAACACATACGGTCCAATGATTCCCCTGGATGACATAGCACACCAAACTGTAATTTTATCGCTATGGAGTGGCCTTTCTGCTATTTGGTTGGGCTGTTCATTTGCCCAAAATCTCATGTTCTGTTTGCAAACATGTCCTGATAAAAGGAAATGTGACTCATATTGTTGCTATTCAGGAAACAAAGATTGACAGTTCAATTACTACATCTGAGCTTTTCCCTGAAACCTGTCAGTACTGTGTGTACAGAAAAGATAGGAACTCTCATGGCGGTGGGGTGATGTTGCTCATTCATAGAGACATCCCTCACATGCCTTTCATGGAACTTGAAAATGACACCGAATCGGTCTGGGTTAAGGTTTTTGCAAATAAAACTTCCCACTTCGTAGCAAGTTGGTATCGACCACCTAATGGTACAATCGAAAACTTCCAGTTGTTTAAAGACCAACTGGATATCATTAAATCGCAGCATAAGGGTAAAAAACTCCCGGCTGTACATGTTCTAGGTGACCTCAACTTCAGAGACATTGCTTGGCCCGACAGGCTCAGCAAACAAGGCACAATGCTGAGTCAGTCGGAAGGACAAATATTAATTGACATTATGAACGATCATGGCCTTGAACAAATTGTTAACTTCCCCACTCGTGATAAGAACACATTGGATCTGATCCTTACGACTTTGCCAGGACAATTCGAAGACATTCATTCCCCAGATAAACTAAGTGACCACGATGTTGTCTCCGGATATTTAAAAATTCACATCCCACCAATAAAGAAACCTCGGAGGAAGGTGTACTCATATCAGAAAGGTGACTATGAAACTATGAGGAAGGATGCACTCAGATTTGCAAAGGAGAATTACTTTAATGGTCATTCAGATGCTCGGTCTGTACAGGAGAATTTTGATTTGATAACTTCTTTCATTCATACTTCGGCCGAAAATCATATCCCCTCAAAAACTAGTAGGTCTGTATCTTCTGTTCCCTGGATCACTCAAGAGATAAGAAGGAAAATTCGCAGAAGGAATAAGATTCATGCAAAGGCAAAAAAGACGGGAAGTGGTAAACTCCGGACAAAATTTGAAAACTTGAGACGTGAAATCAAGACTGATATAAAAAATCAGCATGATTTGTATGTGAATAACTTGGTAGGTGATGTAAAGGCAAATCCCAGAGACTTCTACAGATATATTAATAGCCAGAAGAAAGACAGGCAAGGTATCCCGCCCCTTAATAAAAGAGGAGGGGACGGGGTTGCTGAATCAGACTCTGAAAGGGCAGAGGAACTAGTTGGTCAATTCAATGATGCATTTAATAAAACTGAGTTCACGGAGGTTCCATTGACTGGAAGATCGGCCCCATTCATGAATAATATTGTTGTGACAGCTGCAGGAGTGATCAAATTACTTCAAGGCTTAAACCCCAGTAAGGCCTTAGGACCTGATGAGCTTCATCCTAGAGTCCTGAAGGAACTAGCAAATGAGTTGGGTCCAGTTTTTGCACACTTGTTTCAACAGTCTCTTGATACGGGTGAAATCCCCAAAGAATGGCTCTCAGCAAACATTTGTCCACTCTTCAAAAAAGGAGATAGGGCTCTTGCCCGTAATTATCGCCCTGTGTCTCTGACTTGTGTTCTGTGTAAATTGCTGGAACATATAGTCTGCTCAAACATCATGACCCACTTGGACGAACATAAACTTTTGTCAGACAGACAACATGCATTTAGGAAAAGGCACAGTTGTGAAACTCAGCTAAGCACAGTTATTAATGACTGGGCTAAAATCTTGGACAAAGGGGGACAGGTGGACACATTTATTCTGGACTTCGAGAAGGCTTTTGACACCCCTCCTCATGAACTACTTAAATCTAAGTTATTTGGTTATGGAATTGGGGGAAAGACCCTCAATTGGATAGATTCCTTTCTTTGCTACAGAAAACAGCGGGTTGTTGTTAATGGTGAATCTTCGGAATGGGCTCCAGTTTTGTCTGGAGTCCCGCAAGGGACCGTTCTTGGTCCACTTTTGTTCTCCCTGTACATCAATGATATTTCCACTGACATAGACTCAGAAATAAGACTGTTCGCAGATGACTGTGTTTGTTACCGGGAAATTAGAGATACAGATGACTCATTGAAACTTCAGGCTGACATAGATAGACTAGGATGTTGGGCACGTAAATGGGGCATGAGATTTCAGCCAGTTAAATGCAATATTATGCAGATAACTAGGAGGAGATCTAATAAAGTTGAGGCTTCTTACACCTTAGAGGGAACGGTCCTCGAGAATGTGGACTCCATTAAATACCTTGGAGTGACAATCTCACACAACTTGAGATGGAATACTCATATTAGCAATATGTGTACTAAGGCAAATAGAACGCTTGGTTTCCTGAGGCGAAATCTTCATCAGTGCCCTCAGGATGTAAAAGAGGCAGCATATAAAGGTCTTGTTCGCCCAATCTTGGAATATGGAAGTTGTATCTGGGGCCCCAGTGGAGTGGTCCTTAACGATGAAATTGAGAAAGTTCAGAATAGAGCTGCTAGATTTGTAACAGGCAATTACTGCTTTGAAACTGGGAGCATGACTGGAATACTTGGAAAATTAAAATGGGAGTCTCTCAAGAAAAGGAGAAAAGACAGTAGGCTAATCCTTTTATACAAAGGTCTTAAGGGTGCTGCTAGCATCCAACAGATGACCTTGTTCCCCCAGCTAGACACTGTAGAAATCACCATTCTTTGGCGTTTCAGACCCTTAGCGCAAGAACTGACATTTATAAAGAGTCGTTCTTCCCCAGAACCATTAGAGATTGGAATGCCCTTCCCGATTCGATTATTTCGACAGCTGAAGGTGCTGATGATTGTGTAGCTAAATTTACCTCTTTGGTTAGAGCTAAGGACTAACTTCCCACATCACAGGTCCTGGTGTATGAATGTCATTTGACGTGTCACCAGTAACAATTCTGATTCTGATTCTGACTCATCGCTAAACCACACATCATTAAAAGCATCGGCGTAAGTGTCAATAACGTCTGATGCCCAGTTACAAAATGATAGCCTTTCCACTTGATCCGTTATATTTAAGCTCTGCATAATTTGTATTTTATATGGATAAAGTTCTAAATCTTTTCTTATTATGTTATGAACGGATGATTTGGGGATACCTGTCTCCGAGGATGTACGCCGAATTGAGTTTTCAGGACTGTCTTGCATAAGTTCTTGAAGCGTGCTCACATTTTCATCACTTCTACTGGTCTTCGGCCGTCCCGACTTTTGCGCGTCTTTCACCGATCCCGTTTCTTCAAATTTTCTGATAGTCTTGTAGATATTTAGTCGACTTACAGTATCACCATTAAATGAATATTTAAATTTTCTTTGAACATCTGTAGCGCTTTTAATTTCGTAAAAGTTCTTTACAATGAAAATACGCTGGGCTAACGTCAAACGCGCCATCTTGGAAAAAACAAGATTTTAAATGACGTCATTTTGCGACAACGTCAATTATTTTGGCGCGTTTTAATTATGTCGTATAAAAACTTTAGGATATGTGCGTTAATTTGGAATATTGTTCATCAAAATAGCTTTAAAATTAAAAAAGTTATGACGGGTTAAAACTGTTAACTTACTTTTTGGACACCCTGTACATGTATTAAGGAAAAAGTCACTTTTGCGAACTAATTATTTAACACAGCTGAGCTTACATACGTTATTCAGAATCCACAATTTTGGACAGTGATAACAGGGGAGAAAGTATTATTGCTTTGTTTGCCACCGTATGGTTGCAGATTCTCGCGTCTCGCTTGAAATTGGAGTTGGAACTTAGTATTACAAAAAATTGCAAAGCAGACTGTGGGCTTTGCAGAGGTGATGTTCTGAATGAACATAAGGCACTTCAGTGCGACGGGTGTGAAATGTGGATTCACACGGATTGCGCATTCCTTTCAGATGTCGAGTATGGCAAATTGGTATATTCCAGTTGTTCATGCCTATGCCCGAAGTGCGAGGTTTTCAATTTTTCTGACTCGTTCTTTAACGAACCTATAGAATTGGAAAAAAGAAACAAATTTAAAGAGTTAAATCTCCGAATGCTGACATGAAAAAGCCGAATTTTGTGAAAGGTTTGAAATTTTGCTGTATAAACATTAACGGTTTCAGAGAAAAAAAAATACTTGAGCTTTCAGCTTTTCTCGATACTCACCAACCACATATTGCGGCTATTTAGGAAACAAAGATTGACAGTTCAATTATGACTTCGGAGCTTTTTCCTGAAACTTGTGAATACAGTGTCTACAGAAAAGATAGAAACATTCAAGGCGGCTGGGTGATGTTGCTCGTTCACAGAGACATCTCTCATATACCATTCATGGAACTGGAAAACGACTCAGAATCTTTTTGGGTTAAGAATTTCTCACTTTATAGAAAGCTGGTATCGACCACTTAACGACACAGTCGAAAACTTCCAGTTATTTAAAGATCAGCTTGATCGCATTAAGTCTCACATTAAGGGTAAAATTCTTCATGCAATACATGCCCTAGATGGCTTCAACTTCAGAGAGATCGTTTGGCCTGATAGGCTCAGCAAACAAGGCACGATGCTGAGTTGGTCAGAAGGACAAATATTGGTTGACATCATGAATGATCATGGCTTGGAACAAATTCCCTACTTGAGATAAGAACACCTTGGATTTGATTCTTACACTTTACCAGGACAATTTAAAGATATTCAATCTCCGGACAAACTAAGTGATCATAATATTGTTTCTGGATTTTTAAAAATCTTCATACCACCTATAAAGAAACCTCGAAGAAAAGTGTACTTATATGAAAAGGGTGACTATGAAACTATGAGGAAGAATGCAAAAAAAAAAATGGCCATCAAATTTGCAAAAGAGAAATACTTTAATGGTTTTTCAGACGCTCGGTCTATCTAGGATAACTTTGGTTTGATAAATAAAAATCAAAAATGAGTTCCTTTAAGAGCAATGAAAACATTCATAAGAAAGAAGATGGGTCATATTACGTAGTTTCGACTAATAAAGCCTCATCAGTGACCCTGTAATGATCCGGCAAAGAAAGCCAGAGGAAACATACTGCAATTTTGCGAATTTCGAATAGGCAGTCGATTCAAAGACTGATATAAATCAAAATGGGGTCCAAATTATTAAACCCTGTCTAGAATATGAGTCTAAACGAATAATTTATTTCTGATTTCTCAGAATATTCACGCTGATCTCAAAGGACCAAAAGTAAAATATAAACTGCACTATGGTAGATGTACGGGGAGACGTTTGACGGCCGCCACACGGCACAACACCAGCTGCAGTGAAGGCAAATAAAAATCAAAAATGAGTTCCTTTAAGAGCAATGTAAACATTCATAAGAAAGAAGATGGGTCATATTACGTAGTTTCGGCTAATAAAGCCTCATCAGTGACCCTGTAATGATCCGACAAAGAAAGCCAGAGGAAACATACTGCAATTTTGCGAATTTCGAATAGGCAGTCGATTCAAAGACTGATATAAATCAAAATGGGGTCCAAATTATTAAAACCTGTCTAGAATATGATTCTAAACGAATAATTTATTTCTGATTTCTCAGAATATTCACGCTGATCCCAAAGGACCAAAAGTAAAATATAAACTGCACTATGGTAGATGTACAGGGAGACGTTTGACGGCCGCCACACGGCACAACACCAGCTGCAGTGAAGGCAAATAAAAATCAAAAATGAGTTCCTTTAAGAGCAATGAAAACATTTATCAGAAAGAAGATGGGTCATAGTATGTAGTTTCGGCTAATAAAGCCTCATCAGTGACCCTGTAATGATCCGACAAAGAAAGCCAGAGAAAACATACTGCAACTTTGCGAATTTCAAATAGGCAGTCGATTCAAAGACTGATATAAATCAAAATGGGGTCCAAATTATTAAAACCTGTCTAGAATATGAGTCTAAACGAATAATTTATTTCTGATTTCTCAGAATATTCACGCTGATCTCAAAGGACCAAAAGTAAAATATGAACTGCACTATGGTAGATGTACGGGGAGACGTCTTTCATTCAAGCTTCGTCCGAAAACCATATCCCCTCCAAAACTAGCAGGTCTGTATCTTCAATTCAGTGGATCACACCAGAAATAAGAAGAAAGATTCGGAGGAGAAATAAGATTCATGCTAAGGCAAAAAGTTCGGAAGTGGTAAACTTCGGGCCAAACTTGAGACGAGAAATTAAAAATGACATCAAAACTCAGCTTGATCTGTATGTGAATAACTTGGTAGGTGATGTAATGGCAAATCCCGGGGACTTCTACAGATACATCAATAGCCAGAAGAAAGACAGGCAAGGTATCCTACCCCTTAATAAAAGAGGAGGGAACGGGGTTGTAAAATCGAACTCTGAAAGGGCAGAGGAATTAGTCGGTTAATTCAATAATGCGCTTAATGAAACTGAGTTCAGCGAGGTTCCATTGCCTGGTAGATCGGCCGCTTTCATGGAAAATATTGTCGTATCCTCGGCGAGAGTGATCAAGTTACTTAGAGGATTGAACCCGTCTAAAGCTTTAGGACCTGATAAGCATCATTCTAGAGTCCTGAAGGAACTAGCAAAAGTTAGGCCGAGTTTTAACTCATCTTTTCCAACAATCTCTCGATACGGGTGAAATCCCTAAAGAATGGCTACTAGCAAACATCTGACCACTTTTCAGAAAGGCGACAGGGCATTTTGCTCGTAATTATCGCCCGGTGTCACTGACCTGTGTTCTATATACATTGCTTGAACACATACTCTGCTCAAACAAACATCATGGCCCACTTGGATGAACATAAACTATTGTCAGACAGACAACTTGCATTTAGGAAAAGGCATAGTGGCAAAACTCAATCGAGCACGATTATTAATGATTTGACAAAAAATATTGGACACATTTTTCTGGACTTCGTGAATATTCTGAGAAATCAGGTCGGCGTGAATATTCTGAGAAATCAGAAATAAATGATTGGTTTAGACTCATATTCTAGACAGGTTTTTAATTATTTGGACCCATTTTGATTTATATCAGTCTTTGAATCGACTGCCTATTCGAAATTCGCAAAATTGCAGTATGTTTCCTCTGGCTTTCTTTGCCGGATCATTACAGGGTCACTGATGAGGCTTTATTAGCCGAAACTACGTACTATGACCCATCTTCTTTCTTATGAATGTTTTCATTGCTTTTAAATGAACTTATTTTTGTTTTTTATTCGAGAAGGCTTTTGACACCCCAGCTCATGAACTACTTTAATCCAAATTATCTGGTTATGGAAATGGGGGTGGGGAAGACTCTCAAATGGATAGATCCCTTCCTTTGCTACAGAAAACAGTGTATGTTGTTAATGATGAATCTTCAGTATGAGCGCTAGTTTTATCTGGGGTCCCACATGGGGACTGCTCCTGGTCCGCTGTTGTTCTCCCTGTACATTAATGATATTTTCACTGACATTAACTCGGAAATAAGATTGTTCGCAGACGACTGTGTTTGCTATCGGTAAATCGGAGACATGGAGGACTCAACGAAACTTCAGAAGGACATAGATAGATTATGATGTTGGGCACGAAAATGGGGCATGAAATTTCAGCCTGTTAAATGCAATAGTATGCAGTTAACTAGGAAGAGAACAAATAATTATGTTTGGTTTTGTAGAATTCATGAATCTTTAGATTCATGTTTCAAGTTATTTTGAAGACAAAATAAAACAAATTCTTCGTAGAGCCACAAAACAACAACTACGATGAGATTCAAATTGTAAAAGGGAACCGCCTTCCGATTGCTTTTATACTGAGTACATAATTTTCAACCAATCGGAATTTAAGTTGGTCTAAAGTGCGAACCTATCACATACAAAATAGTGACACGAACCACAGTTTGCAAATGTTATATCGTCTAATAATTAATCATTTTAATTTATCATTAAAATTTGTCAATTATTATTCCTGTATTTCATTTAGTTGAAGTTTCATTTTGATAACTGGTTGAAATTAATAATAAAGAGTTTTCTAAATGAATATTTAATTTGATCTTATCTCATCTTCAAAATAACTTGAAACATGAATCTAAAGATTCATTAATTCTACAAAACCAAACATAATGCATACAGAATGCATGGTGAAGTATTTGGTGACTCTAACATATAACTAATAACATATCATATATGTTAATGTTAAATTAAGTAATGATTAATTAATTATTCATTGATATTCACCAAACCGCCAACCCAAAGGCCCAAATTAGCAATACAAAGAAAACCATAAAGGAATAAAGTAAATAAACCAATTAAATAAAATAAATTAACAATATCAAATAAATAAATAAATAAATAAATAAATAAATAAATAAATAAATAATGATAGGCTCAAAAATATATGAAATATATATTCACAAAACAATAAACTGATATATTTCATACGAGTAATTATAATCAGTACATCTTGCCAAAAATATTTATATATTGAACCCGAAAATCCCCATCTTTGCAGACAGTGCAGAATCAAATCATATGGTTTCATTATAATCCATCTGACCAGACTCAACAATATCTCTCGTGCTGTCTTTAAAATGAACGTACACACTATACCAAGCAACCAGACCGACTGCTAATCAGAAATGGGTGTGGCGAAATTAATCCACTCAGCAGGACACACAAAAATGGGGCTTTTCTTTTCATGTGTCTCATATTCTGATAACAAATCATGTTGTTAAGAACATAACATGAAATAAAGCAGTCAATAACAAAAAAAAAATTAAGCGAAATAAAAATAACCCATATTTTACTCCATGCACACTTGAAAAAATATATGAAATATATATTCACAAAACAATAAACTGATATATTTCATACGAGTAATTATAATCAGTACATCTTGCCAAAAATATTTATATATTGAACCCGAAAATCCCCATCTTTGCAGACAGTGCAGAATCAAATCATATGGTTTCATTATAATCCATCTGACCAGACTCAACAATATCTCTCGTGCTGTCTTTAAAATGAACGTACACACTATACCAAGCAACCAGACCGACTGCCAATCAGAAATGGGTGTGGCGAAATTAATCCACTCAGCAGGACACACAAAAATGGGGCTTTTCTTTTCATGTGTCTCATATTCTGATAACAAATCATGTTGTTAAGAACATAACATGAAATAAAGCAGTTAATAACCAAAAAAAATTAAGCGAAATAAAAATAACCCATATTTTACTCCATGCACACTTGAAAGAAAAGAAAAAAAAATATTGTATGTGTCCTTTTTTTTTTACTAAATGTTTTTTTTTTTTTTTTTTTTTTTATTCTAAATGAATATTTAATTTGAAAAACAAATTCTTCGTAGAGCCACCAAACAACAACTACGATGAGATTCAAACTGTAAACGGGAACCGCCTTCAGATTGCTTTTATACTGAGTACATAATTTTCAACCAATCGGAATTTAAGTTGGTCTTAAATTGGAATTTAAGTTGCGAACCTGTCACATACAAAATAGTGACACGAACCACAGTTTGCAAATGTTATATCGTCTAATAATTAATCATTTTAATTCATCATTAAAATTTGTCTATGCAGTTAACTAGGAAGAGAACAAATAAAATTTAGGCTTCATACACCTTAGAGGGAACGGTCCTCGAAGATGTGAATTCAATTAAATACCTTGGTGTAACAATCACACACGATCTGAGATGGAATACGCGCATTAGCAGCATGTATACAAAGGCGAATAGAACCATTGGGTTCCAGAGGCGAAATCTCCATCAGTGTCCTCAGGATGTGAGAGACAGCATATAAGGGACTTGTTCGTCCATTCTTGGAATATGGTAGTTGCATATTGAACCCAAGTGGAGTGGTCCTTAATGAAGAAATTGAAAAAAAGTTCAAAATAGAGCTGCTAGATTTATAACAAGCAATTACATACCTTTGAAACTGGGAGTATGACTGGAATTCTAAGAAAAATTAAGATGGGAGTCTCTCAAGAAAAGGAGAAGAGACAGTAGGCTAATGCTCTTATACAAAGGTCTAAAGGGTGCTTCCAGCATTCCAACAGATGACCTTGTTCCCCCAGCTAGGCACTGTAGAAAGCATCATTCAAAGGCGTTTCAGACCCTTACTGCAAGAAGAATCGTTCTTCCCCCGAACAATTAGAGATTGGAATGCCCTTCCCGATTCGATTATTTCGACAGCTGAAGGTTCTTAGGATTGTGTAGCTCAGTTATCCTCTTTGGTTAGAGCTAGGGACGAAATTCCCATATCACAGGTCCTGATGTATGAATGTCATTTGACGTATCATCAGCTACAATTCTGATTCTAATTCTGACACGTCTGATTTAATCGTCTTAACCCATTCAATCCTGTAGTCAGATACAGATACCTATGCAAACAGTGTAGATCCTGATTAGATGGCTCATACACACCCGGGTCTACATGGCCCTCCTGTTGGCGATTATTATCTATCCGTCTTATTTACATGCAGTCGACAGGACGTGTCCAAATTCGGTGATGGAAAACTGTACTTCAGAAACTCTGGGGTGAAAGGGTTAAAGCTAAACCTGCCTATTTTTACAGCAGCAAATGTCGTTTTCTTTTCTATTTTTCTTATATTTCGTAACAGAAAACGTGACTTCTCTGAAGAAAACAAGGAAAAAAATGCCGAATATCATCTTCTATGAATAACAAGGAAATATCTGAAATTCGTCAGCTTTAAAACTTCAACAATAAATAACACGCTTGTTCAGCTTACACTTCGTGGATACCCATTATTTTATTTATTTATCTATTTTTTGCGTGGGCCTATTAGGTAAGAATATGGACGAGATTGGAAAATGTCTATAGTAAAGCATCAAGGTTTGCAAGACGCTTCTCAGCCACGCAATCAAGCGTTTGCTTCAGTTGGATCAATAGATTGGTTCCCCCGTCGTTATCTCCGCTAAAGGGCTACTTCTTCATTAGTAGGGACCAGCTGCGTAAATGTGTTAATAAATAAAACGGGTTTCCCATTGAACTGTAAATAACCCATTAATGCCAAGCGCTTCACTGTCAGTCGGAAGAATTGTCGTCTGCTCGCTGCATGTATTTTGACAAAAGCAGCAAAACCCCTGACCAGACTGTGCATATGCGCAGGCTGATTTCTGTCTCTACTTTTCTGATTTCTGTCTCAACTTTTCGCAAAATTAGTTCAATATTTCTTTGTGCCTTTTATGGAACGCTAGGCAAATGGGGGTAGTCATTTCCAGAAACGTTTTGGGGTTAATAACCTGAACATATTAGTTCAGTGCATACGTTGAATTTTCAAAAATGCAAGGTTTCGCAAGGGTGAATGCAACTTCTTTACTACTGCTATAGAACTGAGTAGATCGATATGTATTTGTTAAAACTGCCTCGTCGAGGCGATTCTAACGAGTATCCATAATATCTAAATCTATGTTTGGTCTGAAAAGAAGGAATAATTTAGCAACAGTATTTTATGGCCCTGATTGATTGATTGAATGATTGATTGATTTAAGGTTTAGCGTTCCCGTCAACACTATAAAGGTCATTTTGGAGACGTTGCTTCCAATTTGCGGGACTTTTACCTTCATCTCAATCCCTGCCGTCCAATGAAACCAATAGAGTTTATTAGCATGGATGGGCCGACTCGCACCGCTTTACCTGGGCAGGCTTAGATTCTCTAAGCTGGTTACCAGTACTCGTGTGCGGGTCGGTTTCAACTCTTTTATGGCCCTGAAAAATCACATTAGTTTGCAAGACTTTCTAACGTAAGAACACACAGAGAAACTAATAAGGACTGAACTAACCGCTTTTATATAGCTAGGTACATTTCCATGTAGAGTTATGTCTACATAATTGTTTAAGATGTATTGGGTTGATTTGCAGAATTGTTTGCGTAACAGTAACAGCTTAGATGGGGAAATATTAAGTCAAAGCACTGTGAGTACCGGTGGGTCGATCGTCTCTGAGTGTAGGTTGGGAAAATATATCCTGAACTGAGAATTGATCTGTTCGTTGAACCATTAAATTCCAGTATTTAAAGCAAGCAGAGTAGGAGAAGACACCGCGCTATGTGGCGTCTGATCAGGTATACACTATTTACCAAAGCCCCCCCCCCCCCCCCCCCCCCCTGCACGAGCACAGCCCAGAATTTACTTTTTACACTGCACCTCTTAGGTGCTATAAACAATCAGTTCCTCGATTTTGTTAATTGTCAGCAACAATAAACAGCAGGCGTGAAGTTTCTGTATTAGGGAATGCCTCGTACACGAGCCCAGTCCAGATTTTCTTTGTGTCGATTGATAAGTCAATACCCCGTACATGAGTCCAGTCTAGATTTTACGTTTTACACAGCCCTCTGATGGCACAGGGAGAAGACTAAACACTGCTGCATGGGTTTTGTTCATAGCCAGCAATAGTCACGCGGACAAAAACAACCAACAGAAACACTGCTTTATAACGTAGATTGTGGGTACTCGTTAAATCGCTTCATTTTAAGAAAAGTTTTCAGTGAAAAAATAAAATAAATAAATGACGTTCTTGATGTTGTACTGGAAGCATTTTCCTTCAAGACATTACGCAAACACGCCTATACAAATAGATTGCCACTTTTATCGCCGAAAAAAATGATAACTTTAAGATGAAAAATTGTGATATTTTTCTTATTTCTGCTCAAAATATAGATTGTGGGCACTCGTTAGAACCGCCTAAAATATAGATTGTGGGCACTCGTTAAAACCGCCTCATCGAGGCGGTTCTAACGAGTACCCACAATCTATATTTTAGAGCAGAAATAAGAAAAATATCACAATTCCCTCCCCCCCCCCCCCCCCCCACGATGTTTATTAATACCACATTTCAAATAGGAGAAATGAATAATCTGTATATTACATGCACTTCCATAGACTTTAAGGACCGAATGGATCTTGAATTTTGGGGCTGAATTTCCGTTCAGTTGACTGTTTACAGCTCATGTTAACGGTTCAATCAGCGTAGTGTTACAGAAGCTGGGTGGAAGAAAAACTCGATGGCCGCCATTTTTAAAGCGCTTTCTACAGTTTTGAACATAAACAGAAGAAACAAAGTGTTTCAGTGATAAAACGCATGTCCATGTTTTCTTTTGTTTAAGAGTTGCATCCGACCCAAACGTCACTCATTCTGAACGTCTGTTGATGTCTTCCCAGACACCATTGCAATGACGTCATGAATAACGTCGACGAGACTGAAACTTTCCCGCATTTAAATATAACGGTTTAACTGCAAAAGCGGTATCTTGTACATAAAGTAGTTCCAGATAAAATGATTTATTTCTCTGGCTAAGAGGAAATATTTCTTCTCAGTAAAAAGGAAAATACCAAGATTATGTCTGGTAGAAATCATAGTATTTCTCTGTTATGCATGTAATATAACATTTTATCCAACATCTCCTTTGCAAACAGTGTAGATCCATCGAATGCTTCTGCTGATCAGGATCCACACTGCCATAGTTTCTCCTCTCTCGCATTTTCTCGCTCAGTCCCACCAATCATCCCAGCTACTGAATAACAGTGATTCAGTGCAATGTTTTTAAACAAAGTAATTTGTTCATTCTACCTGTTAATGCAGGCCCGTACGCAGGAGTGACAACCCCCACCCACCCCTCCTAATTTGGAAAATTATCTCAAATTCATGCAGTGTTTCACATTCTGCAAATTACCCGGAATTCGCACCCTCCCCACATTTTATAGAGTCTGCGTACGGACCTGAATCATGTTGCTGTATGTATGGCGAACAGTGCTGGTCCTTATCAGACGCGATGTACTGTCTATCCGATTTGGGTCTATGCTGTATGTCTAATAACGATACCAACTTTAAAAGTTTTGCTCTAAAATATTCCTAGGTTCTAAGATATGTTATCAGCAGAAGTGCGAAAAGTAACGTTATATTGTGTTTTTTTGTGGGTCGGCTTAGCATACATATGTGCAAACGTCCATTTTATTAATAGTATTTTCCGAAAGTCGTCGCAGAGAGCGCAGGCTATATTAAGGTACTGTTTTTGTTTTCCTTTCATGACGGAGGCAGCCTGGCATTGGCCTGACCTATTTCGTTTGATCCTTAAATGCCAGTATTTAAGCAAACGGTGTAGTCCTGAGCAGCCGGCTGAGCAGACGCCACATTCCGCGCCACATTCTGATCTGGGTATTCAGTGTTTGCGAAACCCAGCACACGATTCCTTACCAGACTCTATAGATAGCTCTGACTTAGATGTAACATCGACAAAACTAGCGCTACGTTTTCTATTTATAATGATAATATTGGTTTCCCCAAATCAGTGATTGTCACGTGGGCAACAGCATTATTTTTTTATTTGCCTTTTAGTAACTTTGGGTCGATTGTAAAACAATCGACCCAAAAACAGGTGTTGAATCTTTACATTTCTGATACAGGTTTAAAACTACATGTAGTGGCATGTTTTAGAATTCGTCTTCTTTGCCTTATTCTCGATCATTGGAGGTCCGCTAGAACCGCCTCAGTGAAGCCATTCTAAACTTTCTTTTTAGTAGAGTTACAATACTAATCTTTATCTCTGCAATCCCCACTTTTTTATTATATAAATCATTGCCTTCTCTTCTACTTAACAGCAGTGCTCACTGCAAGGGTGTTAGTGTAATGTACGAACTATAACAAAAATGAAAAGTATGTGAAATGAACACTCCTTCAAACCCACTTTATATAGAGAAAACTGGGGTTATAGGGGTACACATTATTTTCTTATTTCTGCTCCAAGACATAGGTTGTGTGTAAGACTCGCCTAGCAGAGGTGGACCTAACGAGTGCCCACAACCAATGTTTGTAATATAAATAAGAAAAAAATATTAAGGATTTTCATCTGAAAAGAAGCCAGTTTGGAGATGTGAAAGAATGCACTGTGTCGCACGGGTGTATTATCGTAATGTTTTGAGGAGTAATTCCCCTTGCACACTCCACATTTTCTCTCAATAAAGTAATGTTTGCAGGGGTGTATATTACTTTGACTTTGTAACGTGATGGGAATGTCAAGGAATAAACTTTTTGTTTTTCAGAAAAAGACAAGGTCTGCATAAAACCGATCAGAAAAAGCAGAATGCGGTAAAAAATCATTTCTTTATTATAAGCTGTATTTATTACGATGATTTACATATTAGGTGAAAGTAGATTCATGTAGGTATTCGGATTCTTATCCCTTTCGGTGTTGCAGAGTAATTTTCTATAAATAAACGAAGAAAAACCATCAGACAGCTTTACAATTGTGTGATGTTATATGTCATTGACCTACAGTAGCGCTCGGACAAATCACGTGATCAGCCATCAACTACAATCGTCCGTTTTTAAAATAGAAGTCTGTGTAGCTGTCTACTTCTTTGGGTAAATAAAACATGTAACTGTGTGTAAAACTTTAGGTAAAAACATGTAACTAAGACTCCTAACCCGAGACGCCGTTCTACGCTTTTGGTAAACATTAAACCAAATCTTCGGATTTGAGACGTCCGTATATATATATACCCGGTCAAAAAAGTAACTATACCAAGTTCCGGGTAATTTTTAGTAGCTATCCGGTAGCCATTCAGCTATAGATGGTTGTAAACATACGAATCGGACGTTTAGCTGCAAAATGCATAAATTTGCATTTGCCCATACTATTCTGCTCAAGAGTTGTCTTCCAATATGTGCCTAGAACGGTTTTGCAAGGAAGTTGACATTGCGCATGCGCAGATTATCATTTTATGTCTGAGATGAAAGATCATATCCATTGAACATCGAAACTCACTTTACCTTTACGATATCTCATGATATTGCCCTACAATCAAGACTTTAATTTGTAAAATTCTCAGATTATCTCCCTTTCAATTAAAAATATAGCAGTTTTCAAACTGTTGTTATTTCTATAGCTGCCATCCAATTTTTGCAATTTATCTAAAAAGCGCTTTGTTGCCACCATTGCTGTTAACAATGATGGAAAATAATGTAGAAAATTCATGTAGCACTGCCAATTGCAATTTTCTATGGAGTTTCAATTGAAAACAGCATTTTACACACACCTTCAGAGAATTGGAGGCTTATACGTGACCTCTGTTTCTCTTAGCAAATGGAGCTTAAGTTCCAAATCTTTTTGTGGATAGACACACAGGGTATCTAATGAAAGGTTACATGTATCAACTTTTAGAAATCTTGTGCTAAGTGTAATTTTTAATGGCGTTGAATCTTGGCGTTTGTAATGATTTATTCTGCGAAATTGTCACAGTGACCCCTTGGGTGTTTAAACAATAGCCCAGGCTGGCGTGTTTACATAAACACAAACAGTTTGGGCTTTTGCATGGAGAAATGAGTCCTTTAACCGAATCAAAACATTTTTTTATGTATTTTTCATTTGTAGTAACAGTGGTAACAGAAGCAATTTTATGTATAGGAACTTTTTTGACCCAGTATATAATGTAATAGACAAATGGAGATTGAAGCTGGATACATGTAGTATTCATTTAGCAATGGGCAGAAAAGGTTTGGGAATTCGTAGGCACTAATACAACTAATACATTGAGACTATTCAACCGCATAGGAAAACTGACGTCAAATAAACATTTACAATAGTTTAGCCTAAGTCAGACTTTGAAACAGCTCTCAAACGATGTACAAAATAAGTCATATAATGGACTGAACGGTACAGAGCAGTTAAGTTTAATTTGAAACACTTTCGAATACATGAATGTTTAAACGATTGAAATGTTTTCATTGATTTAAGCAAGTTTTAGCATTTTATAATGTGCAGATATTCCTGTCATTTGCTTGTGTGTTTTTTTCATAAATTACAGAAAAAATGGTGGCTATTTTTTATATTAATCTTCGCGAGAATCCTATCCGCCATTGTTGTAACCTCCCAAGTGAATCATTTTTCGTGGCAGATCTAGTTTTAGTAAGTACTTACATTACGTTAAATCTAGCCAGAAGATACTTTTGTGTAAAGACAAAATCTAGTCTATAACAATAAAATCCAATCAAAATACACCTTCGCATGTAATAAGTCATTCAGTTTAAAGAATTATCTAGAAGCAACTTCTAAAACATTTTTAAATTGTATATGACTGCACATCTCTCACCGAATCATGCTTTATTATTGATTTTGTAACAATGTGATTATTATTGCTAAATAAGAGTACCAATAAGCTATTCTAAAAATGCTTTGTTTTTCTTTTAATTGCAGACATTTAAAATACTTTAGACAACAAATAGTTTCAGTATTTACAGCACAAACAGTTTTATAACATTTATTTTCGCAATAATTCTTCACTCTATGCTTTCATTTTTAAGTTCATTACCGTTTCTGTTTTACGTCTTCTGGACACCGAGGCGAATAAATTCTACGATAGTTCTCATCAGTTATATAATGCGGCTCTCTTAACTAGAGGCTATACTCAGCATACTCTCCGTCCTTACATTGATTCTGAAATTAATCATAAACGTCATTTCTTCAAAATATCCTTCATTAATAAGGGTATGGATTTTATAGATTTGCCCAGTATCTTCCGTGAGAGGTCGGTGCTTTCTTCCATTCCTGCTTATTTTCAAATTCGAATGGGGTTTTAAGGCGTTCCAAGGCGGCTCTTCTGTGGCGATTTATTTATGTTGTTGTTTGTTACCTACTGTGTGTATCACTTGTGTCTTTTAATTTTGGATGGCCATATGGCCATTTTGTGGGAAAGTAACTGTCCATATGGCCTTCCTTTGTTTAGGTTTCCATTATGGTCTGGTCGCTTAATGTTTGTATTTCTTTCCCTTTGGTGTCTTTTATGGATGGAGTAAGTTAATTGTATCAATTCCTGATCTTTGTTTTACTTCTACTTTAAATAAATTGAAATCTAGACAGTTTCGTGCTTCTAGTCTGTCTACCTACGATTTTTCCACTCTTTACACTACACTTCCTCATAATCTTATAAAAGAAAAGCTTAATGATTTAATTGAATGGGCTTTTCACAGAGAAGATTCTCTCTATCTTGCATGTAATGTCAGAAATGCATTTTTCACTTCTAAAGAGCATAAGAATTATACACTTTGGTCATGTCAGAAAGTGTGTGATGCCCTCACCTTTCTACTTGACAATATTTATATTAGATTCGGTACTAAGTTATTTAGACAAATTGTGGGTATTCCGATGGGTACTAATTGCGCACCTCTTGTGGCTGATCTGTTCTTGTATTGTTATGAAAGAGACTTCATTTTGTCGCTTTCCATTGATAACCAATCTGAAATTATTGAAGCTTTTAGCTCTACTTCTAGATATTTAGATGATTTATTAAATATTGATAATACCTATTTTGATGGTTTGATCAGTCAGATTTACCCCCTAGAACTTCAGTTAAATAAAGCAAATTCTTCTGATACCGAGGCCCCGTTTTTGGATTTACATCTATCTATTGTAGATGGATTTGTTTCGTGCAAAATTTATGATAAACGCGATGACTTTGATTTTGAGATTGTAAATTTTCCTTTTTTGGATGGTGATGTTCCTCGTGCGCCATCCTATGGCGTTTATATTTCGCAATTAATTCGATTTGCTAGAGTGTGTAGTCATGTAACTGACTTCAACACTCGTAATAAATTATTAACGGCTAAACTCCTTAATCAGGGTTATCGGTACCATAAACTACGCAAAGCCTTTTCAAAATTTTATAGACGCCATTCTGATTTAATTTCAAAATTCAATATTGGACTTAAATCTCTTCTGCAACAAGGTCTATCGGAACCCGAATTTTATGGTGACTTAGTATATAAATTCAGAAAAATATATAACCGCAATGACTTCAGCACCCAATTTCGTAAAATCAGTCTTCGATATAAAAGTATTGGGTACAACATGGATATTATACGACAGACTGCATGCATGGTAGTTAACCCAATCACGGTTGGCAACTTTGCTTCCCTCTTTAATTGCACGCCGGTGGGTCAGGCCTCAGATTCTATGACGGCTCCAACGTAAAGGCTTATTGAAAATTAAAGAGATAATGTTGGTTGGTGTCTGATGCTCTGTCTCTGGTCGGGCTCATCGGAGTCTAACTGTTGGTTTTCTTTTGCTCCAGCATTTCAGTGGTTTCTTGCTGTCGAGTCCTCACCGTTGTCTCACCTCTGTGGTTCTTTGATTTCTGTGTTCACGGAGATGTTGCACTGATGAGTTAGGAGGCCTTCATGCGGACTGTACAAATTATTTGTCTTAATCGCGACGGAAGTAAGGGCGAGGATTGTGGCCACGTAAAATCGATTTAAGCCCCCCAGTGGAAATCTTCCACTGACCGTTCCAAGGCGGCTCCTCTGTGGCGGTTTATTTATGTTGTTGTTTGTTACTTACTGTGTGTATCACTTGTGTCTTTTAATTTTGGATGGCCATATGGCCATTTTGTGGGAAAGTAACTGTCCATATGGCCTTCCTTTGTTTAGGTTTCCATTATGGTCTGGTCGCTTAATGTTTGTATTTCTTTCCCTTTGGTGTCTTTTATGGATGTCTTAGTTAATTGTATCAATTCCTGATCGTTGTTTTACTTCTACTTCACTACCTCCGACGTTTCGGCTTTTTACAGCCTTTTTCACGGATTGTTCTTTCAAGCTATCATATTTTTCCTATTCATCTTTCCACCATATTGAACAGATGAATAGGAAAAATATGTGATAGCTTGGAATAACAATCCGTGAAAAAGGCTGTAAAAACCCGAAACGTCGGAGGTAGTGAAGAATTATTGCATAATATTATTGAATCATGGACGCCACTCATTGCTTGCATTTCTAAGTTCATTACCCATTTCTGTATTACATATTCTGTACACCGAGGCGAATAAATTCTACTAGAGTTTTAATCAGTTATATGATGCTGCTCTTTTAACTAGAGGTTATACTCAGCATGCTCTTCGCCCTTTCATCGATTCTGAAACTAATCACAAACGCCATTACATCACAATATCCTTCACTATCTAATAATATATGTGAAAGGGTTTGTATTTCATAGATTTACCTAGTATCTTCCGGGACAGTTCTGTGATTTCATCTATTCTTGCTTATTTTCAAAATACCCATAATTTGCTAAAAATACAATAAACCTGTAAAATCTATCATTTTAAATTCCAATAAACTTGTTTCTGATCTTGATATTGACACTTACACTCCTGATACCTGTGATTGTAAAAATTCATTGTATTGCTATCCTGCTGCTGGTCATATTATTACTTGCAATTTAAAAATTATTCCTGATTCTAGGATACGAGATATAATTTCTAAAGGACCGAAATATCAATTTCCTTCTAAAATTGATTTCAATAAGTGTACTGATGAAATCGCTGCTGTCTTGAATGAATTTGGTAATCGATGGTGTAAACGAGAGTATGCTCGGCATAAAGCCATCAAAGAATGGAACCTTAGCATTCTGAAACTAGAAATGGTGTTTGTAAAACACAATGCCCCCAACCTTTGCTTGTCCTTAGATGGCAAAATATTCAACAAATATTGTTAAAGACTCAAAAACATACAACAAGAATTCCCCCGAAGGCTATGTCGCGCCTGTGGGGGCGCACAGTCACCAAACCATGAAATCTAGGTCAAGGTCAAACACGCATTAAAATTTCACTCCTAGTTGCAAGCATGTACCAAGTATCATCAATGAAACTCTTAAAAACAGACTCTTACATCAGGGTGAAAGTTAGGGTTGTCACACTATTTTACAAAGTCAGTGAACCATAAAATGTAGGTCAAGGTCAGAAATGGATACTTGCATTGAAGTTTCAATTCCTAAATGCAAGCTTGTACCAAATACAATTAATGAAGCTCTAATAGATCTTGAGAAATGGACTCTTACATTAGATAGAAAGTCAGGGTGGTCGCAATAATTCACAAAGTCAGTGAACCATGAAATATGGGTAAAAGTCAAATATGGATGCTTGCGTTGCAGTTGCAATTCCTAGATGCACGTTTGTACCAATTATAATTTAAAAAGCTTTAATAGTTTTAGAGAAATGGTGAAAGTCAGGGTGGTCGCAATAATTCACGAAGTCAGTGAACCATGAAATATAGGTCAATGTCAGATATGGATGCTTGCGTTGAAGTTGCAATGTCTGGATGCAAGTTTGTACCAAGAATGATTAATGAAGCTCTAATAGTTCTCAAGATATGGAGTTGCTGACAAGATTTTATTAAAAAAAAAAAAAAGGCATCGCATGCGATACAAATCCCCTCGCACAAGACAACTTCGTGTGTGGAAAACACTGAAATGGCAAAAGTCCAACTTACTTGAGATATTATCATATGCAACATTTGTGTAAAGTTTGTTTAAAAAATCCATCCATAAATGTAGGTTCTAGAGTGATGACAATATTTCTTTAAAAATAGTCATAGGGACCTTGACTTGAGGCCATGGCCGCGAATTAGATCTTGCTCAAGATATTATCATAAGCATCTTTTGTGTGAAGTTAGATTAAAATCATAAATGTAGGCGGTAGAGCAATGACAAAGTTTTTCTAAAAATAGCCATAGTGACTTTGACCTTGAGGTCATGACCTTGAAAGTCAAAGCAACTCGAGATATTACCATAAGAAACATTTGTGTGAAGTTCTATTAACATCCATCAATAAATGTAGGCACTAGAGCGATGACAAAGATTTTCTAAAAATAGCCACAGTGACCTTGACCTTGAAAGTCGAAATAGTTCAAGATATTGTCATAAGGAACATTTGTGTGAAGTTATACTGAAATCGGTGAAGAAATGTAAGCGCTAGAGCCATGTCAAAGTTTTTCTAAAAATAGCCACAGTGACCTTGACCTTGAAAGTCAAACTCACTCGAGGTATTGTCATAAGGAACATTTGTGTGAAGTTATATTGAAATCAGTGAAGAAATGTAGTCGCTAGGGTGATGACAAAGTTTTTCTAAAAATAGCCACAGTGACCTTGACCTTGAAAGTCGAAATCGCTCGAGATATTGTCTTAAGGAACATTTGTGTGAAGTTATATTGAAATTGGTGAAGTAATGTAAGCGCTAGAGCATTGACAAAGTTTTTTCTAAAAATAGCCACAGTGACCTTGACCTTGAAAGTGGAACTCGCTACAGATATTGTCATAAGGAACATTTGTGTGAATCGATTTTGAAATTGGTGAAAAAATGTAAGCGCTAGAGCAATGAAAAAGTTTTTCTAAAAATAGCCACAGTGACCTTGACCTTGAAAGTCAAACTATTTCGAGGTATTGTCATAAGGATCAATTGTGTTAAGTTATATTAAAATCGGTGAAGAAATGTAGGCGCTGGAGCGATTACAAAGTTTTTCAAAAAATAGCCATTGTGACCTTGACCTTGAAAGTTGAAATGGCTTGAGATATTGTCATAAGGAACATTTGTGTGAAGTTATATTGAAATCGGTGAAGAAATGTAAGCGCTAGAGCATTGACAAAGTTTTTCTAAAAATAGCCACAGTGACCTTGACCTTGAAAGTGGAACTCGCTAGAGATATTGTCATAAGGAACATTTGTGTGAAGTTATATTGAAATCGGTGAAGAAATGTAGGCGCTAGAGCTATGACACATTTTTTCTAAAAATAGCTACAGTGACCTTGACCTTGAGGTCATGACCCTCAAAGTCGAACACACTCGAGATATTGTCATAAGGAACATTTGTGTGAAGTTATATTGAAATCAGTGAAGAAATGTAGGCGCTAGAGCAATGACAAAGTTTTTCTAAAAATAGCCACAGTGACCTTGAGGTCATGACCTTGAAAGTCGACCTCGCTCAAGATATTGTCATAAGGCACATTTGTGTGAAGTTATATTGAAATCAGTGAAGAAATGTAGGCGCTAGATTGATGACAAACTTTTTCTTAAAATAGCCACAGTGACCTTGACCTTGAGGTCATGACCTTGAAAGTCGAACCCGCTGAGATATTCTCATAAGAAACATTTGTGTGAAGTTATATTGAAATTGGTGAAGAAATGTAGGCGCTAGAGCGATGACAAAGTTTTTCTAAAAATAGCCACAGTGACCTTGACCTTGAGGTCATAACTTTGAAGTCGAACTCGCTCGAGATTTTTTATAAGGAACATTTGTGTGAAGTTATATTGAAATTGGTGAAGAAATGTAGGCGCAAGAGCGATGACAAAGTTTTTCTAAAAATAAACACCGTGACCTTGACCTTGGGGTCATGACCTTGAAAGTCGAACTCGCTCGAGATTTTTTATAAGAAACATTTGTGTGAAGTTATATTGAAATTGGTGAAGAAATGTAAGCGCTAGAACGATGACAAAGTTTTTCACAAATTACCAAAATGACAAAGGGCCATAACTCACAAAGTATTTTTCGGAATTTTGTCATAAGTTAATCAGTTCATCTACTCATCACCACCAATCTATTCACCAACTTTCAAGGCTCTAGCTCCAATAGTTTTTGAGATATCTTGCTGACAAGATTTTATTTAAAAAAAATTCAAAGGGCAATAACTCTTAAAAGGGGCATAATCCGGACGAGAAAAAAAATATGCATCAACTAATTTTCCATGAGGAATCCATATATGAAATTTCAAAACCCTAGCATACACGGTTCTAAAGATATGCTATGCATCACTTTTAGCATACATTACAATGGGCACAAATTACCAAAATGACAAAGGGCCATAACTCACAAAGTATTTTTGGAATTTCGTCAAAAGTTAATCAGTTCATCTACTCATCACCACCAATATATTCACCAACTTTCAAGGCTCTAGCTCCAATAGTTGTTGAGATATCTTGCTGACAAAATTTTATTAAAAAAAATTCAAAAGGCAATAACTCTTAAAAGGGGCATAATCCTGACAAGAAAAAAAATACGTGTCAGCTAATATTCCACGAGGAATCCATATATGAAATTTCAAAACTTTAGAATACACGGTTCTAAAGTTATGCTATGCATCACTTTTAGCATACATTACAATGGGCACAAATTACCAAAATGACAAAGGGCCATAACTCACAAAGTATTTCTCGGAATTTTGTCAAAAGTTAATCAGTTCATCTACTCATCACCACCAATCTATTCGCCAACATTCAAGGCTCTAGCTCCAATAGTTTTTGAGATATCTTGCTGACAAGATTTTATTAAAAAAATTTCAAAGGGCAATAACTCTTAAAAGGGGCATAATCCGGACGAGAAAAAAAATACGCGACAGCTAATTTCCATGAGGAATCCATATATGAAATTTCAAAACCCTAGCATACACGGTTCTAAAGATATGCTATGCATCACTTTAAGCATACATTACAATGGGCACAAATTACCAAAATGACAAAGGGCCATAACTCACAAAGTATTTTTCGGAATTTCGTCAAAAGTTAATCAGTTCATCTACTCATCACCACCAATATATTCACCAACTTTCAAGGCTCTAGCTCCAATAGTTGTTGAGATATCTTGCTGACAAAATTTTATTTAAAAAATTTCAAAGGGCAATAACTCTTAAAAGGGGCATAATCCGGACAAGAAAAAAAAATACGCGTCAGCTAATTTTCCATGAGGAATCCATATATGAAATTTCAAAACCCTAGCATACACGGTTCTAAATTTATGCTATGCATCACTTTTAGCATACATTACAATGGGCACAAATTACCAAAATGACAAAGGGCCATAACTCACAAAGTATTTTTCGGAATTTTGTCAAAAGTTAATCAGTTCATCTACTCATCACCACCAATATAATCACCAAATTTCAAGGCTCTAGCTCCAATTGTTTTTGAGATATCTTGCTGACAAGATTTTATTTAAAAAAAATTCAAAGGGCAATAACTCTTGAAGGGGGCATAATCCGGACGAGAAAAAAAGTACGCGCCAGCTAATTTTCCATGAGGAATCCATATATGAAATTTCAAAACCCTAGCATACACGGTTCTTTAGTTATGCTATGCATCAAAAGCGTAACGGACGGACGAACGGACGAACGAACCAGAAGCAATATGCCCCTCCAACTTTTTCAAAGTTGGGGGCATAACTAGTAAACAAATGCATTTCTTTCTACTCTCGAGATACAAACTTATTACCACCTGAACCTAAGACGTCTTTACATTACCTGAAACTAGGTATTCAATAATTCATAAGAAGTTTGTTTTAGCTCCAGCAGATAAGGCCGCTTACAATGTGGTCGTTGTTTGGCGGCTCCAATATGTTAACACTCTTGAGCAAGAACTTGGTGGTACTAAGGCCTATGAACTGCAGCCTTTGGCTGTAGAGAGGGCTTTAGTTGATGACCATATTTTTCGATCAGCCACCAAGTTTGCTGTCTGTGTTACAGAAGGCCAAGGCAAGCTTCCTACGTTATATTGGTTACCTAAAGTTCATTAAAGACCATACAAAGCACGGTTTATTGCAAAGTCAAGCACTTGTACCACAACTGAACTTTCCAAATTATTAACTACATGTTTTACTGCCATCAAAAACATGTGATTAAATATTGCGACAAAGTCGTTGAAAGATCAGGGAGAAATCAGTTTTGTTCTAAAAAAAAAAATCTAATAAAAATTTATATAGATTGAAATCCAGATGTGTTCGTGCTTCAAAGTAGAAGTGGGGGCAATGACCAGGAATCGATACAATTAACCCACAGCTCTTATCAGAGACAACAAAGGGAAAGAAACACAAACATGAAACAACAGACCCTAATGGAAACATCAATAGTGGAAAGCCAAAAGGATAGTTACTTTCCCACAAAATGGCCAATAGGCTATCCCAAATAAAATAATATAAGCCACACACACACCAAAAGACAATCCATAACAAAAATAAATCGCGACAGAAGAACCGCCTTGGAACGATCAGCGGAAAAGAATTCCACTGGGGGTAGGGGGGGTGTTAAATCGATCCTACGTGGCCACAATCCTCGCCCTTACTTCCGTCGCGATTAGACAACTAATTTAGTTAGTCCGCATGAAGGCCCCCTAACTCATCAGTGCAAAATCTCCGTGAACACAAAAACGGTGAGGACTTGACAGCAAGAAACCACTGAAAAGCTGGAGCAAAAGAAAACCAACAGTTAGACTCCGATGGGCCCGACCAGAGACAGAGCATCAGTTACAAACCAACATAAGCCTTTACGTTGGAACCGTCATAGAATTTGAGGCCTGACCCATCGGCGTGCAATTAAAGAGGGAAGCAAAGTTTTCAACCGTGAATGGGTTAACTACCATCAAGTCTGTCTACCTATGATTTTTTCCATCATTTACACTACACTTCCTCACAATCTTACAAAAGAAAAACTTAATGATTTAATTGAATGAACATTTCATAGGGAAGACTCCACCCTATCTTTCGTGTAATGTAAGAAATTCTTTTTCTAACTTCTGAAGAGTATAAAAAATATACTTTATGGTCATGTCAGGAAGTGTGTGAAGCTCTCACCTTTCTACTTGACAATATTTACATAAGATTTGGTACTAAGTTATTTACACAAGTTGTGGGTATTCCGATGTGTAGTCACTGTGCAACCTGCTGAACAGAAGCCACATTCCGCGTCTGATCTGTGTATTCAGTAATCACACGATTCCTGTCAAGACACTATTGATAGCTCAGACTGCTCTGACCTATATGTTGCATCGATAAAAAAGCGCAACGTTTCAAGTTCTGTTAATATTGGTTTCCCAAATCAGTGAAGGTCACGTTGACAACTGTAGGAATTCCGTTTTGCCATTTAGTAAATTGAGTCGATCGTTTACCAAAAATGGCAATTATAAACGGAAATTACGTGCTTTTAAAAGAAACAATACCAGACCGAAGTGACTGTCCATAATATTATTGAATCATGGACGCCACTCAATGCTTGCTTTTCTAAGTTCATTGCCCATTTCTGTATTACGGATTCTGGACACCGAGGCGAGTAAATTCTACGATAGTTCTAATTAGTTATACGACGTTTCTCTTTTAACTAGAGGTTATACTCAGCATGCACTTTGTCCTTTCATCAATTCTGAAACTAAGCACAAACGTCATTACAACAAACTATCCTTCATTAATAAGGGTTTGGATTTTATAGATTTACCTAGTATCTTCCGGAACATTTCGGTGATTTCATCTATTCCTGCTTATTTTAAAAATACCGAAACACCCATAATTTGCTATAAATACAACAAACCTGTTAGGTCTATCAATTTTAATTTCAGTAAACTTGTTTCTGATCAACACTCCTGATACCTGTGATTGTAAAAAATCAGTGTATTACTATCCTGCTGCTGGTCATATTAATACTGGAAATTTAAAAATTATTCCTGATTCTAGGATACGTAATATAATTTCTAAAGGACCGAAATATCGATTTCCTTCTAAAATTGATTTCAATAAATGTAGAGATGAAATCGCTGCTGCCTTGAATGAATTTGGTAATCGACAGTGTAAACGAGAGTATGTTGAGCATAAAGCTCATAAAGAATAGAAACTTAGCATTCTGAAATTAGTGAACAAACACATTTCTTTTTATTCTCAAAATACGAACTTATTACCCGTTAACCTAAGACGTCTTTACGTCACCTTAAACTGGGTATTCCAGAAATTCATAAGAAAGTTCTTTTGGCTCCAGCAGATAAGGCCGCTAACAATGTGGTCGATGTTTGGCGGCTTCACTATGGTGGTACTAAGGCCTATGAACTTCAGACTTTAGCTGTAGAGGGGGCTTTAGTTGACGACCACATTTTTTCATTTCACCACCAAGTTTGCTGTCTGTGTTACTGAAGGCCAAGACAAGTTTCCTACGTTATATTGGTTACCTAATCTTGATAAAAGACCATACAAAGCACGGTTTATTGCAGATTCAAGCTCTTTTACCACCACAGAACTCTCTAAATTATTAATTCCATGGTTTATTGCCATCAAAACCATGTGATAAATTATTGCGAAAAAGTCTTCGAAAGATCAGGTAGAAATTCGTTTTTGTCTATAAAAATTCTAATGTTTTAAATGAATTGAAATCCAGACGTTTTCGTGCTCCAAAGTAGGAGTAAAACAAAGATCAGGGATCGATACAATTAACTTACTCCACCCATCAAAACACCAAAGGGAAAGAAAGACAAACATGAAGCGAACAGACCATAATGGAAACCTAAACAAAGGATGGCCATAAGGACAGTTACTTTCCCACAAAATGGCCCAATGGCCATCCAAAATAAAAAGACAAAAGTGATACACACAGTAAGTAGTAACAAACAACAACATAAATAAACCGCCACAGAAGAACCGCCTTGGAACGGTCAGTGGATAGAATTCCACTGGGGGCTTAAATCGATTTTACATGGCCATAATCCTCGCCCTTACCTCTGTCGCGATATACACTAATTTTGTTTAGTCCGCATGAAGGCTTCCTAACTCATCAGTGTAACATCTCCGAGAACATACAAATTTAAAAACTACAGAGATGAAACAAGGTTGTGGACTCGACAGCATACAACAACAGAATTGCTGGAGCAAAAGAAAACCAACAGTTACACTCCGAGGGGCCCGAAGTCTGTCTACTTATGATTTTTCCACCCTTTACACTACACTACAGCATAAATGTATAAAAAAAACTTAATGATTTAATTGAATGGACATTTCATAGGGAAGACTCCCTCTTTCTTGCATGTAATGTAAGAAATGTTTTTTTTTCACTTCTGAAGAGCATAAAACTTATACTTTATGGTCATTTCAGAAAGTGTGTGAAGCTCTCACCTTTCTACTTGACAATATTTACATAAGATTTGGTACTAAGTTATTTAGACAAGTTGTGGGTATTCCGATTGGTACTAATTGCGCACCACTTGTGGCTTACCTGTTTTTGTTTTGTTATGAGAGAGACTTCATGATGCCCCTTTCTGCTGAAAACCAGTTTGAAATCATTGAAGTTTTTAACTCGACTTCTAGATATTTGGATGATTTATTAAATATTGACAATACCTATTTCGATGGTTTGATCAGTCAAATTTACACCCGCACACACACCCCTCCGAACTTCAGTTAAATAAAGCAAATTCTTCTGATACCGAGTCACTGTTTTTGGATTTACATCTATCTATTGTAGATGGGTTTGTTTCTTGCAAAATTTATGATAAACGCGATGATTTTGATTCTGAACTTATGCATTTTCCTTTTTTGGATGGTGATGTTCCTCGTGCGCCATCCTATGGCGTTTATATTTCGCAACAAATTCGATTTGCCAGAGTGCGTGGTCATGTAACTGACTTCAACACTCGGAATAAATTGTTAACCGCTTAACTTCTTAATCAGGGTTATCGGTACCATAAACTACACAAAACATTTTCAAAATTTTATAGACGTCATTCTGATTTAATTTCAAAATTTCAATATTGGACTTCAATCTCTTCTGTAACACGATCTATCGGAACCCGAATTTTAAAGTGACTTAGTATATAAATTTAGAAAATATATAACCGCAATGACTTCAGCACCCGATTTCGTGAAATCATTCTTCGATATGAAAAGATTGGGGACAACATGAATATTATACGACAGACTGCATGCATGGTAGTTAACCCAATCACGGTTGACAACTTTGCTTCCCGCTTCAGTTGCACGCCGGTGGGTCAGACCTCAGAATCTATGACGGTTCCAGCATAAAGGCTTACTGAGAATTAGAAAAATCTAATTCAACGTAATGCTGGTCCGGTCCACCGGAGTCTAACTGTTGGTTTTCTTTGCTCCAGCATTCCAGTGGTTTATTGCTGTCGAGTCTTCACCATTGTTTCATCTCTGTGGTTTTTGAGAAGCCTCCGTGGTCGAGTGGTTACGCTACTGCCTTGTAAACCAGGGGTCGCTGGTTCGATCCCGGGCTTCTCCAGACTTTCGAATGAGTCTTTAAACCGAGGTTCCGTCTCCGTATGACCTAAGCTGTAGGTGGGACGTAAAACTGAAACACTCACTCACTCACTCTATGGTTTTTGATTTTTGTGTTCACGGAGATGTTGCAATGATGAGTTAGGAGGCCTTCATGCGGAATGAACGAATTATTTGTCTAAATCGCGACGGAAGTAAGGGCGAGGATTGTGGCCATGTAAAATTGATTTAAGCCCCCCAGTAGAATTCGTTTCACTGACCATTCCAAGGTGGTTCTTCTGTCGTTATGGCTTGTCTATCGCTTATATTATTTTGCTTTGGATAGCCAATTGGCCATTTTTGTGGGAACTTGTCCTTTTGGCTTGCCGCTAATGATGTTTCCATTTTAGTCTATTTGTTTCATGTTTGTGTTTCTTTCCTTAGTGTCTCTGATAGGAGATGGCGGTTAATTTATCGATTCCTGAGCATTACCTTCACTTCTATTAGACCTTCTAGGCAGTTAACCAGTACTCAGACCATTGAGGTCGGTTCAAATCTTTGTGGCAGCACCATGCAGTCCAGTCTATTTCTCCTAGCGCTCCGATTGGCTGGGGCCTCTATTGAGGTAAAATGAAAACAGTCTCAGACCAATTTCGAGACATCTCTGTCTCAACCCATCAGTTCTGTCAGCCGTCAGCGCTATGGTTCAGTGCGCATGTGGACATCGCCTGAATGTCCACAAGCTAGTTTAGGCGAAATAGGAAAAATGAGAAAAAAATAATGTATGCCAAGCCGTTGTACAGCTGCAATATTCGGAATTCATAAGCTACCATCTTCATTGCGCATTATAGATATTAAACTGCCATCAATTATTGTTGCAAGTGAACAAAATACATATATTATTCTCTACTGTTAAGTGCAGTTCTGGGCCTGTAAAAGGGTTCCCTGTACTTCATCAATAGTGCTATTTATTTACTAAGCTTATAAAACTTCGAAGTTGGAGATATGTTATCAGCGTCCAGATAATTAGTCGGTAGAGCACTTGCCCTGTAAGCAATGGTTCGCCACTTCGAGTTCGGTTCTGATCGCTTTTTTCAACTTCATTTCTTAAATATTGGTGTATTTATATGCAACAGCTGGTGTTAAGTGCAGTTGTGGAGCCTGTAAAGGTGTTCCCCGTACTTCATCAATAGTGCTGTTTATTTTCTAAGCTTATAAAACTTCGAGGTAGGAGAAATGCTATCAGCGCCCGGATAGTTCGGTCGGTAGAGCACTTGCCTTGTAGGCAAGGGTCGCCGGTTCGAGACCGGTTCTGGTCGCACTTGTCAACTTCATTGATTCCATTGTGGAATTTTGAAAATATTTGAGGGTCACTGATGAGGCTTAAATGGCCGAAACTAGCTAGTCTGGCCCAGAAAACATGTACACTCCATATTTTCCAGTTCTGTGGTGCATTCCTTGCTCCCAAAGGATAACCCATTCTAGGAAATGTTCATATCTTAAAGATTTATGTATACTGAGTCAAAAAAGTTCCTATACATAAAATTGCTTCTGTTACCATAGTTACTACAAATGAAAAACACACAAAATGTGTTTTGTTTTAGTAAGAGGACTCATTTTACCATGTAAAAATCCAAACTGTTTTTGTCCATGTAAACTCGCCAGCCTGGGCTATTGTTTTAAGCACCCAAGGGGTCACTGTGACAATTTCGCAGAATAAATCATTACACAGGCCAAAATTTAACACCATAAAAAGTTACACTTAGCGCAAGATTTCTAAACTTTGATACATGTAACCTTTTATTAGATACCCTGTGTGTCTATTTACAAAAGGTTTGTAACTTTAGTTCCATTCGCTAAGAGAAACAGACGATCGCGTATACGCCTCCCATTCTTTGAAGTTGTGTGCAAAATGTTGATTTCAATTGAAACTCCATAGAAAATTGCAATTGGTAGTGCTACATGCTAAATGAATTTTCTACATTATTTTCCATTATGATTAACAGCAATAGTGGCAACAAAGCGCTTTTTAAAGAAACTGCAAAATTTGAATGACAGGTATAGAAATCGCAACAGTTTGCAAATTGCTATATTTTTAATTGAAAGGGAGATAATCTGAGAATTTTACAAATTAAAGCTTTGATTGTAGGGCAAGATCATGAGATATTGGAAATGTAAAGTGCGTTTCGATGATCAGTGGTCATGCTCTTTCATCTCTGACAAAAATGATCATCTGCGCATGCGCAATGCCAAATTCCTGGCAAAACCTTTCTAGGCACATATTGCAAGATAACTCTTGAGCAGAATAGTATGGGCAAATGTAAATGTATGCATTTTGTAGCTAAACGTCTGATTCGCATGTTTACAACCACGCTTAGCTGAATGGCTGCCGGATAGCTACTGGAATTTACCCGGAAGTTGGTATAGCTACTTTTTTGACTGGGTAAAGTTTATTTCAGTATTAAAACAAATTTAGCTTAAATTATTAATATTAAGAGCCGTTATATATAGTGATAACTGAGCTAGTGCACATAAAAACGTACACAAGAACTGTGCGTGCACACACACCTATGCGCACGCACGCACATGCCACATAGGTTTTCGTGAGTCTACATACCGCAAACTGGACCGTGGCTTAAATGTAACATGTAAATGAGTACAAGAACACTATCATTCATACATAATATGTGACAAAATGCCAGAAAGTTTGCTACTATTTGCCATATTTGCCATAAAACTAACGACGTCATTAGTTTAAAACAACTGGGCTCTGGTCTACACGGTTGAAAAACCAAAGGAAAGTTCATCAAGCGTGCAACAAAACAGCATTGATAAAACATGTTCAGTGAGTTAGAAAAAGTAATAAATTCCCTTGTTAATATTAATAATTCACGTCTCAGATAAGTCTATCAGTAATGAAAACCTCCAAACGGTTCACCGGCAAACGTCGCAAAATGGGACGTCACTGTTTTTTTTTTCAAATAGCTAAGCCATTTGTACATCAATGTCTAAACTCAATTCAACCTGGTTCCCCTAAATATATATGGTGGTCGATTCTGGGTTAACCCATTTTGCACCAGAAAACCCGAAACCCGAATACTGGCAAACAGTGCAGGTCCAGATCAGACGCCATATAACGCGACGTCTAAACAGGGCCTACAACGATTGTCAAAAGCTCAGGCATAAAGACAGCACAACCTATTACCCTAAATTTTGAAATAGACTCCTGCTATTTATGAGGTGGAAGATTCCATTCAGTACAAAATGGGTTAAAGGAAACTGGATACAGCTGCTATACATGCATGTATAACATTAATAATCCAGACAGCTTTAGGAAGTTCAGATGTGCTTGATCAGTATTAAAGGAAAGTGAACGCAGTTGCTTTACATACATGTTCACTAAGTGACCTCTCTCTCTCTCTCTCTCTCTCTCTCTCTCTCTCTCTCTCTCTCTCTCTCTCTCTCTCTCTCTCTCTCTCTCTCTCTGTTTTTAGCTAAATTCTAAATTTAGCTACGCACCCAACTGAGGTAATGGCCAAATATGACCGACTCAGTAGATTGGCCGACTTCACCTCGAACCAGAGTACGTCAAATAGCAACGACGGTATAAGCTGAATATTGGCTGCTGATTCTATTAGCAGGTCATGTGATCAGTATCTGCGCATGTCAGTAAAGCCAATGATACCATGCCTTGAGGAATGGTAAGTCCGGTTCTCCACGTATGCGCATTTATGAGCACTCTTTGTAATGGAAGTAGCAGTCTTCATTTTGGATTTGCTGTTTATCGATTTGCTTAACTTTGACCCTTTCCGACGGCGTTATATAGGAAAATGGAACAGCAACCAAAGTAGCCAAAGGTAGCCATTGGCTAGTCGGCCATTATAGATAAGTTAACTAGGTGTTGCCAATGACCGACTTCACCTCGAAACACATTACGTCAACTGGCAATGATGACGGTATCAGTTAAAATAAACGGCTAGTATTATTGACTCATGACCACTCTTTAAAATGGAGGCAGCAGTCTTCATTTTTTATTGGCTGTTTATGGATTTTGCCTAACTTTGACCCTTGTCGTAGAAAATAGGTGAATTGAAAAGCAACCAGAGTAGCCAAAGCTAGCTATTCGCTCCAGGTGAAGTCGGCCAATATATTTCAAATTCGCTGAGTCCACCAGAAGATTCGGTAGAGTGCCTCTCGCATGCTTTCTGCAAGCCGACCAAATCGCCATAAACGCCACAACTTGGTGTTTGTGTTACAGTTGAATTCACACAATCGGGTAACGTGATTTATCTCTTTGTCGATAGAACGTTCCAAAGGCAGTGCAAAAGATAGCTCTTATCATAGTTATATAACATACCTTCGTCGGTGTTTACAAAAAGTGGGCCTTACATGAAAGGCAAATTTTACTCCAGTGCGCTTTTGAAGAGTTTATGGAAGTGTTGCCTCTCTTAAAAGAGTAACTATTGCCCTTGACAGAAATGGCTTAGAATGTCAATTTTCATGTTAATGCGCTAATAAAACTCGCCATGCGTTAAATATCATATTTGTATTAATGAATTTGGCTTGCGCATGCGAGGACGGCATACGCTATTAAGCATGGCTGTAAAATAGCTTTTTCTTTAATAAAACAATATATATATTTGATATTTTTCTGCTCCAAACATAGATTGTGGTTGCGTGTTCATATGTTCAGATAGAAAGGAGCAAAGAGAAGGCTTTTGCGGATAACTTTCACATTACGATAACGCACCCGTGTGACATAGTGCCTTTTTCTCATCTCCAAAATGGCTACTTTCCCTGATGAAAATCTGTGATATTTTTCTAATTTATACTGCAAACATAGGTTGTGGGTGCTCGTTAGAACCGCCTCAATGAGGCGGTTCTAACGTGTACCCACAACCTATGTCTTGGAACAGAAATAACAAAAAATAATGTATACCCCCTTAATTCCTAGTTTTCTCTATATAAAGTGGGGTTTAGGGGTGTTCATTTTACGGACTTGTTATCTTGATGCTTATTTCTCTATTATAAAATACATATGCTTTTGAGACTTGTTAGAATCTCCAGAGTAGACCCAAATATAGTAAAATACCAGCTTTATGACCGTTCAAAAGCTGTCTTCCAGACCACTTTTGAACAGTCTCAAAGGTGGTCTCTTATTAGAAGAAATAGAAAGAAAGAATAGCTGAAACCTTCTCAATAAGTTTTTAATGACTTATTCAAATCTTAATTTTAGGTGGTGCTATAGCGGAATTTTATTTTTTACAAGAAATACGGAAAACTGTCCATTAAAATCGTTATTGGAGGCGAGTCTAACAATTGCCTGCGATCCATGTTTCTGAGCAGAAAATAAAAAAAAAAAACTGAATAATGTAAACCCCTGTATATTCAACATTTCTCTGTCTAAATCGGGGTCAACAAGTGGATTCATTGTTATACGGACCTGTTGATGTGTTTTAATAGGTATCAACATTTCTGACGAAAATGATAGTTCTGATAAAGCAGTGTATGAAGGCACTTTGTATCTATGTTTTTGTGTTTAACAGTGTGTTTTTCCAGTTGCAGGTAAAGTCTATAGATTTAAGCCATATACAATCTACAGTATTTGGCTATCGTTCTAGTAATACTTTTCGAAAGTATTTTGGAATTTCGTGGATGGGCTGCGTGGATAAATGCAAAAGGATTAGGAAATGTCAATCAGTACAGTATATTCGGATGTTAGGATTATGTGAACTGAATGATGAAGATGAAATAGGTAAAGATTCACAGATTCCTTTACGGATTAATTATGGTGCCATATTTTCATCCAAGTCAAAGTGGGATTATCAGGAACCACAGGAATGCAGCGCATGTTTGAAAGATGATTTGTGCCTCACTGATAGCACACAAAAATGCAAAACCGTTGGTTGTTCTGTTCCCAATCCAATAGCAGGAGATGAAATCCTGGGCAATCTTTTCCATGTCGGTGCTAGGCGGTTGTACAAGTGCGGTGATGGCAAACAACAGTCAGTTATTTGTAAAGACGATGGCGCATGGTCTTCTGTTAACATCACATGCTTCTGTGAACCGCCTGAGGTAAATCATGCAAATTACCAAATAACAGAGTCTGAGAGCGGTTTGATTGAGGCAAGTTTATCTTGCGATCCCGGGTACGTAAAACTTGGACTCAAAAATTTACAGTGCAACAAAACCTCAAAGCAATGGATTTACTTAGATCGAGTTGACTGCGTCAAATCCACTGTTGAATCATGGGTATTAATCTTTGGAAAAATTCAAGGAGTCTCTGGAAATATTTGGGAGTTGTGGACTAACGAGGGCGTGACCAATGGAGATTTCAGAAAAGATGAAGTCCTGGCAAACTGGTCGGATTTCAAAATCAAGCAAATAAAACTAGAAGTTATAGATTTTTCGGAGAGAGTCGTTGCCACACTACTGTTTAATGGAACAGGTACTGGGAAAAATTCATGGTTTCTTCAAGAGAATCTTATTGAAAGTTCTTGGGCTGATCTGCAAAATGATGTATCGGTTGATTCATTTAACATTTTTGGTCTGAGAACCGAAGTGCAGGGAGCCAAGAAGACCATTTTAAGATGGACAATACTTAACTTTGACACAACTAGAAGTGGACAGAGAGTCATAATCTGTTCAAATAGCCTTGTATGGTTAGCAGTATTGAAGACTAAGAATTATCCTTGTGAGAACCTTAAGACAATCGGACAAATTTATTATCATGTGATAGTTTTCTCTAACAGTACGACCGGCACGCCCTGGATTGGTGGAGAGTTGCAATTTGCCAAGAAAATGTTGGTGTATATGCTTTCGTAAACAAAGAAACCCCAAAACGCGCAACACCTAGCTTACAAGTCCTAACCAGTCCATACCCCGCACAACCGTAACTGCTCAAAAACGAAACTACCAAGGATTTGAATGGCGTACACGATCTCTGTCTTGACTGCAAAATATTTGATAAAAATGTGATTTAAGGGTTCTTACAGGAGAGTGACTTATGTGATAATGTTCCACTTGTGGAAGAGATAATTGTGACTAAATGCATTTAATATTGGATACTTCTGTAGATGTTAAATAGATAAGTAAATTTTATCTCCCGACTATCTATGATACCGTGTACATCGCCATTAACATGAACTCTTATTACACAATCTTTATGGTTTAACTTTTACGTTATAACGGTAAATTCCGAAGTACCTTACAGGAAACGACGCTCAGAAATTTCTTGGGTATACTGCACAGAATTAATTAAGACCAGCAATAGATCAGACCAAACTGAAAACAGTCGAAGTAGACCAAACCAGCACTCCTGGAAACAAAGGCGCCAACAAAAAGGAAGCCACTTCACCATTATATTCAGAGATTGTCTCCCTCAAGAAAAATCGTAAATATTCTGCTGAAGAACCCATCCTGGAAGGAGCTGAGCCGGACGCCTCTCACAGCGTTCAGGGCGAAGATATGGACGTTCTGCAGTCGAACAATGGGGACAATGGTGATGTCGTACATCTTCTTCCTCAGCCCATGAATCCACTAGACATTGTTAAAACTGCTAATGAGCGGAGATCCATAATGCTCCCCGAGCTCAAGTCACTGATCGAGGATATCAAACCGTCAATCGGTGACATAGTGAAACAAGCAGTGACAGATGCTACGATGCAACTAAACCAGGAAATCAGTGAGCTCATAAAGTCTTACAAACATCTCCAGACCACCAACACAAATTTATTGAAGAAAAATGAAAACCTGGAAAAACGAAAACTAATTGCCTACACTTCTATTTTATACAGTTAGAAGAAGATAATGACAATTTAGAACAATATAGCAGACGCAACACACTAAGAAGTTCAGGCATTCCGGAACAAGCTAGTGAAAATACTGTCGAAATAGTGATGGACAAAGCCCGAAAACTTGATGTTACAATTGACAATTCCGATATCGATAGGTCTAATCGAGTCGGGAAGATTAATAACAGATCAGGAAGTGGCAAATGACGACACAGAGACATTCACCTTTTTTGCATTATCTGCTGGTTCCTAGTCTGAAGATTATAAGTGTTGGAAAAACAGGTAACCAGACCCCCCCGACCTTGAAAGGTCAGGGGGGTCTGGTTACCTGATTTTCCAATATTGACAATGTGCGAGCTGGGAGCAAGCAAATAAATGCAAATATGGTGAATAATTGCAAAATTTGCAACTTACAATGCGAGACAAAAACTGCAAAGCAAACGTAAGGATCTTCGCGAAATGGACTACATGAGCCCCGCCAAGTGAATTTGTGTCTTCGAGCATTCCATCATGGCAAATTTTAACTGCGCATGCCCAGCCATTCAGGGAGGCCAGGGATATGGCTTTCTGTCTTAAGGATCCTCTTGATTCACTGCTTGTATGAGCGAGCAGCGAAGGTTCTGGCGAGACTGCGCGGATTCGCAGGCTCGCCTGAACCTTCGCTGCTCGCATAGGCGATAAGTATCAAAATCGCTTGACGGGGCCCACATGAAAAATGTCTTCATGAACGAAGATCTTACAAAACGTCGTTCAAAACTCCTGTTCGATGCCAGATCCTTGGTGCGGGTTAACCGACTGAAATCTGCGTATGCATCTGACGGCAAAATATTTGTTAGAGACAGTGCTGATGACCGTCACCTGATCAAATGTGACACTGACCTTCTAAAGTTCGCTAATCCGATTGAAGCAAGAAAGGTGGCGACAGGGAGGGTGACCCTGCCGCCTCCTAATTTTGCTGGTCCCTCTGTCCTCTAATGTTTAATTTCAACTCAGTTAAAGGACCAAAATCGCATTGCATTATACCTGCAAATACTATGTTTATCAAACCAATTTCTAGTAAGGGAGGTAAATCAAAATACTCGATGTTAATGTACTCCTTATAATAACCTCCCTTGGAATCAAGTATGCGTTATAAATTTATACCTCAGGCAAAACAGTTCATTTATAATATATCTTATTTGCAAATTAACCCAAAATTGTAGAATTGTACAGTTTGACTTCGTGAACTCGAACATGGATACCTCGTTTACCATGGCTAACATCATGTGAACAGGTCCCTGACTGAGCCCCGCCAAGCGAATTTGTGTCTTCGAGCATTCCGTCATGACAAATTTTAACTGCGCATGCCCAGCCATTCAGAGGGGCCAGGGATATGGCTCTCTGTCTGAAGGTTCTTCTTGATTCACTGCTTGTATGAGCGAGCAGCGAAGGTTCTGGCGAGACTGCGCGGATGCGCAGCCTCGCCTGAACCTTCGCTGCTCGCATAGGCGATAAGTACCAAAATCGCTTGACGGGGCCCATGAATACACCTTTAATCCCCACTTTATTGGGAGAAAACAGGGGTTTGCATGGGTATGCATTATTTTTCGTAGGCGTTAGCTGTGGGTACTCGTTGGCCGCGTCAATGAGGCGGCTCTAGCGAGCGCCTACGGGCTGTGCTTTGAGTACGGATGGGGTTAATGTAATAGTTAGTATCTGAAAATGAACCGTTTTGAGATATATATAGAATAAAATAATGTAACACGGCGCACAGATCTGTTGTCGTGATGTTCGAACTCATTCTGATGTCTCGAAAATTCTACCCATAGCTCCAGGTATCCATATATCACAGGACCACTTATGGACTTTTTTCTGATTTTCTGATTTTCTAAGCTGAAAAGATGTGTATATTCATCAGAATCGCCCCCAATGAGACGATTCTAATGAGTACACACAGCACTCCAACACAGGACCACTTATGGACTTTTTTTCTGATTTTCTGATTTTCTAAGCCGAAAAGATGTCTATATTCATCAGAATCGCCCCAATGAGGCGATTCTAATGAGTACACACAGCACTCCAACATTCCTTTATTCTACAGAAGATCGAAATGATATTCTTTACTACGCCTCATGGCCTAGCATTATGATAAACACTAAGTAGTTCGATCAAACCATATCTCGAACACATTTTCATGTTCCCACAGTTATTCGATTTTTTTTTTTTTTTTTTTTTTTTTTGAAATTGGACTGTAACATCACGAAAACACGCCTATATAATTTTGACCCCCTCGAACCCCACTTTTATATAGTAAAACTGGGGTTTGTAGGGGTAAACCTTATTTTTCTTATTTCTACTCTAATATATAGATTGTGGGTACTCGTTAGAACCGCCTCATCGAGGCGGTTCTAACGAGTACCTACAATCTATATTTTGAGCTGAAATAGGAAAAATATTACAATTTTTCATCTCAAAATTTTCACTTTTTCGGCGATAAATGTTACAATGTTTTGGTATAGGCGTGTTTTCGTAATGACAATTTACTAACATGAAATAGCTCATATAATTGCATATATTATTTACTGTATGATGTGTATGAAATGCTCTAGCAGTTTCAGCGAGATCTTATTTGTATTTGGGGCGTGCGGGAATGTAAGAATCTGATATGGGGTTCTGTTGTAGATGAGCGTTTCCAACCCGAGGGATGACCGTGCTGAGCGGAACCGAGGCTACGCCGAGGTTCCGCTCAGCACGGTCATCCCGAGAGTTGGAAACGCCCATCTACAACAGAACCCCATATTGGATTCTTTTTCTTGCACAACACCTCCGGTTAGTTTTGACAGCTCGCACAAGTATATTGTTTACAAAATAAAAGAAGTGCGGAACTAGTTCCGGCAGTTGAATAGCATTGAAGCGCATTTATGTTAGTTGCCTGGGTCGGAACACCAGGGTCAGAACATAAATTTCTATCCCAGGGTAAAATCACGGATTTCCTTGTCTGGTGTGCAAGAAAGCTAGTTCTCGGTCTTACCAATGAATGACGTGGACGAGTCTGCGCATCTGAATCGCTTCTGTGTGTTCAGTGGGCAGACTGGTATACAATAACGGACAGTGTGGGCTCCTTTCACACTGCGTGGGTGCGTAGGCTGGAATGAGCCTATGCTGCTCGTTCATCCTTGCAAATAACAGTGGGTATTGAGTTACTCGCCAAACATTTACAAACAGAACATGACCTTCGATGAACTATCTGGAGTTGATGTTCTTTTCAGTATTAAGGACAATCTTAAACATGAAACAGGACAAAATACGTATTCTTGTAAGTTCGCTGGGAAGAAACATCCATGCGAAAAATTATAATCTCTTCAGAGCTTCCCAGCTCGTTTGAGAACCTCTTGTGGCGGTTCGGACTGGAACCCGCCACAAATAGGGAAGAAATAAAACTCTCCCCTTCCTTTTATACTCCGCACACAAGCGTTTCCAGTATGAATCAAACATTACTTGTCATTGTAGAATATTACCAATTGACCTGAAGATTATGCTCATTGAGGCCTGGTACCTACTCCAACAAAGCAAACAGCGTACGCTCTGACGTCGTCTGACCGGGGCCTGCCATGTCGCGTTGTTTGAGCAATAACATTACGTTAACACATCCGTGCGACATAGTGCACTATTCCCATCTCCAAAATGGCTACTTTTCTGATGAAAATCCGTGATATTTTCTTATTTATCCTCCAAGACAGAGGTTGTGGTTGCTCGTTAGAACCGCCTCATTGAGGCGGTTCTAACGAGTACCCACAACCTATGTCTTGGAGGAGAAATAAGAAAAACAATGTATACCCCCGTAATCCCCAGTTTTCTCCATACAAAGTGGGGTTTAGGGGGGTCTTCGTTTCACGGAATTGTTATCGTTATAAGCCAACAAAAATCAATTACGAAGAGCCTGCTTTATTAGCCGAGTCCTACAGGCTTCTCAGATGTAGAAGATAGAAAGTCCTCAAATATGTTCTGTAAAAGGATTATCCTTTGGAAGCAAGGAATACACCACAGAACTGGAAAATATGAAGTGTACATGTTTTCTGGGCCAGACTAGCTAGTTTTGGCCAAGTAGGTCTCATCAGTGACCCTCAAAGATTTTAAAAATTCCACAATGGAATCAATGATCCCAAAGGACAAGAAAATATAAACTACACTATGATCTTTTAAGTCTTTTTAGATGAAGAGTATGGATGGGTACTTGGGGCTTCGATGGCCTAAACTTACCTTATTTATTTTGTTTTAGTTACTCTCTTGAGACTGTGCAATTATGTTTTTTTCTCTTATGCTATTTATTGCATTTTGTTTTCAGCTTCTCTGTTTACTCTCTATTCTTACTACCCGACCGATTTCCTTGTCTTGTGTTCCACTGACCATAGAGAATTAGATACGAAAATTGTCTTGATGTCCCGAAATGGCCGACCGGACAAGTATTGACTCTCTTATGTCTCCTCCCATTGTAAATGATTTGTAGGTCTGGTCGGCTTTGTTGGGATATCTTGTACAATTGTACTAGGATCTCAAAAACATCTAACAGTCAACAAGTTTCACATCTTCCTCTTACTCATAATACTCACTTCTTTGCAAACAAATTACTGCCGTTCATGCCATAGTCTAATGCTTGCTTTTCAGTGTAGCAACGACATGTGCAAAAGTATCAAACTTCCGTACTGCAGGGATGTCCTTCCAAATACAGTCGAACTTCAATGGCTCGAACACCTTTGGGACCTCGAAAATCTGTTCGAGACAGGGGTAGTTCGAGCCACTGAGGTTACTGACAGGAGGCATAACGAGACTCTTTTAGACATCTTTTCGGTGTTCTACAATGAAAATGTATGATGAGTGTACTCATTACAATCGCCTCATCGAGGCGATTCTAATGAGTACACACAGCATACATTTACAATATAAAAGACTAAAATCTCCTTAGTTATCCCCCACTATTTCTTATGTAGAGGATTTCGCTATGGGCTCAAGAATGAGTTCGACTCAGACATGGTAAACGAGCCATCGGTGTTCGAGCCATCGAAGTTCTACTGTATAACGATGTCTTTTGTAAATGCTTGCAATCACTGCTAGTACTTAACTCTGCGTCGTGGCTACTCTTCTTACTCATATTGTGTGGCGATATAGAACTCAATCCCGGCCCAGACTCTGTTGCAGGCAGTGCTGATTCCACTTTAAATTCCTCATCTAGATCTTTTGAGTTTCTGTCTATTCACTTGAGTATATTACACTTGAATATCCAAAGTATTATTCCAAAGCTCGACTAAGTCGAAATATGATATACTTGTCTTTACTAAAAGCTGGCTCAAACCTGAAATTCACGATAATAACATTCACCATTACGCAAACACGCCTATACAAATACTTTGCCACCTTTATCGCCGAAAAAATGAAAATTTTAAGATGAAACATTTTGATATTTTTTCTTATTTCTGCTCAAAATATAGATTGTGGGCACTCGTTAGAACCGCCTCATCGAGGCGGTTCTAACGAGTACCCACAATCTATATTTTAGAGCAGATATAAGAAAAATAAGGTATACCCCGGATACCCCAGTTTTACTATATAAAAGTGGGGTTCAAAGGGGGTCAAAATTATGTAGGCGTGTTTTCATGATGATTGAAAACTTTCTGCCTCCTTTCAGAAAGGACAGGAGCGATCGTCCAGGCGGAGGAGTCATAGTCTATGTTCGCGAATCAATGGCATGACAACGTCGACCTGACCTAGAAATACAGGGTCTTGAGGCAGTCTGGGTGGAATTACATATAAAGGGCAAAAAAAATGTTAGTTTTTGGGTTTACGAGGCCCCGTTTTTAAATTTACATCCATCTATTGTAGATGGTTTTGTTTCTTGCAAAATTTATGATAAACGCGATAATTTTGATTTTCAGATTGTAAATTTACCTTTTTGGATGGTGATGTTCCTCGTGCGGCATCCTATATTTCGCAATTAATTCCATTTGCCAGAATGTGTAGTCATGTAACTGACTTCAACACTCGTGATAAATTGTTAACGGCTAACTTCTTAGTCAGGGTAATCGGTACCATAAACTACGCAAAGCCTTTTTCAAAATTTTATAAACGCCATTCTGATTTAATTTCAAAATTCAATACTGGACTTAAATCTCTTCTGCAACAAGGTCTATCGGAACCCGAATTTTATGGTGACTTGGAATAAAAATTCAGAAAAATATATAACCGCAATGACTTCAGCACCCGATTTCGTAAAATTATTCTTCGATAAAAAAAAGATTGAGTACACGACAGACTGCATGCATGGTAGTTAACCCAATCGCGGTTGACAACTTTGCTTCCCTCTTTAATTGCACGCCGATGCATGGGTCAGGCCTCAGATTCTATGACGGTTCCAACGTAAAGGCTTATGTTGGTTGGTTCCCGATGCTCTGTCTCAGGTCGGGCCCATAGGAGTCTAACTGTTGGTTTTCTTTTGCTCCAGCATTCCAGTGTTTTTTTTTTTTTTGCTGTCGAGTCCTCACAGTTGTTTCATCTCTGTGGTTGTTTGATTTTCGTGTTCACGGAGCTGTTGCACTGATAAGTTAGGAGGCCTTAAGTCATGCGGACTGAACAAATTATTTGTCTTAATCGCGACGGAAGTACGGGCGAGGGTTGTGGCCACGTAAAATCGAATTTAAGCCCCCCATTGGAATTCGTTTCCGCTGACCGTTCCAATGCGGTTCTTCTGTCGCGGTTTATTTTTGTTATGGTTTGTCTTTGGGTGTTTGTGTCGCTTATATTATTTTGTTTTGGATAGCCTATTGGCCATTTTGTGGGAAAGTAACTGTCCTTTTGGCTTTCCGCTATTGGTATTTCCATTAGGGTCTGTTGTTTCATGTTTGTGTTGCATGATGCTTCCACGCAGAGCTGATACCGACCCGCACACGAGTACTGGTAAACCGCTTGGTGGATTTAAGCCTGGTCAGGCAAAGCGGTGCGCACGAGTCGGACCGTCCATGCTTATAAACCATATTGGTTTCATTGAGCGACAGGGCTTGAGAAGTCATTTCATCTCAATGTCGGGTAAAAGTCCCACAAAATTGGAAGCAACGTCTCCAAAATGACCTTTAAAGTGTTGACTGAGACGTTAAACCTCAAATTAAACAAACAAAAACGAACTTCAATCTTGCAATCTTCGATAGGTACCGAACGCTCTTGAACGACTCTAAGCTAGTAGAAAAAATCATTTCGAATACTGATATTGATGAAAATGCCAAACAAATTTCAGAAAGTATTATAACCACCGCGGAACAAACAATATCAGATCAGCAGAGCATCCATGGATTACTTGTCATATCAAAAATCTTATCAGAAAAAGGTAAACGCAAATTCAGAAAGTTTAAAAAGTATTTTTGGGAACAATACAAAATCATCCTCAACGACATTGTTTCAAAAATTAGAAAATCTAAAAAAATATATTTTCTGCCCAGGCAAAGCGGTGCGCACGAGTTGGACCGTCCGTGCTTATAAACCCTATTAGTTTCATTGGGCGACAGGGCTTGAGATGTCATTTCAACTCAATGTCGAGTAAAAGTCCCACAAAATTGGAAGCAATGTCTCCAAAATGACCTTTTACAGTGTTGACGGGGACGTTAAACCTCAAATCAAACAAACAAACAACCACACATCCCCCACCCATACATAACTCTTTGACTGATATATTCATTTCAAGCCAAGACGTAAAAGATGTGCTCCAATACCTTACATGTAGTACCTTAATATAAATAAAGATTGTGGGGCAGATTTAATTAGTCCTCGCCTCCTTAAAGAAGGGACCGACATATTGGCATTGCCTCTCTCCATAGTGTTTAATCGCTCTCTAGACCAAGGCTATTTTCCCATACTCTGGAAGAACGATAACATAACACCCATACATAAGAAAGATGATAAAGCTCTTCCTGTCAATTATAGACCTATAACCCTTCTAAGTTCTCTCGGAAAGACTATGGTACGCTGTATCCACAAATATATGTACATGTCGTCGAAAATCAGACGCTTACACCATTTCAGTCAGGCTTCGTCCAAGGTGACTCCACCACCTACCAACTACTTCATACTTACCATACCTTTTGCGAAGCTGTAGATAGCGGACAAGAAGTAAGGGCGGTATTCTGTGATACCAGTAAGGCCTTCGACATAGTCTGGCACAGGCGATTACTTCACAAACTCTCGGGAATACGGTGTTCTAACCAGATAATTCGATGATTTTATTGTTACCTTTCTGATCGTAAACAACGCGTTGTCCTAAACGGACAAGCCTCTGACTGGACTTCTGTTCAAGCAGACGTACCACAAGGCACAATTCTTGACCCACTTTTATTTCTTGTTTATATAAATGATATTGTCAAGGATATAGGCTGCTCAATCAGGCTTTTTGCCGACGACACAAGTCTTTACGTAATTGTAGACACCCCCCTCAGCTGCACAATCCCTGAACAAATACTTAGATACTATCTGTAACTGGGCTGAAAATTGGCTAGTCTCCTTTAACGCCCATCAAACCTTCTCAATGGTCATTTCACGGAAAATACTACCGCAACAGCATCCACCTTTACTCATGAACAATACCATGCTAACCGATACAGACACTCATAAGAATCTAGGACTAACTTTCTCCACTTCATGCACCTGGTCAAATCATGTATATGATATAACAGCCAAGACATGGACACGGTTAAACCTCATGAGAGCTCTGAAGTTTAGGATCAGTCGTAAAGCTCTAGAACAAATATATGTGGCATTCATTCTTCCACTCTTAGAATATTGTGAGTCAGTTTGGGATAACTGCTCAGCAGAAACTAAGAAACAAATTGATGCAGTACATATCGAAGCGGCAGGAGTTATTACTGGAGCCACAAAATTGTGCAGTATAGAAAAGTTATTTGCAGCCTTAGGATGGAAATCACTTCAGAATCGTAGAAACAAACACAAACTTGAAATGTTTTATAAAATAGCAAAACTATCTCTCACCTTGTGCCCCTACTAACCTGCGAAACCAATAGATACAACCTCAGAAACCCAAATGGTATTCGAAATTATCGTGCTTATACCAGTTTGTTCTACAACTCCTTTTTCCATCAACTATTCGTGCATGGAACAATCTGACTGAAGAGTCTTAGCAAGCAACATTTTCTGCATTTAAGTTCCGTCTAAATAGGGACCTCAAGAAACCACCAAAATACAACAACGCTGACTCGCGCATTGGACAAATATTACATTTAAGGATAAGACTGGAATGTAGCTCTCTCAACTCCCATCTCTACACGAAAAATATCGTTACAGACCTCTCATGCCCGTGTGTAAGGTTTGTGTCCTAGGTTCACAAATGCAAGAGCTAGAAACTACCTGGTAACCTGAATAATTATACATTACGCGACTTTTTATTTGGGGTGGAAGATAAAACAATTTCAGAAAATGAAGCTCTTTTTATTGAAGTACAGAACTACATTATAAAATCAGGCAGATCTGTGTAGTAGAACTTTGCTCAGCTCCTCTTTGAAACAGTGTCCGTGTCTGCATCATCTGCAAAATATGTCATTTCAGAACTCCTGGGTCACTGGAATGCAACACAAGTTCTTTGCGGTCATTTCTTTCTCTCTCTCTCTCTCTCTCTCTCTCTCTCTCTCTCTCTCTCTCTCTCTCTCTCTCCTTTTGTATGTTAGAAATATCAAATGTTTTGGATATGCAATGCTGTATGAAAGTATTTCGTACATTGATAAAACCATTCATATATACAAACCAGCTACCGGTAAAAACCCATATTTTATGTTTCCCCGCGGTCATAGGCTTTTTCTACTCGGAGAACAAGCGAGAAATTTTTCCGAGAAGAAAGAAATTTCGCGTTTCAAAGCTGTTAATTTCTCCGCGAAACGCCGCGAAATTTTTCCGCGAAAATCGCTTTTTCTCGGAGAATGATAATTAGTACAGGTGAAGACGTTCACGGTGCTTCTCCGCGAAATCTGCACAGGTTCATGTGCATTTATTTTTTATGCATTCAAATTTCGTGCACAACGACGAAATGCATGTTCTATGTTCAAACCTGTAGACCAGATAAATAGTTTTTGCACACTAAATTCAGATGAGAATAATAATATTGTGTTGTCTCATCGTTCTCTACACTGTTTGCCGTTTTTCGTTGGTTCACACCTAACGCCCCTTTTTGCAAGGTTAGAAACTCCCAGCTTGATGCTGGAACATTCCATTGTGAACTGAACTCTCGTGGATTACAAACATTTTAACCCTTTTTGTACCAAATGGAATCTTCCTCCTTATATATACATGTAGCAGCAGTTCATTTTAAAATTTAGGGGTGACAGGTTGTGTTTTCCTCAAAATTTATTTGGAAAATGAGTGAACTTTGAGCAAACAGTGGAGGCCCTGACCAGACGCCGCAGATATGGGCCTGCCCTGTTCGCCAAGGTACCCCTTTAGGGGCTTCTGGTACTGAATGGGTTAATAGCCAAAAATGGTTCTAGACCTCAGAGAGTTTCTAATTCTATTTATTTCTATGGTAGGGTGGTGTATGTGGAGTCGGGGTGGGGAGGGGGCACCCTGCCCAGCTTGACTTAGCACATTCTCAATTGTCTTCGCACGAGACTGTCCTGTTGTAATGGTATGGTGCGTGTTCCCTGTTCGTATACCTACATACATGTACATGTAGATCTGTACATACATCCAGAGTTTCCTTGAATGCACATTTACATATCGGCTTGCATACACTCTCTAGTACTACCGGACAAAATTTCGTGTCAGAAAGAAAGAACACCCATATGTGAACATTTACAAAGTTATATATATATATTGGGCTGCATGGTGCTTCCAGAGGGAGCTAACCCGCTGCATATGAGTACTGGTAAACCATTTAGGAGGTCTATGCCTGCCCAGACCAAGTGGTGCGAGTTGGACCGCCCATGCATATAAACCCTGTTGGATTCATTGGGTGACAGGGCTTGAGATGTCACTTCAGTTAAGGGTCGGGTTAGAGTCCCAAACAACTGGAGGCAACGTCTCCAAAATGACCTAAATAGTGTCGAAGGGGACGTTAATCCTCGAATCAAACAAACAAACGGAGCTTCCACATTTTGATTTGGCGGACTCAAAGAGTCAAACGGCGCTCACATTGGAGCACTTGTACATGAAAGTATTCGGGGTTCGCTCGTGACTCTTTATTATAGGTAGAAGATTTGTTTTGCTTGTTTTTGAGTTTAACGGCCCAGTCAACACTATTTTAGGTCATTTTTTGAGCCGGACAATTTACCTATCACACTTTTCCTGGGCACGCTTATACATAGCGGTTAACCAGTACTGTGCAAATTCTTTCGTCAGAAACTGACAACTGCCCGTCTTGAATCAGCGGAAGGAAGAGAATAACCGTAGAAAAGATTTCATGATCAATCTCCATATAGGTCTCTGTATGTGTACTGTTTATATCATTTTAATACGAAATATTTTAGAACACATCTCGATAACACCCCCATATGCAATCATTCATACCTAAAACGGTTATTTCCTGATGAAAACATGTGATATTGTTCCTATTTTACTCCTTAAGTAACTTGCGGGTTCTCATTAGAATCGTCTCACTAATGTAGTTGGTAACGAGTACCAACATTCTACATGGGACGTCTAGGCACAGATTAAGGAAAAAAGTATACATGTACCTTGTAACCTCCAGTGTGCATGTAAAGTGGGGAATAGTGGGCTCTTCATTACACGGGCTTTATTAACATATTGATGCACCACTTGTTTGCTCTAACTGGGAGTATTTATTCGTTAGGGGTGGGTGAGGGGTCGGGGAAGGAGACTTTTGCCTCCACTTCTATTTTGGTAGCGCAAATAATGAGTGTCCATAAATGCGTGCAAACGCAAAGTAGCCTTTCCTTTTTCACGCGCCTGCATGAAGCATGGTGCGATAAACATGTAGATGTCTGGTTTTTCGTCCGTTTGTCCGCGGCATATACCTAGCCTGCGGTGGAATTATTGTTTTCCTCGTAAACTGGTCACTAACATTGCATTTAAAGCACCGCTTGCTGTACAAATTTGACAGTTTGTAATCATAAATAAATGACGCGAATCTGAGCTATTGGTCTGTTTTTGTTTGATTTGAGGTTTAGCGTCCCCGTCAACACTATAAAGGTCATGTTGGAGACATTGATTCCAATTTTGTAGGACTTTTACCCGACACTGAGATGAAATGACTTCTCAAGCCCTGCCGTCCAATGAAACCAATAGCGTTTATAGTCATGGGTGGTCCGACTCACACCCCTTTGCCTGGGCAGGCTTAGATCCTCTAAGCGGTTTACCAGTACCGGTGTGCGGGTCGGTTTCAGCTCTGCATGGAAGCACCGTGCAGCCCATCTATTTCTTCAAGCCGCAATGGGCGGGGGCCGCTGAGCTTTTGGTAAATGCCTCACATCATTATGGTTAATAACCTACATTAACGACTCATTATGAAAACTCGCCTATTCAAATATATTGAAAATTGTACCACTAAAAGCGGAAGATTTTTGGATAAAAATTCTTACATGTTTTCATATTACTGCTCAAGATTGTGGGTACTATTTAAAACGACTCGGCGAGGCGGTTCTAAGGAGTACCCACAATATATGTGAGCAGAAATTAGAAAAATAATGTATACCCCTGTAAACCCCAGTTAAAATGGGGTTTAAGGGGGTAACAAATAAATAGGCGCGTTTTCGTGATGTGAATAAAAGTTGTCTTGAGACTTTTAAAAAAGGATTATACAATGGAGAAATAATTACTAAACTGTAATTGTGTAGCATGAAATAATATTTGATTATGATTTAACAATGACTACCATTTGCCTTCGTTTACAAAACCAACGCCAAACAAACGAAGAAATAATAATAAGCCGAAAATTTTACTTTTACTTTCACGTAAGCCCAGGTGTTTTTTATTTTTTTTTGTTTTTTTTTTTTTCTCCGCGAAACGCGGGTAATTCATTTTCAATGAAAGCAATCGGTCAAATTTTCGCCGAGAATCTCCGCGAATTTTCTCCGGGAAACCGGCAGAAATTTCAGCGAGAAATTTCTCGCTCATTTTATTTTTTCTCGCGGTTTCGTGAAGAAAATAGCCGATTTCGCGTTAGTCGGTTTCTCTGCGAAACAAACAAAAAATGTTTTTTGTTTTTTTTTTACCTGTAGCTGGTCTGTATCTGTCATTTCCAAATTGCCACAGGAGATGACTCCCACATAAGCATCGTGCTTAACGTCAGATCCTGTACCATATATCTTGTATCATATACCATGTAAATATGAATAATAAATAGTTTAAACCAACCGTAACTAGGATAATAAATGGATGTTCTTTTTTTTTTTTTTTTTCATAATCCCCTTCAGAACCCTATGTTACAATCGCCTCAATTCGCTATAGTGTGGGACAGAAAAAACTTGTCCACTCTACAATTTTCATTTCTGTGTTGCCCTTGCTTCCAAGGATTACCTTTCCATAGAATGTGTTCAATGAGGAGGCGACACAAAATGGCCCACAAGGGTTGACGAAACAATCAGTCAGTCAAGTTTTTCAATGAAGACAGAAGGAAACATATCCTTAACGCTCTGCATACTGGGAACTTTTCGAAGCAGAAGACATTTTGAACCAGAAAACATGAGATGTCAAATTCTGTTTTCTGGGAAAATAAGAAAAAATATCAACAATTTGTTATCTGCTGAGTTAGCCTTCGGAGAGCTAAAGATTAGTTACTAACGATTGCGCTATACCTAGTAAATCCTACTTAATATAGAGCTGGGCTTGCAGCTTGGCCATATGCAGCTGGGTCACCATGTCAACAAGTCCATGTAATGAACACTCTAAAGAAACTCTTTACGTTGGGAAATTTGGAATTACCAAAGGCATGCAGTATTTCTATTCATCACGTTAACAAGTCCTTGTGATGAACTCATCTGCAAAACCACTTTTTAACACCGAATTGTGTTTTACAAGGTTGTACAGTATTAGTCTTCTTCCTGCTCCAAAACTTAGGTTGGGGGTAAGAACCACCCCAGTGTTTGGAGTATAAAAAGAGAAGATCATCACAAATTGACGGTTTGAGAGATATGATTACACGGGCCTGCTAAAAACATTCATTACGGTAACACACCCGTGCGACATAGTGCATTTTTCTCTTCTCCAAATGGCTTCTTTTCTAATGAAAATCCGTGATATTTTTTTATTTATACTGCAAACATGGGTTGTGGGTACTCGTTAGAACCGCCTCAATGAAGCGGTTCTAACCAGTACCCACAACCTAGCCGCCTCAATGAGGCGGTTCTAACGAGTACCCATAACCTATGTCTTGGAGTAGAAATAAGAAAAAAATAATGTATACCCCCGTAAACCCCAGTTTTCCCTATACAAAGACGGGATTAGGGGGTCTTCGTTTCACGGACATGTTATCGTGATGTTTCTTCGGGGTTTTTTTTTTTTGTACTGAGCTGAGCCTAAGGTAGTATGACAAGGCTCCTTTGTCTGTCAGCTGTCTGTTGGCCGTCAACATCTTCAATCATCTTCTCTACTGAACTACTTGGTCGATTAAAGTCAAATTTCCTCTGACGCATCCATTGGATAGGGGATATTTTATTCGCGGGTTCCAGTCACATGACCAAGTTTGCCCAAGTTCATTCAGATGAAAAATTAAAACGTTTTGTTGTTGTTGTTGTTGTTGTTTTCAGAAACCGCAAGGTCATTTGTAACAAAATTTCATATGAAAACTAGTAGGAACAAGGAAATGAAAATAAATTAATATGGGTTTGGTCATATACCCGCCATAACCATATCTATCTATCTGTCTATCTATCTAGCTAGCTAGCTAGCTAGCTAGCTATACAGAGTCGGTCAAATTTGGTTATCATCTCGTTTAGGTGGGTCGATAAATTTAGAAATCACTGGACGAGTTTTAAAAATCTATTTATAATAATTTGTTTACAGTGGTATGATAAAACACTTACCTCTGAGTCCCAATCTACACCATGCGGGCTTTGAACTCCTCTGCAGTTTTGCCATCTACCACAGAGGAGGAAAGACTATTCCGCTGAGAAGTAGTTCTAGGAAAAAAGGAATTCTTCAGGGCATCACTCTAGACCTGGTACCAACGACATTATTTGCTGTTTAATTTTGATGCCCTTGTTCGTGTTGAACTAGTCACGGGAATCCGGAGTTTATCTTTATTAAGAGACACTGTGCCAGAGTATTTCGTTAAAGAGGACTGCTCACGACGGGCCTCGATTGTTGGTCATCCCAGCTCATCAAGCATATCACCTAGTGTTGCGAGATGGAATAGGAAACCTCTCTGGTGCTTATGCACATCTAAATTATTTTAGTAGGTATATGGTAAGGCGATGCGAGTGAAAAATTTTAGGTAAAATACGGTAAGCAAAATATGCTGCTCCATGCACAAGTCATGCACATATCATACGATGTATGCATGAGTGGCTTGTGGAGATCTGTTTTTACAATACAGTGGGCCGCTATAAGGCTGATTTCTATAAAATTTGCCTAAAAATCGCCAACAGCCAAATTGTGCCATATATAATTTTCATTCCAGTCACATGTTGTGTGTGTGTTCGTTCTGACGGGAGTCATGCCATTGATTTATAGGGTCGTTTCATCATTTTTGCCCTTTGGGAAATACTATTTGAACGCAAATCAATTATCTACTCGATTTTTGCTATCTGGCTAAGATTGTGGACGGTATCTTCACCTTGCCACGATTTTAGCGAGCTAACATGAGTATGCATGATTTTCCGGTAGTATTCATAAATATAAAAACCCTGAAAAACGAACACTATTCAGCAGCAGGTCAAGTTCTAAAAATTGAACACAACATAGTGACGGGACAATGAAAGTATATTGAAAGGTATGTTAAATCTATGTTTAGCATTATTTTTGTATGAACATGCTTGTAGGTTTTGGAGGGGTTTACTTCTAGTATACCCCCAACTTTCTGAAGCCTATTCTGAATTCACTTTTAAAGCATCTGTGGTGTAGTGATTAGGCTACTAGCTTTGCCAGCTAGAGGTCACAGGATCGATCCCAGGCTTCTCCAGAAGTAGAATGAGTCATTTTAAGCGAGGCCCTGTCTCATTCTGACCCTAGATGTTGGTGAGACGTAAAGTTTGGACACCCGCTCATTCTAGATTCATTTAGGCTTTTAGACCCCTTTTGTAGAATATAATTAATAAACGCCGGGTCACTTGTTTGATCCATGACTTTTGACTAGCTGTGGTTAGAAAACCGTGGTCCCGTCTCTATATGATATTAGGCGTAGAGGGGACGTAAAATTAAGACGGGTTAACCATATCTTTATCATCATGGCAAACTCTTACAAGAGCCTGTCGGGTTATCCGTGATGATGAACCGTGATGAATTTGATTTTACAAGCGTGTTCATGTTGAGTAGAAATAATTTTGTTCAAGAAGAATTACGAGTTCATTTTGTAATGATGCCGTTTTTGTCTGAGAACTCGGTTTGTGCATGTATGTACATAGAAAAAACGTGATGATAAGTGAGAGTATTTGGTCGCCACACGTCATAACGGCCTGAGCGTCGTGAATGGCGTCAGCTGCGTCATCAGCGTCACGAGGACGATTGTGACGTGGTGCCTACCAAATACAGAAAGAATTTACGGCAAACAGTGTTGGCCCTTATGAGACAGTAACAAATGTTGTGGAGAAAAGATGAAAATCTTCCTGTTTGTAGTTTCTATCTGTTGTTAATGTAATGAATTTGTGAATAGCTATATTTGTGAACCGTGTCGCGGAGAAGGATATGAAATAGAGTTTGTTATGTTTCCTGTAATTGGCGGCTGACCAGGTAGCGCGAAGGCGTGGTCTGTTCAATTGCCTCTTACTTGTGATAATGTAGTGAGCACGAATTTGATGGGTATTATGCTCAGTAGTAGTGAGCATTAATTGATTTCTGTAGTGCTCAGTAAGGAAACATAAACTTTGAGTATTATTGTGTCAAGCGCTGGGTGCTGATAATTTGATGCACAGTCAAGATGAGTTCTGCTGTACGGTTATTAGTCGCATGCACTAATCAGCATGTGTGTCTGGTCGGCGCATGCGCAATAACGGTATATGCATGAACATATTCTTACTTTTCCGGGAGTGGGGGGGGGGGGGTCATGAAATAGCATGTATGTTTTGTGAACTGTATCTTAGTCGAATTATCGTAATTTGCAGGCACGACAATGTGTGGTGAGCTACTGCTCCCTGCCACATAGGAGCAGGTACTGGTACGACGCTGTCGGTTCAGTGTCCAGCAAGGGCGGACAGACCCAATAACAGTCTGTCGAGACCAGAATAAACAAATTCTAGAAAACCACCTAGAATCGATTTCACGAAGAAGTTACCGGGACTTCGAGTTCAGATGGATATGAATCCATTAATAATGTAAATCAGCTTGTGGTCGACAACAAGGTCGACAAACTAGTTTTCAGGTCGACAAACTAGTTTTCAGCAGTGCGCGCTAAGTGGTTCACCCTAAGTGACCGTTTATTTAATCTGGCCAGTCGCGTTTTGTGTTTGTTTTTTTTTTATTATTTTTGTTGTGTTTGTTATTTGCTTCTGTAGACACTCACGTCACCCCGTTCCGAGCACAGAACATTGTTTTGCCTTCGGGGCGGACGTCGTGAGTGGGCTACAGAAGAAGTGAATGTGATGTTTTGTTAGTATTGTTGTATATAGATACTGTAAATAATTCATGTCATTCATTTGAATACCGTGCTCATAATTCGATTTCTAGATATCTATAAATACGGATTGAATAGTAAAACGGCGCCCCATAAATTACAGCACGGTATTCAACTTTTGACGAAAAACTTGCTTTTGCATCGCTAGTCATTTTGACGTTCAATAACTTATGAGTGAATGACACGATAATGGCGCAATTTTGCCCTCATGCCATAATTCGATTTATGGATATCCATAAATCAGCCCAATAATGGATATCCATAAATCGATAATTCGGTTTATGGAATTATGGATATCCATATTTCGATTTATGGATATCCATTATTCCTCTGATTTATGGATATCCATAATTCGAATTATGGATATCCATATTTCGCTTTATGAATATCCATAATTCAGATCGATTTATGGATATTCATAAATCGGCCGAATAATGGATATCCACAATTCGATTTATGGATATCAATAAATCGAATAATGGATATCCATAAGTAATAATGGATATCCATTATTCGAATTATGAATACAGTCGAACTTCGATGGCTCGAACACCGATGGCTCATTTACCAGGGCTGAGTCAAACCCATTTTTGAGTCCCTAGGGAATTCCTCTGCAAAAGAAAAAAAGTGGGATAATTAAGGAGATTTTCGACTTTTATCTTGCAAATGTATGCTGTGTGTACTCATCCAAAGGTGATCTCTGACCAGAGGACATTTTGTGCTGAAAACACAGAGGAAGAATAACTGAAACTTTCTAAATAAGCTTTTTAAAGCAGAATTAGCCTCAATTTTGGTGGTCTTAATAGCAGAACTTTACTTTATTTTTTACTAAAGTTTAAAGTTCATTTAGAGTGCAGCAAAACATGTTCAGTGGTGTATTTCCTTGTTTGTTACCATTAATAATTCAGACGTCTCAGTTTTCAGTCGATCAGTCTGGGACCATTTTATACGAAAAACTCATGGTTCACCGGCAAACAGTGCAGGTCAAGATCGGACGCCGCAAAATGCAGCGTCTGATCAGGGCCGTCACTATTTTTGTACATAGTTCAATAGTTCAGCCATTTTACACCACAGTCTAAAATCATTTCAATTAGGTACCCGGTGGACGATTCTGGGTTAACCCATTTTGTAACGGAATGGACTCTGCTATATAAGGTGGAAGATTCCATTCATTACAAATGCTGGTACAAGCCGATTTCGATTAATATGTAAGACAGTTCGCAGGAAGATGAACGTGTTCGATCGAAAATGGACAAAGTTGATTTACGGCGTACATACCATGTTCGTACATAGTTAACATATACAAATGGCTTCCAAATACGCCGGGGTGGGGGGGGGGGGGCTTATATAAAGGGCAAACTTAGCTCAATTTGAACAAATTAATTCCCTTAAGAGTAACGCACTTTTGAAGAGATGGGACGAATACAGTGAAATTCCGCTATTAAGACCACCTAAAATTAGGACTAAAACTGTTTTAAAACGCTTATTTAGAAGGCTTCACTTAATTTTTCTTTTTGATTTCCGCTGATAGTGTCACCAAAGGAGGTCTTAATATAGGAATTTTACTGTACTAAGGAGACTTTGTGGTTTCTGCCTACAATGTTCTCTGGTCATAGAGCACCTTAAGACCACCTTTGGGACGACTGTTCAAAAGTGGTCTTTAAGACCACTTTTGAACAGTCCCAAAGGTGGTCTTAATATGGGAATTTTATTGTATTTATGACAGAGTTGCCGCCACTGGAAGAGTAGTCATTGCCCTTAATAAAGCAATGGTTTATAGTGTCACTTTTCCTGTAAAAGCGCAAATACGTAGTGCATTATTAACTCAGCAGATACAATAGCTGATTAGCCGGCCTCAGTGGCTCAGTCGGATGCGCGTCTGACTGGTGATCAGGAGGACGCGGGTTCGACTCCCGCCGGGGTCGGCAACATTCTTTCGTGGAGATTGATCATGAAATCTTTTCTACGGTCATTCTCTCCCTTCCGCTGATTCAAGAAGGGCAGTTGTCAGTTTCTGGCGAAAGAATGTGCACTGTACTGGTTAACCGCTTACGTATAAGCCTGCCCAGGAAAGTGTTGATAGGTAAACTGACCGGCTCAAAAATGACCTAAATAGTGTTGACTGGGCCGTTAAACTCCAATACAAACAAACAATAGCTGATGAAAACAAAACACAGTGAAATTTCTATATTGAGATCACTTTTAGGACGGCTCAGAAGTGGACAGTCACAAATGTGGTATTTTACTAGTCTGGGACACAGGTAGTCAAAAACACAAAGAAAGAAAAAACTGAAACTTTCAAATATTATTAAAAGAAGAATTGGACTTGATTTATAACTGATATTAATAGCGGAATTTCACTTCTTTTTTTTTTTTTTTTTTTTTTCTTTCTTTCTTTTTTTTCTGCTCCAAAAATAGATTGTGGGTGTTGCTTGTTCATATGTTCGAAGGGACTGATTTTGCGGATAACTATTTCTATTTCGCTATTATAAAAAATGCAAATGCTTTGGAGACTTCTTCATTACGAAAACACACCTATATAATTTTGACCCCCTTGAACCCCACTTTTATATAATAAAACTGGGGTTTCCGGGGGTAAACCTTATTTTTCTTATTTCTGCTCTAAAATATAGATTGTGGGTACTCGTTAGAACCGCCTCGATGAGGCGGTTCTAACGAGTGCCCACAATTTATATTTTGAGCAGAAATAAGAAAAATATCACAATTTTTTCATAATAAAATTTTCATTTTTTCGGCAATAAAGGTTGTAATGTATTTGTATAGGTGTGTTTGCGTAATGAGAATGACCAGCAGTAGTACCCCAAAACTAGTACAGTAAAATTCCTTTATTAAGACCACCTTTGGGACTGTTCAAAAGAGGTCTTTAAGACCACTTTTGAACAGTCTCAAAGGTAGTCTAACAGAAAGAAAGAATAACTGGAGCCTTCTCAATGAGCTTTTTTGTCTTAATTTTACGCGGAAATTTACTCTCGATTAATGTTTCTGGGAAACAATGTAAACCCTGGTATATTCAACCATTCTTTATATAAAGTGGGGTTAACAAGTGCATCCATTATACGGACCTGTTGAAGTGATTTAATAGCTATCAACATTTAAGACGAAAATAATAGTTCTGTTATTATGAAGGTACTTTGTATCTATGTTTTTGTGGTTAACAGTGTGTGTTTCCAGTTGCAGGTAAAGTCTATAGATTTAAGCCATTTACAATCTACAGTATTTGGCTATCGTTCTAGAAATACTTTTCGAAAGTATTTTGGAATTTCGTGGATGGGCTGCGTGGATAAATGCAGAAGGATAAGGAAATGTCATTCAGTACAGTACATTCGGATGTTAGGATTATGTGAACTGAATGATGAAGATGAAATAGGTAAAGATTCACAGATTCCTTCACGGATTAATTATGGTGCCATATTTTCATCCAAATCAAACTGGGATTATCAGGAACCACAGGAATGCAGCGCATGTTTGAAAGGCGATTTGTGCCTCACTGATAGAACACAAAAATGCAAAACTGTTGGTTGTTCTGTTCCCAATCCAATAGCAGGAGGTGAAATCCTGGGCAATCTTTTCCATGTCGGTGCTAGACGGTTGTATAAATGCGGCGATGGCAAACAACAGTCAGTGATTTGTAAAGACGATGGCACGTGGTCTACTATTAACATCACCTGCTTCTGTGAACCGCCTGAGGTAAATCATGCGAAGTACCAGATAACAGAGTCCGAGAGCGGTTTGATTGAGGCAAATATTTCTTGCGATCCCGGGTACGTAAAACTTGGACTCAGAAATCTGCAGTGCAACAAAACCTCAAAGCAATGGGTTAACTTGGATCGAGTTGACTGCGTCAAATCCAATGTTGAATCATGGGTATTAATCTTTGGAAAAATTCAAGGAGTCTCTGGTAACATCTGGCAGTTGTGGTCTAACGAGGGATCGACCAATGGGGATTTCAGAAAAGACGAAGTCCTGGCAAATTGGTCGGATTTCAAAATCAAGCAGATAAAAGTAGAAGTTATAGATTTTTCTGATAGAGTCGTTGCCACACTACTGTTTAATGGAACAGGTACTGGGAAAGATTCATGGTTTCTTCAAGAGAAGCTTATTGAAAGTTCTTGGGCTGATCTACAAGCTGGTGTATCGGTTGATTCATTTAAAATTAAGGGTCTGGGCGCCGAAGTGCTGGGAGCCAATAAGACCGTTTTAAGATGGACAATACTTAACTTTGACACAACTATAAGTGGACAGAGAGTCATAAACTGTTCAAATAGCCGTGTATGGTTAGCAGTAATACATTCTAAGGTTTATCCTTGTGAGAACCTTGAGGAAATCGGAGGAATTTCTTACCATGTGATAGTTTTCTCTAACAGTTCAACCGGAACGCCCTGGGTTGGTGGAGAGTTGCAATTTGCCAAGAAAATGTTGGTATATGTGCTTTCGTAAGCATAGAACCCCAAAAACGAGCAATGCCTAACTGACAAGTCCTGCCAAGTCCATAGCCCACATAACCCCAGTTAAAGGGGAGTAACTAAACATTTGTCATAATGCCCTTCAGAAACCTAATGTTGTGGGTACTTGTTACAGTTGCCTCAGTTCGCCTTACAACAGGGCAACCGGCAAGTTAGCAGTACGCCATATCCCGCCGGTTCATTAAAGAGCAGATACATCAAAAAACACTGACGCGCCACACCACAATTGGTGTTACAAGAGGCAAGTTTGTCAAAGTAACGGTAATCAATACTTAACATCACCATCCAATACCGGTTAACCCACAGGAGAGGGCGGAGCTAAGCGATTGTCAAAATCTACTGCTTCGCGCTCCATATTTAATATTGTTTGGACGTCACGGGTCATGTAAAAAATCAATCACCAGTTAGCGTATATTCGCCGTGAGGAGCTTGGCAAGCAATGGAGACTCAGATCAGGCGCCACAGAACGCGGCGTCAAAGTACATCCAAAAAGCGCGGATTTTTAATGTCATAGGCTACTCTACATGTCATTCTATCGGCGTCTGATCGGGGTCTACACTGTTTACATAAAAAGTGGAATCTAGGGCTTGAACGAAAGTTTAGATCTCAGTCCGGGACTATTTTCCCAGCCTACACCCGGTGGCAGTCGGGGACGCTTCCCCTTTGCGCCGTTCGCCTTTGTCGTCCGCTCGCGACTGCCGACGACTGTCCGGTCTGATTACATACATGTGCATACCTTTATCTATAATCTTGATTTAGGTTTGCTACGTCCTAGCGCTTATCATACTAGAGAAAATTACTATTACCTAATACATGTATTTTAAATTAACCCTGCTTTCACAAAACAACTTTGTACACAATGGTTCTAACGTGCATCCACGATCTGTGTCGGATATCAGTTTTTCATCGGAAAATATTCGTTCTTTTCGGCGGTAGGGTTTGCAGTGTATCTGTATGGGCGTGTACTCGTAATGAATGTATCTGTTTACACCTGTGTATTGGCTGGTTAAGAGAGAGAGAGAGAGATAGAGAGAGAGAGACAGAGACGCATCTATAATATTTTATTACACTTACCACTCTGGAGTGAACTTAATATCCCATTCATATTTTTCTTTAACGTGTTGGCCACACGTCTGACTACACATGCTCGTGCAGAACATGCTTTGTAACGGCCCATTTATTTTTCACACGTTTCATGCTCTATGATTTTTTAATGGAACATAGTTTACTGCATACGGACCAGTCTGAGCAAAACTTGCCGTTCTTGATAAAAAAAACCCTAGCTTTGCATATAGTGCAGATCCAGACCAGATGGCTTCTGAGTCTGATCGGGATCTGCACTGTTTGAAATTACATAAGCTATCTGATTGGTTTAAAGTCAGGAAAGGGTGTGGTCGGATAAATAAAATAAAATAATAATAATAAATGATGAAATAATAAGTTTGTTACATGAAACAGTATGTTTGCACAACGTTTTGCTCCTCTTTATCCTATTGTATGACCCATCGCGACAACGCGCCTGTATGGTTTTGACCTCCTTGAACCCCACTTTTACACAGTAAAACTGGAGTTTACAGAGGGTAAACCTTATTTTTCTTGTTTCTGCTCTGGGGCTGGGTTGGGGGTGCTCGTTGGAGCCGCATCGATAAGGCGGTTCGTGCGGGCACCCGCGGTCTATGTTTTGGGCAGAGATTAGAAAATTGTTTCCAATTTCTTTTGTTCGGCGATAGGATTTGCTGTGTATTTGTATAGGCGTGTTTTCGCGATGCTGAGAGAAATAAATTTGATTTGATTTTTGTTGATTGACAAACTCGAAGCACACAATGCCATAGATTCGGTGCTGTTTCAGCGTCGCGTGCTCAAAACACACACACACAGAGAGAGAGAGAGAGAGAGAGAGAGAGAGAGAGAGAGAGAGAGAGTACTGATTTCATCTCGTAAAATTTAATGTTGCCCTCTGTTTGTTTTGTTTTGTTTGTGTTTTATTTATTTATTTATTTATTTATTTATTTTTGACTTATACTTTGCCGCCGAACGTTGCATATTTGTATCGCTCCTCTTGTTATTACATTATTTGTAATCAGAGTGAATAAAAGATTTGATTGATTTGAATGTATTTTTACACGAATCCTTGTAATTCATCCTCCTTGTGCAATTCCAATACATACAGAAATTGTCGGCCCCCGCCCATCGGGGCTTGAAGAAAGAGATGGGCTGCATGAGGCTTCCACGCAGACTACACAACTACTGGTAAAGCGCTTAGAGGATTTAAGCCTGCCCGTGCAAAGCGATGCGAGGCAGCCCGCCCATACTTATAAACCCTTTTGGTTTCATTGGGTGACAGGGCTTGAGATGTCATTTCATCTCAATGACGGGTAAAAGTCCCAAAATTTGGAAGCAACGTCTCCAAAATGACCTATACAGTGTTGAAGGGGACGTTAAACCTCAAATCAAACAAACAAACAGAAATGGGCACAACAGGAAGCTCAGTTAAAAAGTGGCTTTAGTGTATATTTAACCCATAACAACCCCTACTTTTGCAAACAGAGATGAAGTCCTACACTGTTTGTCATGCAGCTTGTGAATAATGTTAAGAAATTTTAATGTTTGGCAGTCAGCAATGGCTGTGGCTAAATTTATTTATTCAGCAGGATAAGGGTTAAGACTTGTTGGTTTTTTTTTTTTTTTTTTTTTGGTTTCTTCTCTTTTTTACCGCCCATTTTTGTCCAGTTGTGAGGAAGGTTTCAAAATTTAAAAGGCTGGACCCATAAGGTCTCCTGGGAGCACGCAAAAATCCGCCCAAATATTTTACTAACCGTCGAGTCGAGCAATTAAGTGGCAAATATTTTTGAGACTTTGAGTGGAATGCATACACCTTCAGGGGAGGCAACTCCTTCAAGCGTATTTTAGTCTCCCATGTCAATAAGGGTCAACTCTTAAAGGAAAGAATTTGCTCCTGAGGAGCAAATTCTTTCCTTTTAGAGTATATCACTATTTCGTGGAACAAAGCTTATTGAAAAGCAAACAGGAAGTTCCGAAAGTTGTCCCCTTTTGAAAAATGGTGGAAAATCTGCCAAGTCATTCCCCTCAGAATTCATGTCACCAATAACAGACTTTAATTGACCAATATTTCTGCGTTTCTGTTGACTGTTTGTTTACTTGATTTGAGGTTTAACATCCCCATTAACATTATTTAGGTCATTTTTGAGACATTACTTCTAGTTTTGTGTGAAATTTTACCCAACAGTTATATAAAATGACATTTCAATCCCAGTGAAATGGTCCCAACTCGCCAGGGCAGGCTTAGGGACTTTATGGCTAAAGTTGACAGACATCTGAAGCGTTGCATGCTGTGCCAGTATTATAGGCTGTTGTGTTAGGCAGCACCATGAACATGTGTCTCGTAAGGATCCGAAAGACTTTGGGGCTTGAACCATATGTAATAGAATAACCGGGGTTTACAGAGGTACATCTTACTTTTCTTATTTCTGCTAATAATATAGATTGTGGGTACTCGTTAGAACCGCCTCGATTAGGCGATACTAACGAGTATCCACAATCTATATTTTGAGCAGAAATAAGAAAAATTCGATGAGGCGATACGAGCATCCACAATCAATATTTTGAGCAGAAATATATAGGTCATTTTGGAGACGTTGCTTCCGACCTTGTGGGACTTTTACCCGACATTGTGATGAAATGACATCTCAAGCCCTGTCGCCACATCGAGGTTTTAACGAGTATCCACAATCTCTGTTTTGAGCAGACTATAGATTGCGGGTACTGCTAGTTAGAACCGCTTCGATGTTTTAACGAGTATCCACAATCTCCTTTTCAGCAGTATTGAAAATCGATTGTAACATAAAGTGACAGCGCTATTGTCCCGCCCACGCTTTAAACGTTCAAAGACGGTTGTCAATCATCGCAAATACCAGTTCAGAAGCACGTGATGGAGAGTTCAAAACGGTGCTACAAAGCTTTCGGCACGTATTTGATATTCGTCTCAAACAAGATCAAAAGTGCGGCTGAGAGAAGGCCTAGTGCTAACTTGCCGGTTGCGTTGTTGTAATCTAACCCAGAAAAAAAAACTTGTTTACTTGACAGTTTTCATTTCTGTGTTGTAGTTGCTTCCACAGAACTTATTCAATTCGAAGACGACACAAAGGACCAACAAGGGTTGACGTGTTGTTAAATCAAAACAGTCAAATCAACTTTTTCGATGAAGAATAATCTTAAATTATCCTCTTTACTAACGATTGCGCTATACCTAGTAAACCCTACTGTATATACTTCTGGGTTTGCATATGTGTTACCAGGGCAACAAGTCCATGTAAAGAACACTCTAAAAAAACACTTTACATAGGGAAATGCGGGGTATATAAAGGCATGCAGTATTTTATTCATCACATTAACAAGCCCTTGTAATGAACTCCTCTGTAAAACCCACTTTTTACCAAATGTGGTTTACAAGGTTGTAGAGTATTTTTCTCATTCCTGCTACAAAACATAGGTTTGGGATACGCATAAGAACCTTTTAACGGACACTCACAACCTATGTCTGAACAGATATAACAAAGTGCCATATTAAGTGACTTGATTGTGATTGCATTGTACTATTTTGGAAATGAACAGGCAATGATATCTCTTTATTAAAACCGTTCAGTTATAAACTAGAATTACTTGACTGTCGACTTGAACACTGTATTTGCAGTATCAAATTCAGGAAGACTGGTTGTCTTGTTTTGTTTCTTTTTGTTAAATTCGATAGATTGAGTATCTAAACGGGCAGTTTGACGTTTGTTGAAAACTGCGTTGACATTAACAGTGTAATTTTTGACTGAGTACTGATCAGTGGGCCCAGCCTTAGCCTGGCTATTACAAACCGACAAGCGCAATCAGTAAAGAGACTGGTCTTCTTTATACTTAGCACCTTCCTTTTCAACACCAAGAGCAACACGAGTCTATAAATGCAGTGCATGTTTATACATTGCCATTATTATAATTATTATTTTTATCAAATTTATCCATTTCTATAAGACATGAGATCATACGGAATACATCTGTGTTCACTCTCAACACACTACTTTTAATTCACTATACTTAAGAGTATAAACTCGAGTTCGTCGAGTTATCCAACATGCATGCTTACGATGCTATGATTTGTTTTCACCTTTGAGTATGATGATAAGCTGTATATGCTTAAATCATAATAAAGTTCTGTTCTGTTCTGTTCTGTTCTATAATTATTATTAATAATGAACTTAAAATGAGTGAGCAAGTGTTTATCCAATTTTTTACGACACGTAAATAATAATACTGATAATAATAATAAGAGCGCAAGACAGTAAGTAGCCAGCCTATCCAACTTCCAACTGACCGATGTTTCCAAGATTTTCATGCCTTGTTTCATAGGCATGAAAGCAAAATTGCACCTTTACCGTGCCATTCACTCATAAGATACTGAACGCCAAACATGGCTAGCCATGCAAAAGCAAGCTTTTCGTCAAAAGTTGAGTACCATGCTGTCTGTAATTTGGTACTTGTATTTGATCAGGGAATACATTGCGAGTTGACCAATGTTTATGGGTCTTCTGCACCCGTATGCACACGTTAAATTCTGGGTTGAGGAATTCAAACGCGGTAGAACGTCTTTAGAAGACGAGACCAGGTCTGGACGCCCATCAGATTCCACCGATGAAGAAATATGCAACAAAGCACGGGATCTGGTGTAGTCTGATAGGCGAATTAAGATGGAAGAAATTGCGAATGTATTACACATTTCGCATGGAAGCATTTCAACAATTTTACACGATCGCTTGGGTATGCGCAGGCTAACAACCTGTTGGGTCCCAAATCCCTTAGCGACGAGCAAATGGCAAACAGAGCATCAGTACGCAGCGCATTATTGAAGCGGTTTAGGTCAAAGGAAGATGATTTTCTTTCACGTCTGATGACTTTATATGAGACCTGGGTCCATTATTATGAGCCGAAACGCCGAAGGGATTCTGCTCTAACAGGACAATGCAAGAGTCCACACTGGATGCTATTGGGCGGGATGGGTACGAGCTGATACCGCACCCCGCCTATTCTCCGGACTTAGTTCCTAGTGACTATTTAATTACTCGTGGGCGTAATTTCCGGTCCAAGGAAGAAGTCGTGGCGGCAGTTGAGGAGTTGGTCGGAGACAAGGACTCTTGGCTTCTTCAGGTTTGGGCTGATGGAACTGGAACAGCTTGGTCCAAGTGGAGCATTCTAGAGGGCAATTATATCGATTTTGTTTGATTTGAGGTTTAACGTCCCCGTCAACACTTTAACGGTCATTTTGGGGACGTTGCTTCCAGTTCTATGGGACTTTTACCCGACAATGAGATGAAATGACATATCAAGCCCTGCCACCCAATGAAACCAATAGGGTTTATAAGCATGGATGGGCTGACTCGCAGCGCTTTGCCTGGGCAGGCTCAGATCCTGTAAGAGGTTTACCAGTGCGTACTCGTGTGCGGGTCGGTTTCAGCTCTGCGTGGAAGCAACATGCAGCCCATATATTTCTTTAAGCCCCAATGGGCCGGGTCTGCAATTATATCGAAAAAGAAGAGATCGATCTCCCCCAGAACTAAGTTAGGCTGTTTTTATTGACACGCCCTCGTATTTCACGGTCATTCAGGGGTCACCATTTGTCCATGATCTGCTGGGGTCCCCGATGTCAAAACAACTGTCGAAGAAGATTTTTGAAGTGCTTTAACATATATTCAAAAGCCTATATGACCATATGGCTGCTCGATGGACCTGCCGGCGATGGCGGAACAGAAGTAGTGCTGGTGATTTTATTTGTTTGATTTGAGGTTTAACGTCCCCGTTAACACTGTATAGGCCATGCCTAAAACAGGTATTAAAATAACATGGTCGTCGCGGTCAATTAGAAATGGGATAGGCCGGTTACTTATTGACTTACCCTCTCATAATAGTCCAAGGTCAAATTTGACCACGAAGGTTTGTGTGAGTGTGTGGGGGTGGTAAATGTCAAAACCCTGCATTCTTTAGATACTTTTACAGACTGTGATCTGAAAGTTGTAGTTGCAGTTAACTAAACGAGTAAATATAACCACCTTATTTATATTACTTACATTACAGAGATATACTATGATTTCTACCAGACATAAACTTTGTATTTTCTTTTTTGCTAAGAAGAAATGTTTCCTCTAAGCTTGGGGATAAAATCTCTTTTCTGTGCAAGATACAAGATACCGCTTTTGCAGTAAATAAAATCTGTATAATCAAACGCGGGAAAGTTTCAATCATGTCGACGTTATTCATGACGTCATCGCATAGGTGTCTGGGCGGTCAGAATGCGTGACGTTGAGTCGGATGCAACGTTGAAACAAAGAAAACATGGACATGACCGTTGAATAGGAAGTGGTTTTGCTTTATTAGTAATACTTTTTAATTGTTTTATACTATTTTATTCAGCCCATCCAGTTTTTCTCCCAGCCAGTTTCTGTAACACTACGCTCATTGAACCGTTAACATGAACTGCAACCGAAACTCAAATCCATTACGCAACACGCCTATACAAATACATTGCCACCTTTATCGCCGAAAAAAATGAAAATTTCATGATGAAAAATTGTGATGTTTTTGTTTTTATTTCTGCTCAAAAAATAGATTGTGGACACTCGTTAGAACCGCCTCATCGAGGCGGTTCTAACGAGTACCCACAATCTATATTTTAGAGCAGAAATAAGAAAAATAAGGTATCCCCCCGGAAACCCCAATTTTACTATATAAACGTGGGGTTCAAGGGGGTAAAAATTATATAGGCGTGTTTTCGTGATGCAAACTGTCCTAAATGTCTATGGAAGCGCATGTAATGTACAGATTATTCATTTCTCCTATTTGAAATATAGTAAATACATGGTTAGTGTCTTTAATAATAAAATATAATCGGTGAGCCTTAGACAATTTGATAGGGGCGAGCTTCAGCGAGCCCCTATGAAATTGTCGCGGCGAACCGATTATATTTTATTATTAAAGACACTAACCATGTATTTAGTTTATACCGCAACTCAAAACAATCAAGAGATTTCGCAATAATTAAGCAAATTTAAGCAAATAAGACAGCAGACAGCGCGGTATGTTAAACGACATCCAGTGCCATGGCGCGCACACGTTGTATAACGTGACGTCAAATAGTGCTAAGTATCTGACGTCACCGCGCCACGCAGACGTTGGAAACAACATGGACGCTCGAATAAATGTTTCTCAGCGCTTTAGATTCTGTATGAAAATCTGCAAATAAATAGTTTATTTTAGCTTTAGAAATTATTTTCGAGGTTGAGAAGCAACCGCAGTACCAGTGCGCAATTATTCCAACGGACCATTCAAACCATGAAAGCCCGAGAAGGTAAGAATTTAGCTTAAATTTCTGAAAAATTGTTTGAATAAAATATTGAAAAGTTTATAACTTGCTATTTGTTTTTTTTTTTTTTTTCGTGTATAAAAGGTTGCATGTTATTGTTTACATTTGCAAATTAGTGACCTGAAAAGTAGATCCGGTCTATAAACGGTCACTAGACGTATTATAGGTCAGTAGAAGGCATTATAGGTCACTACCGATAATAGCGTGCAGTTATTCGACCCCCTTTATTAGGTTACTAGAATGCCTGGTTGCGGTATAAATTAGATTTATTACCCCGTAAGGTAAAACCATCCGTGAAAGAAACTCGTGCTTCGCACTCTTTATAAAATTGTTTTTCCTCCCATATTTCAAATAGGAGAATGAATAAACTCTATTTGCTTATAATAATAACAATAATAATCAGGGTCCTGAGGCCATTCACAATTGAAATTTTAACCCTTGTCTTGCAGAATATTCATTTAAGCCACACCCATTTATGTCTATCAACCAATCAAATTACTTGATGTAATTTATTACTACAAATTCAGAAACTAAATGCCAAACAGTGTAGATCCAGATCAGATGGCTTCTGAAGTGTAGATCCTGATCAGATGGCTTCTTCAGAAGTCATCTGATCTGGATCTACACTGTTTGCGAAGATAGGGGTTGTCGTGAACAGCAATATAAGGGTTAAAGTTATGGCTTTCAGAAACCATTGGGCTATTTGTAACCAAAGTTCATACGAAAACTTTTAGGGACAAGGAAATGAAAATTCATCAATACTAGTATCAGTTTAGTCTAATGGCCATGCGGCCACCATACCCATAAATGATAACAAGAGGGCGAAGATGGCACTGTATCGCTCACCTGTTGTCCAGAAAATTGTTTAGAAAAAAAGAAACTGTGAAGAGAGGGAAGACATGTTTGTTAACCGGACTGATATAAATATCTTCATAGATTCGGGGTTGCCAATATAGTTGTACATCAGTTGAACAAGTACATCAGTTGAACCCCTTGGCGAGGTCATTTTGGCCACAATGCTATAATTTGAACAATCTTGGTACAGGTCCACTAGACAAAGCTTCATACCAAATATCAAAGACCTGAGTCTTGTGGTTTAAGAAATGACGATTTTTACCAGGTTTCTCCTGTAGTCTATGCAAATCATGTAAGCCCAAGGGCGGGCCATTTTCGGAACCAAGGCTACAATTTGAACAGTCATGACAGAGGTCCACTAGATGAATCTTCATACCAAATATCAAAGACCTTCTGGTTTCAGACAAAAAGATTTTTTAAAGGTGTTCCCAATATTAGTCAATGTAAAACATGGGCCCAGGGACCGGGCCATTACTGGCATCAAGACAATAATTTCAACAATCTTGATAGAGATCAATTAAGTGAAGCTTCATACCAAATATCAAGGTTTGGGGAAATAAATTGGGCTGCATAGTGCTTCCACGCAGAGCTGAATCTACCCACACACTAGTACTGGTGTGTACCAGGCAAAGCGGTGTGAGTGAGATCAACCAATCAACCAATGCATATGAGCCTTCTGGTTTCATTGGGCGATAGGGCTTGAGATGTCATTTCACCTCAATGTCGAGTAAAAGTCCAACAAAATTGATGCAACGTCTCCAAAATGACTTGAATAGTGTTGACGGGGAAGTTAAACCCCAATTCAAACAAGATGGCCCTGATTCGCTCACCTGAATGTCACTCTCTATAGCACATTCTATTTTTAGCTCTTGTGGTCATCTTGTTCGTCAGAGCGGACCGATCTTAGCTATTTTGGTATGGTGTCACCTAGGCAACATTCATGTGAAGTTTGAATCAAATTGACCCAAGGGTTTAGGAGGAGTTGGCGTTTGAAGCAAATTTACAATGTTTTCTATGTTTAGCTCTGGTGGCCATATTGTTCATCGGAGCGGGATCGTTTTAGCTATTTTGGTAGAGGGTCATTTAAGCAACATTCCTAATAAGTTTGAATGAAATCGGCCCAAAGGTACAGATAGAGTTGCCGGTTGAAGATTTTTTTTTATTTTTAGCTCCGGTGGCCATCTTGTCCATCAGAGCGGAATGATTTTAGCTATTTTGGTAGGGAGTCACCTAGGCAAAATTCCTGTGAAGTATGAATCAAATTGGCCCAAGGCTTGAAGATTTTTTCTGTTTTTTGTTTTTTTTGTTTTTGCTCTGGGACCCATCTTGTTCGCCTTGTTCGTTTCAGCCATTTTGGAAGGGTGTAACATTCCTGTGAAAGTTGAATCAAATTTGCCCAAGAGTTTAAGAGGAGTTCTCGTTTGAAGCAAATTTATATGTTTCTATTTTAGCTTTGGCAGCCATTTTGCTCATCAGAGCAGACCTTGTTTAGCTACTTTGGTAGAGGGTCACCTAAGCAACATGACGTTTGAATGAAATTGGCCCAAGGGTACTGGAGGATTTGTCGTTTAAAGATTTTTTTCTATTTTTAGCTCTGGCGGCCATCTTGTTTGTCGGAGCGGAACGATTTTAGCTACTTTGGTAGGGAGTCACCCAGACAACACTCCTGTGAAGTGTGAATCAAATTGGCCCCAGGGTTTTGGAGGAGTTCGCGTTATAAGCAAATTTACGATGTTTTTTTTCTATTTTAGCTCCGACGGCCATTTTGTTCATCGGACCGGGATCGTTTTAGCTACTTTGGTAGAGAGTCATCTAAGCAACATTCCTATGAAGTTCGAATGAAATTGGCCTATGGTTACAGTAGGAGTTGTCGTTTGACGTTTTTTTTTAGTTTTAGCTCTGGTGGCCATCTTGTTCATCACAGCGGAACGATTTTAGCTCCGACGGCCATTTTGCTCATGTGAGTGGAACCGTTTTAGCTATTTTGGTTGAGTCACCTAAGCAACATTCCTATGAAGTTTGAATGAAATTGGCCCAAGTGAACAGGAGGAGTTGGCGTTTAAAGATTTTTCTGTTTTTAGCTCTTATTCATCGGAGCGGAAGGAGTTTAGCAATTGTGGTAGGGAGCCACCCAGGCAACATTCCTGTAAAGTGTGAATCAAATTGGCCCATGGGTTTAGGAGGAGTTCGCATTTAAAACAAATTGTTGACGACGCACGACGGACATCACTGACCATGAGCACTTCGCGCTCAGGTGAGCTAACAAACAAAACCAAATATCAAAGATCAGGGCCTTCCGGTTTCATACAAGAATACTTTTAAAGGTTTTCCCTGTATATGTCGACAGGGGCCATTTTAGCCCTAAGGATATAATTTGAGCAATCTTGGTAGAGATCCCATAGATGGTGCGTCATAACAAATACCAAAGACCTGGGCTTTGTAGTTTCAGGGAGGAAGATTTTTAAAAAAAAAAATGTTCCGTTACAAATCTCCACAGAAATGGAAAATATGAAGTGTACATGTTTTCTGGACCAGACTAGCTAGTTTCGGCCAATTAGGCCTCATCAGTGACCCTCAAATATTTTCAAAATTCCACAATGGAATCAATGATCCCAAAGGACAAGAAAATATAAACTGCACTATAATGTAGGTCAGGGAGACTTTTTACGGCCGCCACACATTCCCAGACACCAGCTGTAGTGACGTAAAATATGTTCTATAAAAATATGTTCTATAAAAGGGTTATCCTTTGGAAGCAAGGAGTACACCACAGAAATGGAAAATATGAAGTGTACAGGTTTTCTGGGCCAGACTAGCTAGTTTCGGCCAATTAACCTTGACTCCAACTCCTAAACCCTTGGGCCAATAGTTTATATTTTCTTGTCCTTTGGGACCATTGATTCCATTGTGGAATTTTGAAAATATTTGAGAGTCACTGATGAGGCCTAATTGGCCGAAAGTAGCTAGTCTGGGCTAGAAAACATGTACACTCGATATTTTGCAGTTACGTGGTGCATTCCTTGCTTCAAAAGGATAACCCTTTCTAGAACATATTTAGTTTACGTCAAGGTCAATCTTGGTCGCATACGCTTCAGCAAAAATTGTAAATTGTTAGTTTTTTTGAAACTATTGTTGCCTGTGAACTTCGAAGTGTGTATGTGCAAACAACTGAATGAGGAAATGAAACTACATAGGTATTTATGGTCAAGGTCACTCCTTAGCCTTAAACCAAGGTCACTCATATATCAGAATTAAAACTCAGTATTTTTCAAAACCGCTCGGCAAACTGAAGTCAAATTTCATATGAAGTTTCTATGGGATAAAGAAATGTAATTGTGTTCGAGGTCACATGACCAAGATGGCCGGATTGACCAGTGACCGACCACCATGGTCATATGTGTATATGTCTTCATAAATCTTCTGTGGCACCAGTGTAGCATCTGGGACTCAAAAGATAAGTCAGGGTTGACTTGGCTTATTGTGCTTTTGCATGGGAAAGCTCAATAACCCATCATGAAAACACGCCTATATAATTTTCACCCCCCCCCCCACCCTGAACCCCACTGTTATATAATAAAACTGGGGTTTCAGGGGGGGGGAACCTTATTTTTCTTATTTCTGCTCTAAATATAGATTGTGGGTACTCGTTAGAACCGCCTCAATGAGGCTAGTCTTTGTCAAGATTTCATTTTGCTAGGAAAACTTGCCATATGTATCTTCTTTAGCTATACCAAATTTCATAAAAATCCGAAACCGGTAACACTGTAGTTTCACACCTTTAATGGATGTAAGTCGTTTCTGCAAAATTTACTATTTTATTGAAATCATCCAAGAACCTTACAAAAAGGCAATTCGTAACATTTACATAATAAAAATGAGATTATACAAATCAAAATGAATACATATTGAGCTGATCTAGCTTAGAAACTATTAAAATATCATGAATTTCTGATATTTTCCTTTCATTTATACACTATGATCTATCCAAAATAGTAGATAGTAAAACACTAACTCAAAAGGTATTCTAATCAACAAATTAGGCTTAACAACATATATTGCTTTTTTATTAGCAGCAAAATTATTGTGAACATGTGCAACTTTATTTAATGACTTTGCATAAGTCGTGCTGCTCAAATAGGTGTAAGGCAAGGAGATCCATTATTTTCATTTCCATACCAAGCTGGTATGCAAGGACGCAATGGTCAGTGGTTTGTTGTTACTAGTAAAAATAGTTCTGTTGATAAATCCATGGCCAGATTAAGCCTTAGATATACTATGTCTTTATGAACGCTGGATTATTATCCTAACAAAAAAGTTACAGTAATTATTGGTTAGTATTTCCAAAAATCGAAATGTCACTGATATTGAGTTTCTGTTGCAAAAGATATCATTGATGGATGAGTCGCAGAATATTTGGTGTAAACAAAGCTGTTCCATGACCTAGAGAAATTTTGCTATTAGACAGGGAGAGAAACAGTTTTCTTCCTTATAATACACATGCATAAATATGTCTCTTTTCTGCATCGGTATGGTAATTGTTGACGTTTCTTTTGTGTCTTATGTTTTCTATTTACTTTGTCAATATAGTGGTTAATTTATCGGAAGCGAGTTTTTAGTATTTTTTTTCTGATTGTAAAACTTTGAACCACTTCTTGAATGTTTCGGCTGAATGCAAGTTCACTGTTTTTTTAAGCACTGTTCTTGCTTGCTTTTTGTTCATTAATAATTACCAGTACATTTCGGTGCAATGTATCTCTCAGCTTAGAAAGAGCATTGCAGTGTTTGGACAGAAAAAGCATCAAAATGTATTTACTGAAAATAATTTAAAATCCTAGGAGTAATGCGATAACTACGCACAGATTGAATAATTATTATCAACAGTTTAAATGCTTCTTGATATCTTACATAATGTGCTTTGTAATTACTGCAACAACTGCTGAGATAGGTAAATGAAGTGAAAGACCTATACAAATATATAGACAACACAATCATGATCACATAAGTTTTGGAACACTGACAAATGTACAACCATGTGAATTCTAAAAGCAAATTCAAATGGATTTGGAATACAGCTTCAGGAAGCCGTTTGATTTCGTTCATGGGGGCTATACAAAAAATGGATTGGCCAGTGCCTATGCAGATACAAATGCTGAAATCTTAATGTCCAGGAAAAGTAATCTCAAGTGTTATTGATTTTCCCTAGAATAAACTTTTCTTTTTAAATGGACATTTAGGGTTAAATAAACAAACAGCAGTTTTACTTGAGAGTCATTTATGTCGAGTCGGATAACAAATCTCACAAAATCTGAAGCAACATATAAAGTGACTGGTATGTTATTGATTTGAATGTTAAATCTAAACATCACCTTAGCACCATTACCAAATTAGATAAGAAAGGCAGAAAGAAAACTGTGCACATGATTACATGGGTGCGTTTGATGACGTTTGTCATCAAAACCTTTGTGGTATAGTTCTGTAGACAAAATAGTTCCATAGGGGGCAAATTTACTGAAATGGATTTTTTGAAATAATACTTATAGTTATGCTATGAACTACTTACACAAACCATTCTATACTATAGCCATCCAAATTGAAAGCAATGGTAAAGTATTATTAAACGGCATGACCAAAACATGATAATCATATAATTTCACATTTTGCTGAATCAGGATTATCAGTATTCGGTCTGTTAAAACACAATGTTAGCGGTCCTCAATTTCCATCAAAATTCTTCAACATGCTCTTAAGATATGTGGATAGTTTTTATGCTAAAATGGTGTCTTGACAAAAATTGGAACGTGGTAAAAATGCCTATAAAATTTTAATGAATACAAAAATAGGAGCTGAAATATGGGGACACCATCAAAGAAAACTGAATGCCCAGCCACTATTTCTAGACATATGAGTTCATTCATAGTATCAACTAACTCACCAATTATGGCTTTAATTCATAAACATAGCAGCATTAGATATATGAACATCTGTTTACTGTAGACAAGTTTATATGAGAGTACTCTCTGTTGTGATAGAGACTTCATAAAATATGTAATAAATCTACTACGGAAATAAAATTTAAAAGTGAATGCATCGTAATTATAATGGTTATACCCAAGGCAATTATTGTGCATAATTTCATTTAAATCCAAGCGTGGGCAGAAACCAATGCAAATTTCCTATACCTTGAAAGACCCCCTTTCTACTGCTTTTGGACCTACTTGTGTGTCTTATACACAGTTCGGCGGTGGAAAAAGAAATTTGAGTCTGGTGTAGAGTCCATCAAAAATGCACCGAAATCAGGTAGGCCAAAATCTGCATCCCGTAAAGAAATCGCTTCCAAAATAAAGGAAATCATTGAAGCAGATGCCTGATATTGCACGAAAGGTAGGCATATCACTACCAACGGTTCACCTTATTTTGAAGAGGCATTTGAAAGTCAAAAAGATTTCTGCTAGATGGGTGCCACATGTGTTGACTGACGAGCAAAAGAGGCAACGGGTTAAAGTGGCCAAAAAGCTGCTTCAAATGTTTCCAAAATATGACAAAAAGCAGTTTGCCAATGTCGTGGGTAACTGGTCAACTCGTACCTTAGTCAACTCGTACCTGTTCTTTGGTCAACTCGTACCCCCAAGTCAACTCGTACCTATTTAGGTTAACTCGTACCCCGGATGAGGTAGGGGTTGGAGAGGAGGTACTCTAAATTTTGCCTGCTGCACAGGGTGGGACTATTTTGTGGGGTTCACAATTTTAAATTTCTATATGGAGGGATGGCGGTAAGAAAAAAATGGCATTTTTATGGGTAAAGGCCATTTAGAAGATATTTTGTTGGAGGGGGTGGGGTCGCTTCTAAAACTGACTTTCCAAAATTGTGTGTGTGTGTGTGTATTTTTGACACATTTTTCCACTCATATCAAAATATTATACGGCAGAAATAAGTAAAAACACACTTTTATAAATAACAGAAAGGAAGCCAGTATAATTTTGGGATAAATATATACATATTTTTTGGTATGCTTGTTAATTAGAACCGCTCTAACGAGTGCGTACAATCTATGTTGCCCTATTCCCAACAATCTGTCGACGTCTAGAATGATAGTTTCTGTAAACACCAGTATTCTCTTTATAAAGACATGGGCATTAGAGCGTGATAGCTCAGTGGTTAATGCACTTGCCTCTGATGCTAGAGGCCCAGGGTTACATGCTCGGCATCGTTGATAAAATTTCAGTGTCCAAACACACTCCACTGGCATCATTTGCAGGGATGAATGCCATAAAGTGCACCGTCCTTCGGATTGGGAAGTTAACTGGGGGCCCTGTGCAGTGAGAACAATCCCCTATGCAGGTTAAAGAACCCTACCGTATTTACATGATTACTGTGTAGGCTTTCTTCCTGCAAAAATGGAGTGTATGTAATATAACCGTCTGTGTCCCCCCCCCCCCCCCCACACACACACACCCGGGCTAAACCGGAAGAAAGAAAGTGTACAATATACGGACTTGTTAACCTGATGGGCAATATGTAGTATATAAGAAATCATTTACTATCATCGAAAATTTGGGTAGTAATCGGAACTGTTTCTATATACACTTCCTTCCATTCATTTGCCTCTTCTCCTCTGTCCCTCACTTTCATATGCTCTACTATCTCTCCTACCTCTATTCTCCGTTTCTCTGAGAGGACACAAAATGACCCACAAGGGTTGACGTGTCATTAAACCCAAAACAATCAATCAGTCAAATCTTTAGTTCATAGAGCTGTAGATATGGTGGGTATTTAGTGGTACATTAGCTAAAGTCTCCCTTATTTTTCGATAAAAATGTATGGTGTGTATATATTCATTAAAAGCAAGGTGGTTCTAATAGATACCCACAACATATGTTTTATTGATAAGGAAAATTATCCTTTAACTATTAACATATAACCACCTTATCTGCATCACTCCATCCAAAATGAACAGTTTTTGGTGCTGATTCTGTATACTGCAACGCAGATCCTTAAGCCACCTATATTATTTTCAAGAGCCTAGTAGTTGGCCATCCAAACCACGAAAAAATACTTCTGATGGCAAAATTGAGTAGAGTTTGGCATCCATGCTAATTGTGTTCTTTAGTGTGTTGCAAAAGTGAAAGGGGTGGATGCCACTTCTGAAAATGCCTCTGAGCCTCAGAATTAAGTCAAAGGTCAAATGAGTGCAAAAATACAATAAAATGTGTACATACTGGTATTTATACCCCCTCTCTATCTAAACAGACCAAATAAAGTTAATCAAAACACCAGCAATGTACTTAGGACATACAACATATGCATTATATGTGAGAAAAGAAGTTATATCATAATTTGGTCAGGGTCAAAGGTCATTTAAGTACAAATTTTCTTTAAATATGCATCAATATTTATTGTACAAAGGGATATCTAGTATGTCAACTGAAACAAAGTCACATGAGTTGCCATTTCTTTATCTAGGAAGCACAAAACCCAAACAATATACAAACAGCATAATGGCCAACCTAATCGGCCGTAGGTCAAAGGTCATTTAAGTACATATTTGGCAAAATATGTTTATTTTGCAAAAAAAAACGTTGATTCTTCACATGTCATCCTTTATTATAAGAAACATTCCAAATCATTTGAGTTCTTACTTAACGTCACAATGATATCTCAAGGATATAGTATATGGTGATGATATATCTAATAATAACACAACTGGGTCATCATCAAAGGCCACGAGCAGCTGCCGTAAAACACTTATTTTTGGCGGTCATTTTATTTTGGCGCTATTTGCAGTCAAGGAAAAAACGCCAAAATAAAAATCCGCCAATAAAGCTTAAAATAGTGCAAGAGAAGATATTCTACACATCACAATTATGATGTGTCAGTTGGTCATAGGCATCATCCGATCGGTGACAAAAGAAAAAGTGTATTTACTTCTTTAGAGGTCGAAATAAAGAAAGACAATGTCCTAGTCATGAGACATCTCAAAACGGCTGAATGAAAACAAACACACCTTGAGAGCTATTGTGAAAATTGTGGATATAATTGGTAATTGATTGATGGCTTTAACTGTGAGCTCAATAGGATGGGCAAACCAATCAGATAAGAGCAAAGTGATACACCTCCAGACAGACATTTGGATTGCCAAGGTAGCACATTAGGTTAATCATGCGGTGAACACAAAACTTTTAACTAATCACCACAGTTTCTGCATGACGCTGTTGATGATCAACTCCGATGATTTTTTGTCATCCTACAGGGCTTTGGAGATTCAACCGATTTTTTTTCTTCGGAAATCGATCCGCCGAAATATAAATCGACGAAAAGGTCTACTCATAAAAAGCGTTAAAATTTGCGGTCGCTTAATTCAAGTGTTTAACAGTATTTAAAGTTTGTATTTTACAAGTAAGAGCCGTTCAGATCACTACAATGTAAAGGGTAACAGCTCGGGTTTGCGCCCATATGATTGAGTGTTTTTACTTCAACATTGACAAGTCTATGCAATGCAAACCAAATAGGGGTTTCTCCGATATCACTGATACGAGCTCTCCTCCGCATAATCTGAAATGGTAGACCTAGTCATATATAAATAACAAGCCATTTTAACTTCATAGCTCGACTTCTAGATATTTTGATGATTTATTAAATATTGACAATACCTATTTCGATGGTTTGATCAGTCAAATTTACCCCCAGAACTTCAGTTATATAAAAACATTTTTTTCTGATACCGAGGCCCCGTTTTTGGATTTACATCTGTCTATTGTTACACGTAGATGGGTTTGTTTCCCGGAAAATTTATGACAAACACGATGATTTTAAATTTGAGATTGTAAATTTTCCTTTGTTGGCCGGTGATGTTCCTCGTGCAGCATCCTATGGCGTTAATATTTCGTAATTAATTCGATCTACCAGAGTGTCTAGTTATGTAACTGACTTCTATGCTCGTAATTAATTGTTAACTGCTAAACTCCTTAATCAGGGTTATCGGTATTATAAACTACGCAAAGCCTTTTCAAAATTTTATTGACGTCATTCCGATTTAATTTCAAACTCGATGTTGGACTTAATCTCTTGTGCAACAAGGTCTATCCGAACACGAATTTTATGGTGACTTAGTGTGTAAATTCAGAAAAAAATATAATTGCAATGACTTCAGCACCCAATACCGTAATATCATTCTTTGATATATAAAAAAAAAAAAGATTTCTTTTTAGGTTTAACGTCCCCGTCAACACTGTAGAGGTCATTTTGGAGATGTTGCCTGAGGTGAAATGACACCACAAGCCTTGTCGCCCAATGAAACCAATAGGGTTTATAAGCATGGACGGTCCGACTCGCACCGCTTCGCCAGGGCAGGCTCAGATCCTCTAAGCCGTTTACCAGTATTCGTGTGCGGTCGGTTTCAGCTCCGCGTGGAAGCAACATGCAGCCCATCTATTTCTTCAAGCCCCGATTGGGTACAACATAAATGTTATACGACAGACTGCATGCATGGTATTTAACCCAATCACCGTTGGCAACTTTGCTTCCCCCTTTAATTGTATGTTGCTGGGTCAGGCCTCAGATTCTAATTTGCTTCCAATTTTGTGGGACTTTGCCCGACATTGAGATGAAATGGGGTCTCAAACCCTGCCGCCCAATGAAACCAATGTAGGGTTTATATGCATGCACGGTCCGACTCGCACAACTTTGCCTTGGCATGCCTCAGATTCTATGATGGTTCTAGCGTAAAGCTTACTGACAAATAGAAAGAATTTAATTTTATGTAATGTTGGTTGGTGCCTGGTGCTCTGTCTCTGGTCGGGTCCATCGGAGTCTAACTGTTGGTTTTCTTTTGCTCCAGAATTTTAGTGGTTTCTTGCTGTCCAGTCCTCATCGTTGTTTCATCTCTGTGGTTGTTTGATTTTTGTGTTCTCAGAGATGTTGCACTGATGATTTGGAGGCCTTCATGTGGACGGAACAAATTATTTGTCTAGATCGCGACGGAAGTAAGGGCGAGGATTGCAGCTGCATAAAATCGATTTAAACCCCGCCAGTTGAATTCGTTCCACTGACCATTCTAAGACCGTTCTTCTGTTTTTCGTTTGTCTTTGAGTGCGTGTATCGCTTAAATTATTTTGTTTTGGATAACCAATTGGCCATTTTGTGGGAAAGTAACTGTCCTTTTGGCTTTCCGCTATTGATGTTTCAATTCGGGTCTAGTTATTTCATTTTTGTGTTTCTTTCCCTCTGGTGCCATTGATGGGAGCTGTGGATTAATTGTATTGATTCCTGATCATTGCATTCACTTCTGTTTTATAAGAGAAGTGAATAACTATCTAACAGCCATCTTTGATACTAACTTAAGGAATTCAGATCTGTCTTTGACAATCAAATGCACGTAACAAATGCATTTTTATTTTTTTTATGATAAATACTTGTCATCAACACATCTTTATGCTAAATATGACAAAAATTGATTAGCAAACATCCATTTTCACAAGTTTTGTTCTTAAATGACCCCTGACCTATAAGACTGACATACTTCGAGGGCACATTTAAACTAACTTTCCATTGTTCACTGGACCTGAATAGTTTTATGGTGATTTTAAGCAAGCACTTTCCCCAAATATACGTTAAAAGAGAGTTATGAGTAGTTTCATGTTTATGTTGCACTCATTTGACCTTTGACCTACTTCTGAGCTTCAGACTCATTTCCAGACGTGGCACCTAACCCTATGATTGTTGACACATGAAGGATTACATTAGAATGGGTGCTATACTCTACTCAATTTTGCCATCAAAAGTAAAAATATTAATCTTTTTTGCATCTGCTTAGTCATGCATAAAGTTTGTCAATTGGTTTATCTAATGCCGATTATCCGAGATGCCACATTTTAATTAAGGGGATAAGATTAAAGTTTGATGTTTAATTGTCAAATACAAAGAAGTGTGTTAAAATCGGTCCTGCTCATAATAGAGTAACAGTTTAATGCTTGTAAATCGTTTTATATCGCCTTTTCTGTTTAAGCAATGGCTGTCTATGTTGCAAAAGATAAATCATGATAAAAACCGGCCTGGCGATCCGGTTCAGTCAGCTTGGGGTGGGGACTGACTAAAAAGACCTGTCGACGGACAGGATAGCTCACCGGAAGTCGCGCTTTGACTTAGTTGCGCAAAGGCAATGTTTCAAACCCATGGCAGAAACAAAGTCACAAAGAAAGAATCCAGTGCTGTATCAATATCGGGGATCATCAATGATTTAAGTCTGTAACATTAGTATCCCTTTTTATCCCAATTAACCCATATCCATGTACTCAGGCAGATTTTCTAATCATTAAAATGTAACAAATGTATTTTTAATATTTTGATAATAAATACTGGTCGTTGACACAGCTTTATACTGAATATGACAAAATTTGATTAAAAACATCCATTTTTCACGAGTTTTGCACTTAAATGACCCCTGACCTATAAGACTGACATACTTTGAGGGTACATTTAAAATAATTTTCCATTGTTCACTGCACCTGAATAGTTTTGTGGTGATTTTAAGCAAGCAATTTCCCCAAATATGTGCTAAAAGAGAGTTATGAGTAGTTTGATGTTTATTTTGCACTCATTTGACCTTTGACCTACTTCTGAGCGCCAGACACATTTCCAGACGTGACATCCACCCCTATGATTGTTGACACACATCAATGATTACATTTAGCATGGATGCCATACTCTACTCAATTTTGCCATCAAAAGTAAAAATATCAATCTTTTTTGGGATTGGATGGCCAACTATAGTAGTTATCTAGCCAATGTTTGCAGCTCTGTTTATAACTATGTCAAACACCTGGGTCCTAACCTATAAGTGACTTCTATTACACAATGAGAGCCAGAGTCACTGCACAATTTAATATGTATACCTTCTGGCATAACAATATTAGTCACTTCACAGTTTGTTTTGAGTCCTACTGATTCATACCATATTATGCAAGCAGTGACAGAGCTATGTATAATAGTCTTATCTTCATCTGCCTGTTGATATTTTGACAGGTCTAAAACCTTGTTGTTTTTAAATGTACACTTTCAAAGAGTGATTAAGATGTTTCTGTTTAACCCTTCAGAATTATCTTCTGCTTTGTGTTGGCTGGTTACTTTAAAGTCATTATTGCAAACAGTGTGGATCCAGATCAGACTGGTCCTCTTATGCCCTTTTTGTTTAAATTGAGATTTAACATCCCAGTCAACACTATTTAGGTCATTTTGAAGATGTTGTATCCAATTTAGTTGGAATTTGACCCAACACTGAGAAGACATCTCAAGCCCTGCCACCAAAAGAAACCAATATAGTTCATGTGCATAGATGGTCCAAATTGCACTACCTTGCCTGGGCAGGCTAGACCTAAAATAATAATATCCAACAGCCACTGTGTTCAGCAAGGGAAACCATTTTAGCAGCTTTGGTAAAAGGTCACCCAAGGAACATTTCAGTAAAATTATTTCGAAATCTAGCCACTGGCCTAGGAGAAGCTGTCATCTAAATGTCTTTTCTATTTTCAACTCTGGTGGCCGTTTTGTTCATTGGAATATAACCATTTTCGCAAGTTTGGATGAGGGTCACACTAGGAACATTTCTGCATTAGTATGGCAGCCATTTTGTTCAGCAAAGCAGAACCGTTTTAGCAATTTTGGTAGAGGGTCAGCCAAGGACTGTCTCTGAAATTATTTCGAAATCAGGCCATTCGCCTAGGAGGAGATTTTATTTAAAGGTTTTTCTATTTTTAGCTCTGGCGGCAATTTTGTTCAGCCATGCAGAACCATTTTAGCAATTTTGGTACAGGGTCACCCGAGGAACATTTCTGTGAAATGATTTTGAAATCCGGCCATTGGCTTAGGAGGAGATATCGTTTTAAGGTTTTTTCTATTTTTAGATGTGGCGGCCATTTTGTTCAGCAGAGCGGAACCATTTTAGCAATGTCGGTAGAGGATCACCCAAGGAACATTTCTGTGAAATTATTTTGAAATCGGGACATTGGCCTAGGAGGAGATGTCGCTTAAAGGTTTTTCTATTTTTAGCTCTGGCAGCCATTTTGTTCCGAGGAGCAGAACCATTTTAGCAATTTTGGAAGAGGGTCACCAGAGGAACATTTCTGTGAAATGATTTTGGAACCCGGCCATTTGCCTAGGAGGAGATGTGGTTTTAAGGGTTTTTTCTATTTTTAGATGTAGCGGCCATTTTGTTCAGCAGAGCAGAACCATTTTAGCAATTTTGGTAGAGGGTCTACCAAGGAACATGTCTGTGAAATTATTTTGAAATCGGGACATTGGCCTAGAAGGAGATGTCGTTTAAAGGTTTTTCTATTTTTAGCTCTGGCAGCCATTTTGTTCAGCGGAGCAGAACCATTTTAGCAATTTTGGTAGAGGGTCACCAGAGGAACATTTCTAGGAAATGATTTTGAAATCCGGCCATTTGCCTAGGAGGAGATGTTTTAGGGGTTTTTCTATTTTTAGATGTGGTGGCCATTTTGTTTGGCAGAGCAGAACCATTAGAGCAATTTTGGTAAAGGGTCACCCAAGGAACATTTCTGTGAAATTATTTTAAAATCGGGACATTAACCTAGGAGGAGATGTCATTTAAAGGTTTTTCTATTTTTAGCTCTGGCAGCCATTTTGTTCCGAGGAGCAGAACCATTTTAGCAATTTTGGTAGAGGGTCACCAGAGGAACATTTCTGTGAAATGATTTTGAAATCCGGCCATTTGCCTAGGAGGAGATGTTGTTTTAGGGTTTTTTTCTATTTTTAGATGTGGTGGCCATTTTGTTCAGCGGAGCAGAACCATTTTAGCAATTTTGGCAGAGGGTCACCCGAGGAATATTTCTGTGTAATGATTTTGAAATCCGGCCATTTGCCTAGGAGGAGATGTCATTAAAAGAAATTGTTGACGGTCAGACGGACGGACAGATAGACGGACCTCTCTATGAATGGATACGTAAGTGGCTAGGCGTCTGCATATTGACTACTTAAGCGGCAAATTCTCTTAAGCGGCAAGCCACCTAAAGGCGAATTTTTGCCACTTGAGAACCAAAATTACGGAATAAAGTCCATTCAGACTCACGAATATATACCTAAGTGTCAAACTGTCCAAATTTTTTGCCCCCTAAATGTCGTTTCGTTGGTGTGGACAGACGGACAGACGACGGACAAAAAGCGATCACAATAGCTCACCTTGAGCACTTGGTGCTCAGGTGAGCTAAAAATTTGAAAAGAAACCATTCTGAATTCGTTTTGAGTCTTTACAGCAAAATTTTCTCTATGCCATACAACATATAAAGATCCATGGAAATATTCATCCCTGTTCCAGTATCAATGATTAATTTTCTCAGCTTTTTATGACTAAAATAAGTATAAACTAAACAGATATAATAAGCAACAAATCTTTGGTGCTCAAAACTAAATATAATTTGGAAAGTGGGGGTGGGGAAGAACTGGGCTGGCCCATTTCTTCCCCACCCCAGATTTTTCTGTTTACTAAAAATGCTTGTGATAAATTTTCTTCGCTTTTGAAGACATAAATTGGTATTAAGTAAACAGATATAATAATCAACAAATGTTTGGAGCTCAAATATAAATATAATTTGGAGACTAGGGGTGGGGAACCTCAGATTTTTCTGTTTACTAATAATTCTTGTGATAAATTTCCTTTGCTCTTTAAGACATAATTGGTATAAACAAAACAGATATGATAAGCAACAAATCTTTGGTGCTCAAATCTAAATATAATTTGGAAAGTGGCGGTGGGGAAGAACTGGGCCGACCCATTTCTTCCCCACCCCAGATTTTTTCTGTTTAATAAACTGACTGTTGAGAAAAACTGGCCTGTTACACCGGAAAGTACCACGAAGACGTAGTACTGAAGAAACTGAAAATGTATTTTCAGAAACAACGCCCTGCCACTGGTTTTAAACATGTCTGTCTTCTACATGACAATGCAACCGCTCATACCTCCGCAATAGTTGCGGCTTTTTGAAGAAAGAAAAAGTAACTGTTTTGCCCCACCCCCGTATTCCCCAGACCTTGCCCCATGTGATTTCTTTTTGTTCCAAAATTGAAATCATTCCTTGCTGGGCGGAAATACCAGTCCCGACAGGCACTTGGATCTGCCATTCATTAGTACCTAATTACTGGGCCAAAATCAGCGTACCGTGAAGCCTTCAAGAAGTGGGTACATCAGCTGAAACTTTGCATTTCTAGACGCAGGGACTACTTCGAGGGTATGAAATGAGCACTTTTGGGCTAACTTGAAATTAGAAGTCTCCAGACAGAAATAAGCAATTCTTTTCGAACATCCCTTGTATTTACATCATTTTTAAGACATTGCTTTCGATTTTGTGGGATGAGGTAAAATGACATCTCTAGCCCTACAAACCACAGACACCGCTAGGGTTTAAGGAGCGGTCCAACTCGCATCACTTTTCCTTGGCAGGCTTAGACCTAAGTAGTTTATCAGTACTCAAGTTTGGTAAGTTTCAGCTCTGTGCGGAAGCACCATGAAGCCCAATCTATTTCTCCAAGCCCCTGATCATTGCCATCACTTTTATTTTGAGGTATCTGTTCTTGACAGATGTAAAAAAATGTTATTGGCTTATTAATCCTTTGCTATATGGAATATCATGATGAACATTCGAAGATTTATAAAACACAGAAGGAAGCACACCATGGCCAAGGACAATAACTCTGATCATTCTGGTTCTTGAGTGATCTGCCCTTGATATATGAAAAACTGGTGTCTGTCCCATAGCTCCTTCACCACATAGAAAAGGTTAAAGGAATTTTACAGATGCATAAGAGTGGCCGCCAATCAAGGCTTGGATAAATAGATTGGGCTGCATGATGCTTCCATGCAGAGCTTAAATAGACCACACAAGTACTGGTAAACGGCTTAGGTCTTAGCCTGCCTAAGAGTGGGGTGAGTTGGATAATCCATGCATATAAACCTTGGTTTCATTGGGCAGCGGGGATTGAGATAACATTTCATCTCCATGTTGGGTAAAAGTCTCATGAAACTTGAAGCAACATCTCCAAAATTACCTAAATATATATATAAAATGAGCCGACACATGACAAAATCTACAAAAATACCTGTGTGACCAGCAAAGACCCAGATCAGCCTGCGCATCTGTGCAGTCTGATCAGAGTCTTCGCTGTTCGCATTAGCCTTCTATAGCCTCTGGGCTATTCATAGGGCAACAAGAAAATCCTCCAACCAGCCTGACCTGACCGGCCGGCTGAACTGAGTCTTTGACCATAGAACAGGTCTTATTGCAGGTTTTGTCATGCGCAAGCTCGAACAGTGTTGATGGGGACGTTAAACCTCAAATCACCAGCACCATATGAAGCATACTGTGGCCAAGGAACCCTAGACTGCCTGGTTTAGGTCTCAAGATATATATATTGTGAAAAATGTTTTTTGGCCCATACTCCCTTTCAAAAATGAATATTGAATAGGAGGATGAAACTTCACAGATATATCGAGATAGATATATCTTTACGAAAACATGCCTATATAAATACATTGTAAATTTTACCAACAAAAAAAAAATATGAAAATTTTCAGGTGAAAAATTGTGGTATTTTTCTTATTTCTCCTCAAAACATAGGTTGTGGATACTCGTTAGAACTGCCTGGATTTTTCCTATTTCAGGTCAAAACAGAGATTGTGGATACTCATTAGAACCGCCTCGCAGCGAGGCGGTTCTAACGAGTACCCACAATCTGTTTTGGAGCAGAAATAAGAAAAACTAGAACTGTCAGAAAATCTGACTATAACCCCGCTATAGCGCTATCAGAAAAGAAAAATACAAGAAATAACGCTATCAGAAAAGAAAAATACAAGTAAAAAAAGTTTTCAGCTTTCAGCCCCTGATTAAATGTTTCAATGTTCAAAGGGCAATAACTCCAAAAGTAGGCAATCGAGAGTTATGGTTCATGCGCTCTGCACATCGTCTCATGGTGCCTTACATTTGTGTGAAGTTTCATGAAAATACCTCAAAGGGTTTTTGAGTTTCGATGAATAACGGAATTACAGAATTATGGAAGTTCGGAATTACGGAATCACAGGACAAGGCAAATCCAATATAGCGCCCACTTTTTCAAAGCCGGGCTATAATAATGTGTACCCCTGCAAACCCCAGTTTTACCATATATATATTGAGAATTAGAGAGATCTAATTCAAGGTAATGTTGGTTGGTGCCTGATGCTCTGTCTCTGGTCGGGCCCATCGGAGTCTAACTGTTGGTTTTCTTTTGCTCCAGCATTTCAGTGGTTTCTTGCTGTCGAGTCCTCACCATTGTCTCACCTCTGTGGTTCTTTGATTTTTTGTGTTCACGGAGATGTTGCACTGATGAGTTAGGAGGCCTTCATGCGGACTGAACAAATTATTTGTCTAAATCGCAACGGAAGTAAGGGCGAGGATTGTGGCCACGTAAAATCGATTTAAGCCCCCCAGTGGAAATCTCCCCAGTGGAAATCTTTCCACTGACCGTTCCATGGCGGTTCTTCTGTGGTGGTTTATTTATGTTGTTGTTTGTTACTTACTGTGTGTATCACTTGTGTCTTTTTATTTTGGATGGCCATATGGCCATTTTGTGGGAAGTAACTGTCCTTATGGCCTTCCTTTGTTTAGGTTTCCATTATGGTCTGGTCGCTTAATGTTTGTGTTTCTTTCCCTTTGGTGTCTTTGATGGGTGGAGTAAGTTAATTGTATCGATTCCTGATCTTTGTTTTACTTCTACTTTAAGGGGATCAAATTTATATAGGCATGTTTTCGTGATGATATAGTAGGCTAGAACTGCTTCTCTGGCTTTTCCACCTAAACAAGAGGGCCCAGAATCGCTCACCTGTGTATCAGTGTCTCTAGTGCATTCTTGGCCCAAAGGGCTATAATTTGAATAAACTTGGTAGCGGTCCACTAGATAAGGCTTCAGACCAAATATCAAAGACCTGGGCCTTCTTGTTTCAGAAAAGAAGATTTTTAAAGGATTTCCCTATATAAGCCTATGTAAAACCAGCAGGCCTCTACCAAGGTTGTTCAAATTATAGCCTTTGGGCAAAAATGTCCCTGCGCTGGGACCCACTAGTTTTACATAGGCATATATAGGAAAAAAACCTTTAAAAATCTTCTTGTCCGAAACCAGAAGGCCCAGGTCTTTGATATCTGGTTTGAAGCTTCAACTAGTGAACCTCTGCTGAGATTGGTCAAATTATAGCCCTGGCACCAAAACTGAGCTATCGGGGCCGGTGGGTCTTCCTAGAGATACTCAAGTCTGACTGTATGTAGAAATAATAACAACAATTATACAGTGATTTTTATTATTTATTTATGATACACAAAATGTCAGGATGTTTCTGCTGAGAGAGTTGGTGGAACATCTGGAACAGAATCCAGAACAGACGTAACTTTATCTGTAAGGTCAGCCTGTAATAAACCATTCACTTGTACCTGAAAATATACAAAACACAAAATGAAGCAAAAGCAATTATTAGAAATTGATACAATTAACCCTTGTCCTGCTGAGCCCGGATATGCCTTATCTTTGAAACAATGTAGATCCAGATCAGATGGCTTCTGAAGAAGCCATCTGATCAGGATCTTCATTGTTTGCCATCCAGTTTATGAAATTGTTGCAATAATTTGCATCAAGTAATCTGATTGGTTGATAATCGGTAGTGGGTGTGGCATATATGAATATTCAGCAGAACAAGGGTTAACCACACCTCCCATCAGAGACACCAAAGGGAAAGAAACACAAACAACATGAAATAACTAGACCCAAATGGAAACATCAATAGAGGAAAGCCAAAAGGACAGTTACTTTCCCACAAAATGGCCAGTTGGCTATCCAAAACCATAAGATACTAGAATTTGTTTTTCTACAAGCCCATGAAAAAGGGGTCAATTCTTTCCTTGAAGAGTTGACCCCTATTCACATGGGAGACAAAAATAATTTTGGAGGAGTTGCCTCCCCTGAAGCTGTTCCCATTCCCCTAAAAGACACATTTTTTTCTCTATAAAAAAGGGATGGCCTGTGAATTCGTCTCCAATAAACAATTCCTTCAGACCATAGTGCAAATCAAAGGCTTATTTGATCTAAGTGATTATGAGGTGATTATGAGCAGAGACTCTCTGAGAGATATGTTTAAAAGGGGGCTCTATAAGGGTAACTTATGTGATGGTATATATTTGCTGAGATTGTTTCCACAAAATGTTATTTTAAATTACTTATTTTTATTTCCCCCCAAAAAAAGTTAAAGTAAAACACTGACATATCCATTGTTTCATTAACTCAAAAGTGAAAAGAAGTAAACAAACACTGTAATTAATTGATTAATTCTCGGACCCATCAATATTGATGGGTCCGAGATTAATTCCAGATTTAAGCAATCAATTAATATTTATTTATTCATTTATTTTAATATTTATTTTGTGAAAGACTGTGACAAAAATCATATGATGTCTAAAACATTAGCATTTTATAGTTTCAGTGATGATGGAACTATAAACAGTTCCTTGTTTTAGACACAATTGATCAGAAAATAGAATCCCTTAAACCCCATATTTTTATACAGTAAAACTAATGTATAGAGGTGTATTCATTGCTTTTCTTATTTCTACTCAAAAACACATATTGTGGGTCCTCGTTATAACCATGGTTCTAAAGAGCACTAACAAAGTCAAAACATATTGTACAGTAAAGTTGGGATTTAGAGGGGTATACAATATCTTTTTTATTTCTACTCAAAAACATATATTGTGGGTGCTCGTTAGAAATGCCTCAAAAGAGTACTAACAATGTAAAAACATATTGTACAGTAAAAGTGGGGTTTAGAGGGTTTATACTGTTTTTCTTATTTCTACTAAAACATACATTGTGGGTCCATGTTAGAACCGCCTAACCAAGGCAGTTCAAACGAGTACCCACAATGTATGTTTTGAGCAGAAATATTAAATATATCAGGATTTTTATCTAAAAAAAATTCATTTTCAGTGATAAAATTTAACCAATGTATTTGAATAGGCATTTTTTGTTATGATATAATGGTGATTAAAAATAAAAACAGAGTAAAAGTGTGGATGTTTCTTCCATTAATATCAAAACCAGGACGTAGTTATCAAACAAGTAAAACAATAGGAGTGACTTGTCAAACCAATTTCCCTTGGAAATTGATTACCCTGCCTTGGTCCCCTACCTGAATGACAGCCAGAATACCCAAAGTGTATTTGTTTGTTTGATTTGAGGTTTAACGTCCCCGTCAACACTGTAAAGGTCATTTTGGAGACGTTGCTTCCAATTTTGTGGGACTTTTACCCGACCTTGAGATGAAACTAGAATTGTTTTCTAAGGAAACAGATGTCCCCCCACCACACTCATTATTTTTTTAACCAAATCCATCCACTGGTTCAGGAGATAGAGTGCAGACAAGGCAATTTTCAACAGTCTAAGTCCCGTGGTGACCTTGAAAATTAGGTCAAGGTCACCAACATCTAATCAGTTCTTAAGACCAGCCCACTGATATAATGTACCAAGTTTGATCAAAATTCATCCACTGGTTCAGGAGAAAGAGTGCAGACAAGCCAATTTTTAAAAGTCTAACTCTCGTTGTGACCTTGAAAATTAGGTCAAGGTCACCAAAATCTAATCAGTTCTTAAGACCATCCCACTGATATAATGTATCAAGTATGAACCAAATCCTTCCATTGGTTCAGGAGAAAGAGTGCAGACAAGCCAATTTTTAAAAGTCTAACTCCCGTTGTGACCTTGAAAATTAGGTCAAGGTCACCAAAAGCTAATCAGTTCTTAAGACCATCCCACTGATATAATGTATCAAGTATGAACCAAATCCTTCCATTGGTTCAGGAGTTAGAGTGCAGACAAGCTTTTTTGGTCTAAAATTTGACAATGGTTTCAGCCCTGTGACCTTGAAAATTAGGTCAAGGTCACCAAAATCTAATCAGTACTTTTCCCCCTCCCAATGGTGTATCTGTGTAAGTTTAATCAAAATCCATCCATCCATTCAGGAGATAGAGTGCAGACAAGAGGCAACGCCGACGCCGACAGGATCCGCACCAAAACCAATATGTCCCCCTCCCTTTCGGGTGGGGGGACATAATGACATCTCAAACCCTGTCGCCCAATAAAACCAATAGGGTTTATTAGCATGCACGGTCCGTCTCGCACCGCGGTTCCTGGACAGGCTTAGATCCTCTAAGCGGTTTACCAGTACTAGTGTGCGGGCCGGATTCAGCTCTGCGTGGAAGCATCATGCAGCCCATATATTTTTTCAAGTCCCTATGGGCGGGGGCCTACCCAAAGTGTATCTTATCTCAAAACTCCATTCTTTAATAAGCGATCATTAGGGTGTTATGCAATAAAAATGTGTCTTTAAAGCAGAAGTGGGGATAGTACTTAACCCTCACCATGTTTAACCTAGACATATCCTTTTCTGACAAAAGTATAGATCTGGGTCCAGTTGTTCAAAACTAATGACGTCGTTAGCTGACAAGTCGTTAAAACTGATCATTAAATATGGCAAATATACTAGTAGTTTGCTGCTGTAATTTTTTTTTTCAAAAATACCTAAATTTTAGCTAGAACAGTTAACATTATGGCCACTAAAGAGCTCATTAAGCTAACAAGGCTTTGAACAACTGGTTCAAAACTAATCATGTCATTAGTTAACATATCGTTAAAACTTTGATCATTGAAAATGGCAAATATACTAATATTTTTGCAGAAAAATTGTGAGCAGCTGCTCACATTTTTTTCAGCAAATATTCCAGAAAATTTAAATATTATACTTGCTAGAACAGTAAAAAACTGATCAAGCTAACAATGCTTTGAACAACTGGACCCTAGCGTTTATTACTATGGACTTGTTTACAAGATGCTGCTACTGGCTACTAACCTTGTGTTTTGACTTTTTACGATTTGTGGGTACTTTCTCACTAAACACATCTTCATCTAGGAATTGGTTATATAACGACAATGGGGTCCTGAAATAATATAGAGGAACAGATTAACACTCAGGGGAGGCAACTCTTTTAAATTTAACTAGACTTGTTTTCTGAGAAAACAGATGTCCCCCACCCCCAACCCCTTTCAAAATAAGCTTAATTTAACATTGACTTTGAAAATAAGGTCAAGGTCACATAAAACCTTATCAGTTCTTCAACCTGAACTAATTTTATATCCATGCAAATTTGATTAAAATCCACCCAGTAGTTTATGAGATATACTGCACACAACCTAAATTTGGCCTAAATTTGACCTACTTAGCAAGGCTGTGTCCTTAAAAATAAAGTCAAGGTCACCAAAACTTAATCAGTTCTTCATCCTGTCCCAATGTTATATCCATGTCAATTTGATTAAAATCCACCCAGTAGTTCATGAGATATCTTGCACACAAAAAGGGTCATGCAGACACATACGCCGATGGGACCACACCAAAAACAAAATGTCCCCCTCCCCTTTGGTGGGGATGACATAATTTCCTTGCTTATCAATATTCTCAGCTGAAAGGCTGTCACAAGGAACCTACATGCCAAATATGAAGGATCTATCTGAAATGGTTCAGAAGTTATGACCAAGGTTAAAATTGTCCACCAAACCAGCAAACCAACAAACAAACAGGGCAAAAACAATATGTCAAGGCTATGCTATCAAGGACATAATTGTTTGTTTGATTTGAGGTTTAACATCCCTGTCAACACTGTATAGGTCATTTTGGAGACATTGCTTCCAATTTTGTGTGACTTTTACCTGACATTGAGATGTAATGACATCTCAAGCCCGGCCGCCCAATGAAGCCAATAGGGTTTATAAGCATGGATGGTTCAACACACACCGCTTTACCTGGGCAGGCTTAGATCCTCTAAGCGGTTTACCAGTGCTTGTGTGCAGTTGGTTTCAGCTCTGTGTGGAAACATCATGCAGCCCATCTGTTCCTTCAAGTGCCGGCGGGCAGGGTCCGCTATCAAGGACATAAAAGTGGCACAAAGTACACTGCTAAAAATAATTTACTGAACAGAAAAATCAAAACAAAAGGCTCAATGAGCCTAATCCGCTTACCAGAGAAACTTAGGTTTCAGAAGCTCACAGACTTGTATGCTAAATGTGCAAATGGAATCCTGTAACCCTCGACCTGCTGAATATTTAAATATGCCACACCCACTACCAATTATCAACCAATCAGATTACTTGATGCAAATTATTGCAACAAAATCACTATCTGAATGACAAACAATGTAGATCCTGATCAGATGGCTTCTTCAGAAGCCATCTGATCTGGATTTACATGGTTTGAAAGATAAGACATGTCCGGGCTCAGCAGGACAAGGGTTAATTGCACTTGAAAAATTTAAGCTACCCACCAAGGTAATTCAACTTAATGATATCTCTGTTTTTCAACTGGATGCGTCTTATCACAAAGAACAAGAATATATATTTGGTCTGAATATTTTTTGAGATATAAAAGGTCTTTTATGAAGTGAAGGGGGTGGGCCATATCCACCCAGCCCCACCCACACTGGAACAAGAAGTCTGTGTCACTGAATGCATTTTATGGTAAGGAACAACAATATATATGATTTAGTGGAGGGGTTCTGAACAGTTTCTGAGATATTAACTAGTAAGAAAAGGTCAGTCAGGAAAAGCCACAATCAAACAGGGGCGTAGCCAGAACCAAAATATTATTACGCACAACAAGGAAAAATCTGTCAATTATCTTTCTCCGAGATGGGGCTACTCTTAAAGGAAAGAATTTGCTCCCCTCCCGAGGGGAGCAAATTCTTTCCTTTGAGAGCAGCCCATATATATATATCATGTAATGAGGAACACTATTATTTAGGTGCTTTCTGTTTATTGAAATATTTTACATTACGAACATGCTTATATGCGTAATGGGCGTTACGCCTATGTCAAAGAACGCAGTCATCTCAAGTCAACTGAGAAAGTAATCAACATGGGGAGGCGCATAACTCTGCATTGTTACCCCACCCCAACCTTGTTTTTTTTGGGGGGGGGGGGGTTTTGGTTTTATGGCCATTTCAAGACTATTGAACTCATATCGAGCCAATCGTTAATCAGAGGTGGGCGAAAACGGGAGTACCCGGAGAAAAACCACATGACCTTCCGTTGCAGAACTTGGCATCTCACATATGTCCCGAGCGAGGCTCGAACCACAGGGGTGAGACCCCAACCTTGGGCATGGCCAATTTGGACCCTAGGGATTGACAGGAGTATTTATGCAGGAGACCTCTAAACATGGCTACACATTAAGTATGTTACCTTTGGATCTCATGGCTTCAGAGAAGAAGATTCTTGAAGGGTCTTTAGCTATGTAGCTCTAAATAAACAATATCTTATACTTATTATCTAAGCTCTGGTTAGTTCCATTGCAGTTTCAGTTCTGACAATTGAAATTTTCTACCCTTAAATCTTGTGATTCTGAGGAGCAGATTCTTTCCTTTAACCTGTTTTGTACCAAATGGAACCTTCCTCCTTACATATAGCTTAAGTCCACTTCAATCTTCAGGCGTGACAGGTTGAGTTTTCTTCAAAATCTATTTGGAAAACTTTTTGTAAACAGTGTAGGCCCTGAAAGAATGCGGCATCTGATCTGGGCCTGCACTATTTGCCAACAACCTGTTTTGGGGTTTCGGGTACTATATGGGTTAACCCTTATCCTGCTGTTCACAACAGCCCCTACCTTTGCAAACAGTGTATATCCAGAGCAGATTAGAAGCCGTCTGATCAGGATCTACACTGTTTGTCATGCAGTTTGTAAATTGAACAAATACATCAAGTAATTTGCTTGGTTGATAATCAGCAATGGGAGTGGCTTAATTAATTTATTCAGGGGGATAAAGGTTAAGTGTAGACCCCTGTTCTATGCAACTGCTCTTACAGATATACCAAACAGGCAGTCATAATAACTGCTTTCATAAGGAAATGGGGGTGGGGGGTGGGGTTGGGGTGAGTATGGCAGGGTCGCAAGGGAATCCTTTCCTCTTGATACATCATGCAAAAGCATGCGGATTCTGTGTTAGTTTTGCATTGCTCTTTTTGTGGGAAACAAGGCATAAACAGATTGACAAGTGCCATTTTGCTGTGCTTGAAAACATTTCGTTATGGCAATGCTAGGAGTGACTGTTGTTGCTATGGATATATCACTGGCCTGGTAACCAGGTGAGAAACACTTTATCCCAGGATCCTCTAGTGTTGCAGGTGATACTATTAACTAAGCCAGATCACCTGGCTGTTGGTAGGATACGAAATCCCTTAAACAAAAACAATATGCCAATCATGACAACTGTTGTCTGCTTTGTTGTCTGCTTTGTCATCTGCCTGTTGCTTTAAAACTTATTGTTGCAAACAGTGTGGACCCAGATCAGACTGCTCTTCGGAGCAGTCTCATCTGGGCCGACACTGTTTGCCCAGATCAGACTGCTCCTAAAGAGCAGTCTGATCTGGGTCCACACTGTTTGCCTGTAAGCAAAAATTTTTTTTAAAAGTTCGCAAAAGGATTCAGCAGATGACATAAACAGACAACACTTTTAGATGTAGTTTTCCATCGTATCTTGAGGGTTAATTCTTAAAACGCCAGTAACACTGTCATCTTCTTTGTTGTCTGCTGGTTACTTCAAAAGTCAATGTTGTAAACAGTTTGGACCCAGATCAGACTGAGAAATCAGGGTCAACACTGTTTGCCTGTATGCAAAAATGTGTTTGAAAAGTTTGCAAAAAGTGCAGCAGATGAAATAAACAGGCAACATTTTCAGATGCAGTTATTCACGGCATATCAAGGGTCAAACATGTGTTTTACATACCTCCGTAGTTCTGGAGGCAGCTGACCTTCCCCTGTTGTTGGACTACCACGACTGATATGTCTGGCATATTTCCGTACAGTTGGGTGATAATGCCTCTGAAAAAAAAAAACATGATGCAGGAAAGATAAAATGCATACGATAATTACCATTTGTATTCAGAAAGACAGACAGACAGACCTAGGTAAACAGTGGTGGGCGGACAATTTGGCCAGCGGACGATTTGGCCCGGACGATTTGGCCTAGGACAATGCGGCCTAGGACAATTTGGCCAGCCAAAAATATTGGGTAGGACAATTTGGCCAAATTATTTTTTTCCAAGTGTTTTACCTATTCTTATTCTATCAATTATTTCCTTAGCATTTTTTTTTTCAATTGGCTACATATTTTCGTCATATATGTCCTGTTCTTTCAGTCATTTTATTTGTCATTTCTTGGTCAGTCAACACTATTTAGGTCATATCAAGCAGGTCAGTTTACAATACGTAAGCGGTAAACCAGTACAATGCACATTCTTGATCAATCTTCATGAAAGAATGTTGCCGATCACAGTAGGTATCGAACCGACATCCAGTCAGATGCGCACCCGACTGAGCTACCGAGGGCGGCCTATAAGAGATTCTTTTTTTCTTTTTTTTTTTTGATTTGAGGTTTAATGTCCCCGTCAACACTGTAAAGGTCATTTTGGAGACGTTACTTCCAATTTTGTGGGACTTTTACCCGGCCTTGAGATGAAATGACATCTCAAGTCCTGCCGCCCAATGAAACCGACAGGGTTTATAAGCATGGACGGTCCGGCTCGCACCGCCTTGCCTGGGCAGGCTTATATCCTCTAAGCAGTTTACCAGTACTCATGTGCGGGTCGGTTTCAGCTCTGCGTGGAAGCATCATGCAGCCCATCTATTTCTTCAATCCTCGATGGGCGGGGGCCGGCCTATAGAGAAAGGGGAGACAAAATTAAAATAAAACAGAAAATACTCAGATACCTTCAATTCATTTAATATACAGTCAAACTAAATTGTGTCCATTTCATTTAAACTTGTTTGTGCAGAGTGATCTTGATCCACACTGTTTGCAAACATTATTCAAAACATTGTTGTGGGTTCAGAGTAAACTGTTGCCTCATCCGAGGCGATAATAACGTGCAGCCACAACATATACTTCTGACAAGAAATAAGAAAGTTTATCCCAAATTACCTTTGGAACACCTCCTAACAAGGATTTTTACAAAATCATACAAATATGTTATGGGTACATGTTTAGAGTTAATTAAAAATATCACAATGTATACACAAACAAACAAGTGTGAAAAAGGTAATAAAGAAAGCAAGGAAACATGACAAGTCAACGAAGCAGTTAGCCAGTTAACCATGCGCTAATTAACCATCCCAACAAATCCAACAAAAACAAAATCATTAAATTTATCCCTTTTTTTTTTTGGTATAGTTATCAATTATTATTAATTTGCTACTAAAGATTTTGGCCAGTCAGAAAGTTGTAATTTAAAAACAAAATAAAATTTCTAATTGATTAAAATCTTCTTCCACATATTCAAGCATTACTTTATATTGAAAACAAACCCAAAACATTAAATTGTCAATTTGAACTGGCCATTACATTTATCTGGCCAAATTGTCCTACCCAATATTTTTGGCTGGCCAAATTGTCCTAGGCCAAATCGTCCGGGCCAAATCGTCCGCTGGCCAAATCGTCCTATATTCGATGAGATGCCACACAATTGTCCTAGGCCAAATCGTCCGGGCCAAATCGTCCGCTGGCCAAATCGTCCTATATTCGATGAGATGCCACACAATGTGGCATCTCAACATTGTTTGGCATCTCATCAGGGTCTATACAGCTCATCCAGCTGTTTTGGACACAATATCCTGTTGTAAATTTTACTTGTACTTCTGGTTGTAAATTGTTCTTGTTCAAATTTTAGAACAAGTATGGAAAGGAGTTGAGGGTGTCAAAATAATTGGGCAAACAAGGAGTCCAAATTGACAAGGTGCAGAAAGAATGGCCAACAGTGTAGACCCTGATCAGACTGCAGGAGCAGTCTGAACTTGGTCTGCACTATTTGCTTAGCCTTTCTGTCCAAATACTTAGGATCATTACAGTAAATACTGTTTGAAGCCACAAGTCTACAGTCATACAGAGTTAAAATCCAATGGCTAAAACTCCAATGGCTTGGTAACCATGGTTGTTTCAAACTAGAACTCCAGTCCCTAGACATAATGCCACAAAACCATTTATATGTTTAGGAAAATTCAGAGTAAGCATACTATTATAATTGCCTCAATTAGTTTATTCTAATGAGTACATATAAGATACCTTTATTTGAAAAAAAAAAAAAAAAATATTTAAAAAAAAAAAAAAAAAAAAAAAAAAAACATTTCTCCATTGGGCCGCCTGACCTGTCACTATGGTTACTGTGAAAATCCTAAAATTTGGACATCTTAAAATCTTACTATAATTCTCCTAAAAGTTTAACAAATTTGTTTCACGATCCAGCAAGGAGTCCAAAATGTGCAGACAGAATGACAAACAGTGTAGACCCTGATCAGACTGCTCCTTCAGGAGCAGTCTGATCTGGGTCTACACTGTTTGCTTAGGCATAAATGTCCCAATACTTAGGATCACTTGGGTAACCTTCACTGGCTCATACCATCCTTGCATTACTGTAAACCCACCCTGTGACATAGTGCATTCTTTCATAATCACAAAACAGCTAATTTTCCGATGAAAATTTGTGATATTTTTCTTATTTAAACTAATAACATAGGTTGTGGGTGCTTTTTAGAACTGCCTTATTGAGGCGGTTCTAACAAGTACAAACAACCTACATCTTGGACAGAATTAAGCAAAATTGTGTATACACCTGTAAACCCCAGTTTTCTCTATAGAAATTGGGGTTAAGAGGGAGGGTCATTTCACGGACTTGTTAACATGGTGTTTACATGATCCAAAAACATTCATGGTCCCGAAAGTGTTTGAGGCATTGAAAATCAACTGTAGTAAAGTGAAACAAGAGCTGTCACTATAGGTGACCAATGCCCCCTGTGGGAGCCAATTTCTGAGTCTTTGCAAAATTTCAAAGGGAGATAATTCAGCCAAAAATGACAGAGTTATGGCCCTTGGTCAGAATGTAGCCCTTGTGATGGTGAATAAGTGTGTGAAGTTTCATGGGGCTAGGTCAAATACTTTTGAAGTTATGATTAGGGTTAAAGTTTTTGTGACGGACAGCCAGAAAAACAAACAAACAAACAAACAGACAGACAGGGAAAACACTATATGCCCCCCGAATCAAAGATTCTCGATGGGGCATAAAAAAGAAGAAAGCTGTTCAGAGTAACTAACCTGTAAATATGCAAGTTCCCAGAGTGCTGTATTATGTGCATTGCAATGTTCAGGGTCGTCTAACTCGGGTAGAAATACACCACTGCCCTGGGCGTCATTGTCAAATAAAATATCACAGTAGCTGTAGGTCTGAAAAGAAACAAGACAACAATATACCCTTTAACTTTCAAACACAAAATCAAATCTGCTTACAAATCAGGTTGAAGTAATTTACAAAACAGTCATGTCTAACCAATCCTTTCATCCCTGAATTTATAAAAGTGAACTCTTCCATCTTTGAATCTGGACACATCCATTCTTGTAAATAACACTTGGGCATCAGAGTGGCTTGCGTAGGTAGATTTAAAAACAAAATTCTCGTGCGTCGATTCGATGGGACTACTTGCAATTTTTAGGCTTCCCGTCGACTAGTTAATTTGACAGATAATTCCTCAACTGTCGTTTACTTTCGAGCTTTGACAATGATTAATATGAAAAGTATAAATATGATTTTATTCCAGTAAAAGTCTAAAACGGGATTTTTACATTCAGTGTATGCACATCATGGGTTTGAAAATGGCCATTATTCAACCCTACCAGTACCATCAGGAAAACGAAAAATACACAAATTTCATGTTCCTCGCGATTATTCTCACCTATATCATCACCTCTGGCATAGATTCATCTATCCACATGAAAATTTGTGCCAAAATCTGTGGATAACCATTTTTTTGTGCCATTTTTTTCTGACCACTTCCGGCCTGAGTCACCATGAAAATGTGTAGAAGGCCGTTTCCATCTTTCCAAAATGGGCCCCAAAATGTCAGTTTCAGTTAAATTTATGAAGAACAACTAACAAAATTCCTCTCATAACTCTTCAGCATGTTGATTTCAAGTCTTGTGATATAATACTGTATCTCCTTTAACAGAAGTAAGCCACACAAAGTTTGTTTACAATTTACATTACTGGTGACACGTCAAATCATCAACAATATGTCACTGCACTGAATGTGAATGTGTAAACTTTCAGTTTGTTCTGACGAAATCAGTGACGTCAAGAAAAAAATGAAGAACTGAATCAAAGGCCGCAAACTACTGATTTTTTTTTTTCAACTGAAAATTGCTCTCTCTCTCTCTCTCTCTCTCTGATCGATGGACTGAATTAATGTCTGGATACTTCTGTTTTTATTCTTGTTGAAAAACAGCATTCTCTCTCTCTCTCTCTCTCTCTCTCTCTCTCTCTCTCTCTCTCTCTCTCTCTCTCTCTCCATTGAATTCAAAGTCTGCATATTACTGTTACTTTTCAGGTTGAGAACAGGCAGTCTAGCCTCTCCCTCTCACTCTGTCTGACCGATTGACTGGATCAAAGTCTGCTTATAAATGTTTTTTTTTTTCTTATTTTCTGACTGAGAACTGGCATTCGTCTCATCTCTACCCCCTCCCCACTCTCTCTCCTTCTCTCTCTCTCATATGTAAAGCACAGATGGTGAATGTAAGTTATCGAGACACGTCATGTGCGAACTGCTAAACTTGAAGCAAAAATAGCTCTCAGTCGACAGCAGATTTCCCAAATAAAACACGCTCACGACAACTCCCACTCAGCTGAATGACGGACTGATATGTTTTTGACATGTATGCAAAAAATCAGCCGAGTCTGGAGGTGACCATTTTTTGTGCCATTTTTTCCCAAGGCGGGTATCACAATACGGCGACGTCAAGAAATCGGGTGGTGCTGTTAATGAGGCATCTGCTCCGTCAGTTTAAGATCTCTGCCTTAATTTAAAGGCTTAAGAAAAGACGATTCTCATTAACCGTCTTTTTTTTTTCACCATGTCCCATCTCGGACCAGAATATTGAGGGCACAAAGTCACCGGAAGTTCGAAAGGTTTTCTTCCTTATTTTTTCTGACAAAATAGAGTCCAAAATGGCGGAAGCAGATTGTGAAAAGAATCATAGCAACATCCCTTGGTGACGTCCTACTGTAAGGGTTTGGTTACCGTAAAATCTCCTAAAATTTTGACAAATTTGTTTCTTGCAAGAAGTCCAAAAAGCGCAGACTGAATGGCAAACAGTGTAGACCCTGATCAGACTCCTACTTCTCTGATCTCGGTCTGCACTGTTTGCTTAGGCCTGCCAGTTCCAATACTTATGATCATTACAGTGGTTAAACAATCATGTTAAATCCAAACAAGAATGTATAGACTGTATAGAACAAGAGCTCCGCAAGCAGGGCAACATATGCCTGTGGAAAGTAGTCTGATACAGCACATATACTGACAAATAGTAAGAGAGGTTTGCCAAAAAAGAAAAGTTTACGGACGGAGGGACAGACAGGCGAATATAATTCTGTAAATAATTGGTAAACTATAACTTTAAAACAAAATATGCTGCTTCATACCATGGTCCAACTATATATCAGCATTCAGTTTGATGGGATGAAAACTAAAGGAGGAATTAGCCGAAATGGAGTTTACAGATATTATGACAGGGGCATAACTCTGCTAATATTTACTAGACTGTTACCTCAAAATGGTATGCACTGCTCCACATCATGGTGTAATCTTTTACAAAGTTTCAGCTTGATCTAATAAAAACTACAGGAGTTAGCTTACCAAATTTTCAAAGGGACATTACTGCTAATACAGTGAAATTCCGATATTAACCCTTTTTGTACCAAATGGAATCTTCCTCCTCATATATAGCAGGAATCCATTCCAAAATTAAGGGGTGTCAGGTTGTTTTTTCTATAAAATTTATTTTGAAAATGGCTTAACTTTTCACAAACAGTATAGGCCCTGATCAGACGCCGCGTTCTACGGCGTCTGATCTGGGCCTGCACTGTTTGCCACCTAGCCCTTTTGGGTTTTCGGTACTAAATGGGTTAAGACAACCTAAAATTAAGACTAATTTTGCTTTAAAAAGCCTATTTATGAGGGTGCACTTATTCTGTCTTCATTTTTCTGCCTACAATGTCCTCTGGTCAGAGACCCCTTTGGGACTGTTCAAAAGTGGTCCCAAAGGTGGTCTTAATATAGGAATTTTACTGTATTTTGTGGAATGTCACCACAAAACAATATATGCTGGTCACTGTCTAACTATAAATCAAGTTTCAGCTTGGTTGGATGTAAATTGTAGAACTCAGCAATAAAAGTGAAGTTCACTGGAATTTTCAAAACAATTACTGTAATGTTACTACACCTGTGGACACAAAAGCGTTCCAACTTTGATGAGCTTCATTTCATTCTGACTTGAAACATCATTCAATATATCCTAACATCCTATCAGTCAGCTGCCAGACAGAAAAAAAATCAAAACACAAGGTGGTGTACATTTCATTGCTGACTCTTGCACTGCCCAATCAAAATACATCTCAAATGTCAATCAGGAAGTATTTTCCAAATATGACATTTGCTTGTCAAACTAACTTGATGCAAAGGGATTCATTGAAAGTTATTTCATTGGAGTTTGAACGCTTTTGTGTCCACAGGTGTAAGTAATGGGATAGACAGGCCTAAGGGAACAGTGCAGACACAGATCAATCTGATCAGATGGAATTCCATTCCATCTGCACCTTTTGGACACCTTGCTGATTATGAAACAGATTTTAAAATTTTAGGAGAATTACAGCAGATCCACAATTTGTCTGCATTTTTATTATTTTGACAGTACAAGGTGATCCATTTCAGACTTATACATAACAGCAGTTGTGTAAGGTGGCTTACTATGATAAAATTCCTAATTGCTGCCATAAGACCTAAAGCTCCCTCTGGTGTCTGCTGTAGAATTAGGGTAGATAACCTCTTCAAGAACGACAATATTCTCTGTTGTGATACCTGCAAATATAAGTCAAAAATGAGTGTCTACCAATTCTGGATAAGGGAAAAGTGTTACTTAACATACAGCTCATTCAACTGCTACATATACATGTATTCCTAAAGCAGATGGCAAGCTAATTTTCAAAATGATTTGCGTAGTAAATAATATCTGACATTACACATGAATTTTCTGCTGTCTACTAATTATGTGCCTAACATGAAAAATAGATCCAATTTTGGACCTTTGAGTGTGATCCGGTCTCATCATGGTTAACATTTCTGCAAAACACAGTAATTGTTTGTTTGTTTGATTTGAGGTTTAACGTCCCCGTCAACACTGTAAAGGTCATTTTGGGGACGTTGCTTCCAATTTTGTGGGACTTTTACCCGGCATTGAGATGAAATGACATCTCAAGCCCTGTCGCCCAATGAAACCAATAGGGTTTATTAGCATGGACGGTCCGCCTCGCACCGCGGTTCCTGGACAGGCTTAGATCCTCCAAGCGGTTTACCAGTACTAGTGTGCGGGACGGATTCAGCTCTGCGTGGAAGCATCATGCAGCCCATATATTTCTTCAAGCCCCTATGGGCGGGGGCGGACAAAACACAGTAAAATTCCTATATTAAGACCACCTTTGGGACTGTTCAAAAGTGGTCTTAAAGATCACTTTTGAACAGTCCCAAAGGTGGTCCCTGGCCATAGGACATTGTAGGCAGAAAATACAAAGTAAAATTAAGTGTACCCTTCAAAATAAGCCTTTTATAGCAGAATCAGTCCTAATTTTAGGTGGTCTTAATAGCGGAATTTCACTGTAATTTCTAAAGCCATCAAGGAATGACAAAGTTATGGACCAGACATAAAAACTAGACCCTAATTTGGACAGTTGACTCATCAACCCTATTTTGGGCAGTTACCCCCAAGTGTGATGATGCCCTTGCAGCTAAGGGCCCAAGTCTTGCACGCAGCACACCGTCTCATGACGGTAAACAATTCTGCAAAATAATTCCTAAATCCATAAGGGAATGACAAAGTTACAAACCAGACACCAACAATGTCCCTATTTTTTACCTTTGACCTCTGAGTGTGACCTTGACCTTGAAGCTATGGACATGAGTCTTGTGCTTAACACAATGTCTCACGATGGTTAATAAATCTGCCAAGTAAGTTCAAGATCCATCAAAGAATGACAAAGTTATGGACTGGACACAAAAAAATAGTCCCCGTTTTTTACCTTTGACCTCTAAGTATGACCATGATCATAGAGCTGGGGACCTGAGACTTCAGAAAAACAAATCATCTGATTATGACAAAGCAATAGGCCTTATTTTGACATTTGACCAACAAGTGTGACCTTGACACTGAGTCTTGTGGGCAAAGCATTGTCTCATAATGGTTAACAAATTTGCCAAGTAATTTCAAAATCAATCAAAGAATGACTAGATTGCAGACCGAAAACGAAAAATAGTCCCCATTATACCTCTGACCTCAAAGTGTGACCTTCACCCTTGAGCTTTATACCTGAGTTGTGCTGACATACGTGAAGGTTAACATTTCAACCAAGCAACTCCAAAAGCCCTAAGGAATGACAAAGTTATGGACTGGACACAAAAAATTGGCCCTATTTTTGTCCTTTGACCTCTAAGTGTGACCTTGACCTTGAAAAGACCTGGGTCTTGCATAAGACACGTGGTGGTTAACATTTCTGAGGGATAACAATGTTATGCTGCAAATACAATAAAATAAAAGACAATACAGGGTAAACACTCTATGCTGTCTGCTATTGGCAAGGGCATAAAAATCAGGGGCGAGTTGTTCAAAACTAACGACGTCGTTACTTAACAAATCGTTAAAACTTTGATCATTAAATATGGCAAATATGCTAAAATTTTTGCTGAAAAAATGTGAGCAGCTTTTGCGGATGCAAAAGCTGCTCACATTTTTTCAGCAAAAATACCAAAATTAATGATATTGTACTTGCTAGAGGCGTTAACAATATGACCACTAACGAGCTCGTTAAGCTAACAATGCTTTGAACAACTGGCCCCAGATTGTTGTCTGCTCTATGTAATGTCAACACTTCTTTCTACAAAAAATGAATAAAAAATATCAGATTGTCTCCTCTACGATTTGATGTAATATCAAGCCTAATAATTCCCCGCAGGATTTAATGTAGCCTACCTGTCGCTTTCTTTTGTTAACCATAACATCCAAACACTCTAAAACAATGGGAATATCGCCACATGTACATCCTGAAAGCAAAAAAAAAAAAAAAAAAAAAAATAGAAATGTGTCAATATGACACCTCACCCCAAAAGACTCATATTACAATAACACCTGCATTGGATAGCATAACTTGCCTGAAAAAGTTTCCTTGAGGTCATTGGCATAGGTTGGGGTATTGCTAATTAAACCTTTGAAAAACAACTATCATCATACCAAATATGAACTCAATTTATCAAATGGTTTGGAAAATGTGAGCTCTTAAAAATGTTAAAATTAAAAATTTCTAAGTCTGAAACCTTGACCTCATGGGACAGAGGCGGGGTTATGGCTAGGGCTGGCTAATCGGAGCTGAAAAGATTATCAGTCCTGTCATTGCGATCGATAATCGATTAGTAATCACTAAAGTTTTTGTCATTATTTTACCTTTCTGGCTTTCTGTCTGGGCATGCCTCTTACCATATGTTGCACTTTACCATATGTATATTTGAACAGACAGGCCCGAGCAAACAGTGTAGACCCAGATGAGACGCCGCATAATGACGCGTCTCATCAGAGTCTGTACTGTTTGCCACTCATCCAGCTATTTTAGGCATAACTTTGTTTAGTAAATTGTACGGATCAAGTAATCGATTAAAAGCAAATCTGAAATGAGAATCATTTTTGTGGTATTTATCGATCGATTAATCGATTATACAATTAATTGTGTCAGCCTTAGTTATGGCTGAATGAAACTTTTGATCTGTATCTATCATCATTCCAAATATGAAGCAAATCCATCAAATGGTTTAGGAAATATGATCTCTAAAAAGACATAACATAAAATCGGCCATAACGTGGGAAAAAGATGCCTTTGTGCATGTGCATTCAGCAGTCTAAAAATAGTCTATTCACAAAAAGTCTGAATAAATCCTCACTCTGTCTACATGAAGTAGCTTGAGTTTAATAACCATCCATATAGGGCAAAGTGACAACTCTGATCAGACTACACAGAGGCACAGACTGGTCTGAGTCTTTGCAGAACCCATTTAATACTGCTTTTTTATGATATTCATAGTTTTGGTTAAATTACCATTCATATATATGGGGTGCAGATGCACAGACTGATCTAAGCAAAATTTAGTGGGAATGGGTACACCTTCAGTAGGAGGCAATTCCTGCAAAAGTATTTTTGTCTCCCATGTAGATAGGGGCCAACTCTTTAAGGAAAGAATTTGCTCCTGAGGAGCAAATTCTTTCCTTTAAGAGTAGACCCCTTTTCAGTGGGACAGGGCTTATAGAAAGGTGAACAGGAAGTCACGAAAGTCCACTTTAAACATGGCAGAATATTGATATTAATATTGATGTGTTCTGATTTTTATAGAAATGGACGATACACTACCTGCATGGACATGAAAAAGGTTTGTATAAAGATGTTTGTAAAACTTCATAGGGTCTATATTCAAAGCAGACCCCTGTCCCGACAGAATGGTGAAAGCTGTCTGAACACAGTGAAGAGATTCTCTGTAGGATAAGTCCTGAAATAGAATGGTGTCAGAAGTTTGAAAAGTCAGCGTCAATATCTATTTACCGTATGTGTTCAGACAGACACGCCTGAGCAAACAGTGTAAACCCATATGAGAAGCCGTGCAGAATGTGGCATTTCATCAGGCTCTACACTATTTGCCACTCATGATTTAGCGATTTTATTGACATAATTGTACAGTAAAATGCCTAAATTAAGACCACCTTTGGGACTGTTCAAAAGTGGTCTTAAAGACCACTTTTGAACAGTCCCAAAGGTGGTCCCTGACTAGAGGACATTGTAGGCAGAAAACACAAAGAAAAATTCAGTGTACTATAATAAGCATTTTATAGCAGAATTAGTCCTAATTTTAGGTGATCTTAATTGTTTGTTTGATTTGAGGTTGAACGTCCCCGTCAACACTCTAAAGGTCATTTTGGAGAAGTTGCTTCCAATTTTGTGGGACTTTTACCCGATATTGAGATGAAATGACATCTCAAGCCCTGTCGCCCAATGAAACCAATAGGGTTTATAAGCATGGAAGGTCCGACTACTGCATTGCCTGGGCAGGCTTAGATCCTCTAAGCAGTTTACCAGTATTCGTGTGTGGGTCGGTTTCAGCTCTGTGTGTTAGCATCATGCAGCCCATCTATTTCTTCAAGCCCCATGGGCGGGGGCTTTAGGTGATCTTAATAGCGAATTTCACTGTACTTGTTCAAATTTAAGAACAGGTATGGTGACTTTTAGGTGACAGAATATTTAGGGTAAATACGGTACCATATGGGCTATTGCAAGCCAAGAGGTGTCTTCAGTTATGTCAGGCCTCATACTGCCCACGCTTTTCCATGCCTGAAAGGCCCGATTTTGCAGCTTCAACCCTTATCCTGCTGAACAAGACAACTATATCACCTTTGCAAACAGTGTAGATCAGATCAGATGGCTTCTGAAGAACTTCTGAAGAAGCCATCTGATCAGGATCTACACTGTTTATAATGCCATTTGTGAAAATATCAAGTAATTTGGTTGACTTATAGTCAGAAATGGGTGTGTGGTAATGGATTTATTTAGCAGGATAAGGGTTAAATAGTTTTTTAAACAGACTATAGGCACAAAAATCAAAATTTAAAAGCCTGAAATCAAGAAAAAAATCAAGCTCTAAAAGCCTGAAATCCTGCAAATGCCAGAAAACTAGACAAAAGTGCCCAGTGGGGCACGTATACCCGCGGCCAGTGCCATCACCTCAGCTCAGCTGAACCAAGTAGTCATACTGGTTGTTGCTACCAAATTTTAAGTCTCTATGTACAGTAGTTATTGAGAAATCTTTGACACAAAATAATAAAAATATACACTATTAAACAGCAAGAACTACAAAGGGAAATAACTCTAAAAGGCCTGACCCCTTGGCCCTTATTTTCTTTCCCACAATACAACTATTCATACTGATCATGTTTGCAAAATTTCAAGTTTCTATGTACAGAAGTTATTGAGAAATCTTTGACACAAAATAAAAATATACACTATTAAACAGCAAGAACTACAAGGGAAATAACTCTAAAAGGCCTGACCCCTTGGCCCTTATTTTCTTTCCCACAATACAACTAGCCATACTGATCATGTTTGCAAAATTTCAAGTTTCTATGTACAGTAGTTATTGAGAAATCTTTGACACAAAATAAAAATATACACTATTAAACAGCAAGAACTACAAAGGGAAATAACTCTAAAAGGCCTGACCCCTTGGTCCTTATTTTCTTTCCCACAATACAAGTAGTCATACTGATCATGTGTGCAAAATTTCAAGTTTCTATGTGAAGCAGTTCCTGAGATATCTTTGACACAAAATAATTGTTTAGGGACAGACAGACAGACAGACAGACGGAAAAGACAAAAACTATATACCCCCATTGCATACCGGGGGTATAAATATGAGGCCAGTTATGTGGGCTCAGCGAAGTCTAAAATCAGTCTATACACAGAATATTGTAAAAATCCTAAAAATTCTGACACTTTGAGGACTAACTATAATTCTCCTAAAATCTTAATAAATCTGTTTCACTTTCCAGCAAGGAGCCAAAAAGGTGCAGACAGAATGACAAACATTGCAGACCCTGACCAGACTGCTCCTGTTATCTGGGTCTGCATTTTGCTTAGGCATATCTGTCCCAATACATAGCAACATTACATTAGTCAGAATGCAACTACAGTAAAACCTGTCTTAGTGGCCACCTCTATTAAGCAAGCAACCTGTCTTAAGCAAGTAGGCATTTGGTTCCCGAAAAAGGCAAATATGTTAAAGTCCACCTGTATTAAATTACCACCTGTCTTAAGCAAGCACATTTTGGTTATCCCTTAGGTGCTTGCTTAATACAGGTTGGACTGTACTGTTAATCCTCTTTAACCGACATTCGTTATAATGAATCCTTAGCTTGAGGCTTAGCCTTGGTTCCCATCGTTGCTGACATCCCTCGGATTGGGAGCACCTTTACTGAATCCCTAGTAACCTAGCAACAGATAAGCTAAGTATTTTGTGATAAATGAAGGCTAGTTTTTGTCAGTTCCCCATAAAAATCTATGTTGTGGCTATTCATTAGAACCGCCTCACCGAGGCGGTTCTAATGAATACCCACAACATAGGTTTACATGGAGAAATAAGGAAAAATATCCTTCAATTATCAAAAATACTTACCTTCTCTGTAGCTCTGTAGTTATGAAAGATTCTTGTAAACAAAAACTCCAAGAAACAAATGTGACAGATACAGTTAAATTCTGCTTTTAAGACCACCTAAAATTAAGACTAATTCTGCTTTAAAAAGCTATTTAGTAAGTTGCAGATATTCTTTCTTTGTGTTTTCTGCATACAGTGTCTGATGATTGGAGACCCACTTCGGGACTGTTCAAAAGTGGTCTTAAAGACCACTTTTGAACAGTCCCAAAGGTGGTCTTAATATAGGAAATTTACTCTATTTGTTAAAATCGCCTCAACGAGGTGATTCAAACAAATGTCTACAACATTTGATTCTCTGAGTAATTCAGAGAAAAAGGCTCTTTATTACCTATCATACCCCTAACAGGGATTCTTTATAACTGCAAATTCTTTGAAATGGCTGGTCTTAGTGTTAACTGTGTGTACACATCTGAAGTCATATCTGTGTTTGAAGCAGCTTGCATTACGATAACATACCCGTGCGCCATTGTGCATTTTATCACATCTCCAAAATGGCTACTTTTTTATGAAAATCCGCGACATTTTTCTTATTTATATTGCAAACATAGGTTATGGGTGCTCGTTAGAACCGCCTCATTAATGAGGGGGTTCTAACGAGTACCCACAACCTATGTCTTGGATTAAAAATAAGAAAAATAATGTTTACCCCCTTAAACCCCAGTTTTCAATATAGAAAGTGGGCTGTTAAGGGGTGTTCATTTCACGGACTTGTTCATGTGATGTCTGTAAATTTTGCGACCATTTTCTTTTGTTTGTTTGATTTGAGGTTTACCATTCCCGTTAACACTACATGTATTTAGGTCATTTTGCTTCCCATTTTATGGGACTTTTAGATGCAATGGCATTTCAATCCCTGCCGCCCAATGAAACCCACAGGATTTATATCCATGGACAGTCAGATTTGCACCACTTTGCCTGGGCAGGCTTAGACCTTCTAAGTGGTTTACCAGTACTCATGCGCTGTTGGTTCAGCTCTGCATGGAAAGATCATACAATCAAATCTATTTCTCCAAGCCCTGATGGGTGGGAGCATAACAAATTTTCTCCAGGGCCCAGTTGTTCAAAGCATTGTTAGCTGAACAAGACTATTCGCGATCATAATGTTAACTGTTCTAGTAAGACTGAGTACAATATCTAATGCACTGGTATTTTTGCTGAAAAAATGTAAGTAGCAAGCTTTTGCAAATGTAAAAGTTACTCATACTTTTTTCAGCAAAAATATTGGCATATAAGCCAAGCTAAACAATCAAACTTTTAATGATATGTTTACTTATAAAATTGTTAGTTTTGAACAACTGGCCCCACGTCTCCAAATAAGCATATACATGCATATTGTTGGTACCCTATTTGTTAGAACAGCCTCAGGGAAGGAATTCTAACGATTAACCTCAACATATGTCTTTAAAAGGAAAAAGGCAAATCTATTATGAGATTGAACTCAACATTATCAAGTACTCTCCATACGTGTTTCCCTGATTTGAAGGGGAATGGATAAACCTTCAGGGGATTGATTGCTTGTTTGGGGTTAATGACATGCCAACCCTTGTGGGTCATTTTGTGTCATCTCCCAGAGAAAGGGACAAAAGAGATTGAAGAGATAGTAGAGGAGATGAAAATGAGGGACAGAAATGAAAGGAAGAGTTTAGAAACAGAAGAAACAACAACACTACCCTTACCCGCTGCAAGGACAGCAGGCCTTGCCCAACAGTAAGCAATATCAGTTGAACACCCCAATGATGCAAGATACAGCCACCTTTGCCTCACCCAACCACACCCTCTCAGAGGGTTTAAGTTCATATGATTGCAAAAAAAAGATCTAAAACTTGTCTCCTTTTTAACCCTTATCCTGCAGTTCATGATAAACCATACCTTTGAAAACAGTGTAGATCCAGATCAGATGGCTTCTTCTGAAGCCATCTGATCAGGATCTACACTGTTTGTCAAGCCGTTTGTGAACTGAAAGAATACAGTAAACCAAGTATTTTGATTGGTTGAGTCAGCAGGATAAGGGTTAAAATGGCTGAAAATAGTATTTACTGCCCCTTACAAGAATTAAACACTTACATCAGACTGGATCAATTCATTAAATACTGAGAAAAGGTCATCAAAGAAATCTACATTGATCAGATGGGCAAACCTGAAATGAAATCAATTTTGTTACATGTTAAATCTATGAACCATGTTCCAAACTAATACCAATATCCCTTACAAAGCCTGATTACAACCTATAGAATTTTTAAGTTTTTTTTTTATATATTACTTTGCAAGAGAAAACAAAGCTTGAAATTTCTTTGGCAGAAGAAGATAAACCTTATCTTCTCTCCAAAATACAGTCGAACTTCGATGGCTCGAACTACTTTGGGACCATGAAAATTTGTTCGAGACAGCGGTAGTTCGAGCCACATATTAGTGCCATACCAGGAGGCATAATGCTGATAATTGTGGATATGTTTTCGGTGTTCTCTATTATAAATGTACGCTGTGTGTACTCATTAGAATCGCTTCATCAAGGAGATTCTAATGAGTACACACAGCATACATTTGCAAGATAAATGGACTAAATCTTACTAAATTACCCCTGTATCATATTTAGAGGAACCCCCTGCGGACTCAAGAACAGGTTCGACCCATCCATGGTAAACGAGCCATCGGAGTTTGAGCCATCTAAGTTTTATTGTATCTGATTTGAAAGAAGATTGCCTGCTGGTCTGCTGAAATTTGCTTTGTATTGTAGGGCCAACCTTACAACAAGTGGGTATCTATGTACCACACTCTAGTTTCACATATCAAACAAGACATGATGAAGACAACAATGATGATGATAATGATGTTTGCAAGATCATGATGATGATAATCATCATCATCACCAACTGTCATCCATTTCATCATCATCATCATCATCATCATCATCATCATCATCATCATCAGATAACATTGTGATCATTTCTCTCTATTCTGACTTTTGCATAGCTCTTTATGAGCAACTAAAGCCAAAACTGGAAAATGAAAACAAAACAAGAGGGCCATGATGGCCCTGGATTGCTCACCTGATCCATAGTGTAACAAGTGGGCCCTGGGGAGGGCCATTTTTGGCCCCATGGCTATAATTTGCATAATCTTGAGAAAGGTCTAAAAGGTGAAGCGTCATACCAAATATCAAACTTTCAAAGACCGGAGCCTTCTGGTTTCAGACAAGAAGATTTTTAAAGGTTTTCCTTATATTTATATAAGTCTATACAAAACCTGTGGGCCCCGGGGTGGGGCCATTTTTGGCCCCAGGACTATAATTTAAACAATCTTGGTAGAAATCCACAAGACGAAACTTCATACCAAATATCAAAGACCTTGACCTTCTGGTTTCAGACGAAGAAGATTTTGAAAGGTTGTCCAAATAAAAGTCTTTGTAAAACAAGTGGGCCCATTTTTGGCCCGAGGGCTATAATTTGAACAATTTTAGTAGAGGTCCACTAGACAAAGCTTCATACCAAATATCAAAGAACTGAGCCTTCTGGTTTCAGACAAGAAGATTAATAAAGATTTTCCCTGTATAAGTCTATGTACAAAGCTAAGTTGGTCTCCGGGAGGGGCAATTTTTGACCCCAGGGCTATAATTTGAACAACCTTGATAGAGGTCCACTAGATGAAGCTTCATATCAAATATTAAAGACCTGAGCCTTCTGGTTTCCAAGAAAAAAGATTTTCCCTATATAAGTCTATGTAAAATCAAAGGGCCCCTGAGCGGGGGCATTTTTGGCCTCAGGGCTATAACTTGAACGATCTTGATAGAGGTCCACTAGATGAAGCTTCACACCAAATATCAAAGAACTGGGCCTTGCAGTTTCAGAGAAGAAGATTTATAAAGATTTTCACTATATAAGTCTAAGTAAACCCAAGGGCCCCGGGGCTTGGGCATTTTTGGCCCCTGGGCTATAATTTGAATATTCTTGATAGAGGTCCACTAGATGAAGCTTCACCACACCAAATATCAAAGACCTGAGCCTTGCGGTTTCAGAGCAGAAGATTTTAAAAGATTTTCCCTCTATAAGTGTATGTAAAACCATAGGTCCACTAGATGAAGCTTCACACCAAATATCAAAGACCTGGGCCTTGCGGTTCCAGAGAAGAAGATTGTTTAAGCTTTTCCCTATATAAGTCTATGTAAAACCAAAGGGCGCCGGGGCGGGGGCATTTTTGACCCAAGGGCTATAATTTGAACAATCTTGGTAGAGGTCCACTAGATGGAGCTTCACACCAAATATCAAAGACCTGGGCCTTGCGGTTCCAGAGAAGAAGATTGTTTAAGCTTTTCCCTATATAAGTCTATGTAAAACCAAAGGGCGCCGGGGCGGGGGCATTTTTGACCCAAGGGCTATAATTTGAACAATCTTGGTAGAGGTCCACTAGATGGAGCTTCACACCAAATATCAAAGACCTGGGCCTTGCGGTTCCAGAGAAGAAGATTGTTTAAGCTTTTCCCTATATAAGTCTATGTAAAACCAAAGGGCGTTGGGGCGGGGGCATTTTTGACCCAAGGGCTATAATTTGAACAATCTTGGTAGAGGTCTACTACATGAAGCTTCATACCAAATATCAAAGACCTGGGCCCTGCGGTTTTAGAGAAGAAGATTTTTTAAGATTTCAGTAAAAAAAATCTATTTTTGGCTCCTGTGACTTGGATGTGCAGCGGACTGGAACCATTTGAACAACTTTGAAAGGAATCATTCGTGTGAAGTTTGGTCGAAATTCGATCAGTGGTTTAGGAGAAGATGTTGTTTGAAGAAAAAGTTTACGGATGCACGGACGGATGCTTGACAGACAAAAAGTGACCCCAAAAGCTCACCTCATCACTATGTGACAGGTGAGCTAACAAAAACAGACGATTTACCACACAATACTAAACTACTACTGTTTTAATGAGAAAACAAGAGGACCATGATGGTCCTATATCACTCACCTGAACCAAGAAATTTGCATGTGGGTCCCGGGATTGGGCAATTTTTGGCCCCAGGTGTATACTTTGAACAATGTTGGTGCCACCTTGGTGTAGTAAATGAATATCAAAGGAATAGGCCTTCTGGTTTTAGACAAGATGATTTTTAAATGTTTTTCCTATATAAGTCTATGTAAAACCAGTGGGACCCGGGGCAGGAGCAGGCAGGGCCATTTCTGGCCCCGGGCTATAATCTGAAAATCATGGTAGAGATCCACTAGATGAAGATTCATACCAAATATCAAAGACCTGGGCCTTCTGGTTTCAGACAAGATTTTCAAAGGTTTTCCCTATGTAAGTCTATGTAAAAGCCTGTGAGCGCCGGGTCATTTTTGATCCGAAAGCTATGAATTGAACAATCTTGGTAGAGTTCCACTAGATGAAACTTCATACCAAATATCAAAGACCTGGGCCTTCTGGTTTCAAACAAGAAGATTTTTAAAGCCTTTCCCTTTGTAAATCTATATAAAACCGTTGGGGCCACTTTTGGCCCCATGGCACTAATTTGAACAATCTTGGTAGAGGTCCACTGGATGAAGAGTCATACCAAATACCCAAGACCTTGCCTTCTGGTTTCAAACAGGAAGAGTTTTAAAGGTTTTCGCTATGTATGTCTATGTAAAAGCAGTGGGCCAAAGGCGGGGCCAATTTTGGCCCCAGGGCTATAATTTGAAAATCATGGTTTGGGTCCACTAAAAGAAGCTTCATTCCCAATATCAAACACCTGAGCCTTCTGCTTTCAGACAAGAAGACTTTTGAAGGTTTTCCCTATATAAGTCCATGTAAATCCAGTGGGCCCCGCCCAGAGGCCATATTTGGCCCATATTTGGAACAACCTTGTTATAGGTTCACTAGATGAAGCTTCATACCAAATAACAAAGACCTGGGCCTTCTGGTTTCAGACAAGACGATTTTTAAATGTTTTTCCCATTAAGTCTATGTAAAACCAGTGGGACCCGGGGCGGGAGCAGGCAGGACCATTTCTGGCCCCGGGCTATGATTTGAACAATCTTTGTAGAGGTCCACCAGATGAAGATTCTTACCAAATATCAAAGACCTGGGCCTTCTGTTTTCAGACAAGAAGATTTTTAAAGGTTTTCCTTATTTTCCCCTTTTTGTTGCCATGGCAACCAGAGTTCTGCAAGGAATGTAATTCTTTGAACATCTTTGAGAGAGGACCATCCAAAGAACATTTCTGCAAGTTTGGTCAAAATCTCAGTGGTTTAGGAGATGTCATCTAAAGGATTTGTGAACAGACGGACAGACGACGAAGGACGGTGAGGGTTTTTATAGAGCTACCATAATTATCAAAAGTATTGGGAAAGGTATAGGTCTAAGCAAACAGTACCCAGATGGGACTGCTCCTGAGCATTCAGATCAGGATCTACACTGTTTCCCCATTCCAGCTGCACTTTTTGGACTCCTTGGTGGGTCATGAATCAAATTTATTAAAATTTTAAGAGAAATGCAACAAGTCTTCACGGTGTCCAAAGTTTTAGGATTTTTATCATATATCAGTTTTTTTTGTCATTTTGTTTTTGTGTTTTATGATCCATTAAAGATTACTTCTCTTATTTTCAGCAGAGGGGGTGCAAAAAGCCTTAGTACTGGAGAAAAACCACTGGACCTTCCGCTGCAGAATTTGGCATCTCGCACGTGACCCAAGACAGTGCTCTTACTCACTAGGCCATGGAGGCCTGTTAGATCTATATCATACTAAATCCATCATTTGGTTTGGCAAATATGATCTCTAAAATTCCATGCCAAAGCCAGCACCATTTCCGATGCAGCGAGCATGCAATAAGCTCTTCCTGGGCTTAATCTAAGTAAAGCAGGAAATGTTCATATGAAAAAGCCCACTCTTAAAGCCATTTTTAACAATCTTATTTCTTATGGGCTTAATCGCAAAAAGATTTCTCACAAAGAAAGGTACATTTAGTTTCTTTGCTGGGCTTTATCCTATGTCTGCCCAAAATTGTAAACAGTTTGCTGAACAACTCAAGTCAAAACCTATTTTAACCATTATCCTGCTGTTCACGACAACCCCTACCTTTGCCAACATTGTAGATCCTGATCAGATGGCTTCTAAAGAAGCTATCTGATCAGGATCTACAGTGTTTGACATAGTGAATTTGCAGGAATAATGATTTGCTACAGGCACTCAACCCTTCAAGCACTAATATCTTATTTTCAGTGAAAATAAGGTTTGACAGGACTTGAATAAGAGCCCCCCCAAGCGAATTTGTGTCTTCGAGCATTCCGTCATTACAAATTTTAACTGCTTATGCCCAGCCATTCAGAGGGGCCAGGGATATGGCTTTCTGTCTGAATGTTCCTCTTGATTCACTGCTTGTATGAGCGAGCAGCGAAGGTTCTGGCGAGACTGCGTTGATGCGCAGGCTCGCCTGAACCTTCGCTGCTCACATAGGCGCTAAGTACCCAAATTGCTTGACGGGGCCCATATGCAAAACCAAACCTTATTTTTTGCTGAAAAACAATGAAAAATTACATTGTCACCTGCTCTAGAATTTTCTACATTACTTGAAGAATTAAAGTACAATTACATTTTCACCTTACCCTGCTGAATAATATAATAAGCCGCACCCATTTCTGACTATCAGCCAATCAGATTATATGATATGTTTTTGTTCAAATTCACAAACTGATTGACAAACAGTGTAGAGATGGATCAAATGGCTTCTTCATAAGCAAACTGGACTGTAAAGGTAGGGAAAGTCGAGAACAGCAGGTTAACCCATTTTGTACCGGAAACCCCAAAATGGGTACCCTGGCAAACAGTGCAGGCCCAGATCAGACGCCGCAGAATGCGGCGTCTGATCAGGGCCTCCACTGTTTTCTAAAAGTTCAGTCATTTTCCAAATAAATTTTGATGAAAACACAAACTGACAACCCTGAATTTTGAAATGAACTCCTGCTATATAAAAGGAGGAAGATTCCATTTGGTACAAAAAGGGTTAAGGGTAGAGTTTCCATCCGCTACCAAAACTAGAGCTGTCAGTGAAACTGACTAGGGCCCCGGCAGCGCTATCAGAGGAGTAGGAAAATTTGTGGATGGACAGACAGACAGACGGACGGACAGAGTGATTACTATAGGGCACCCACACTTTCAGTGCAGGGCCCTAATAATTCATAATCTTCCTCCTGTCAACCTATACTTTCCTAGGATCCAAATACATGCATGGATCACTGGGAAAACAGTGAGACCCAGATCAGAGGCCATAAAATATGGCCTCTGATCTGGGACTACACTGTCTGCTTACAAAAGCATGCAAGATGATGGGAATTTTTGTCATAAACGAACATACACCACTGTGTCTGGGAATGGACAGGGCCACAATCATAAAAAATATTCCATTTATCATACAAGTTCAGTCTAAAAGCTTGCTTTCCCAGGTGGGGCCCCTGAGGGATACATAATACATTACTTATGACTGTCAACTGAGCCGAAATACAATGAAAGGTACGATTTGGCATGTATGATCAGGGAATATTCAGACCGTCCTGTAAGTCACAGGAAGTCCAATACTCTGCTGATAGTTCAGGGTTCTATATGACTTTTACAACCTGCAAAGACTCAGATCACCCTGCACTTCAGTGCAGGCTGATCTGAGTCTTTGCTGGTTCCTCCAGCCAACTTGTCTGAGTCTTTGCTGGTTCCTCCAGCCAACTTGTATCTTATGCTGTTACCCGGCTCATTTAACAACAATCAATGATTGTTGGGGACATTGCTGGGGATAAGTACAGTCAGAATGACACTCTTGGGAAGTAATACTAATTACCTAACTGTATGCATGTGCACTTTTGCTGCATTTTTTATGCATATTGCATTGTTCCCATTTTAAAACATGAGATGGAAAAGCATTTTCCATGAAGTTATGAAATTTTAATTCCCCTCTATGAATTTAAAGTACAAACTTAACCCTTAAAATGCCAATCACAACAACTGTCATCTGCTTTGTTGTGTGAATTGTTGTTGTAAACAGTACGGACATAGATCAGACTGCTCCTGAGGAGCAGTCTGATCTGGGTCCACACTGTTTGCCTTAACTTAAAAGTATGTTTTGAAGTTTGCAAGAAGATTCAGCAGATGACATAAACAGACATTTTTAGATGCATTTTTTCTTGGCTTCTAAAGGGTTGAACCAAATTTAACAAATTACACTTTTACCTTATTTTTCTTTTCCTAAAGACAGACAAAATAAAAGATGCATATTTTTGGTGGGAATTATATTGTCAAAAAGCATAATGCAGACAACGTCAATTTTAGTTTTCACTATCATTCATAGAAAACTCAGGCTGGCCATTTCATATAAAACCTGCCTGCGTTCAGGCTTGACATTTAATGTGAATTATCCGCCAAGCAGATACATGAAATGTACAAGCCTGATTTGCTCTGAAAAGAAAGAAAAACAAATAATTTGAAAATGTCGTCTGCTGAGGAGGTGTTTTGTGCTTAACCCCTTCAACCTCTGTTTCTGAAGTGGCAATCTTTATTTTAGGATGTATCTATGGTTAACTCCATTCTGTACCAAATGGAATCCTCCACCTTATACAGCACATATCCATTTCAAAAGTTTGGGGCGTCAGGTTGTGTTTCCTTAAAAAAAAAATTGGAAAATGGCTGTACTCTTTGCAAACAGAGTAGGCCTTGATCAGATGCCACATTTTGCAGCGTCTGATCTGGGCCTGCACCGTTTGCCAATTACCCTTTTTGGGGTTTTCTGGTACAAAAAGGGTTTAGGTATTTCAAATACAACTCTAAAATAGAATGGTGAACTGTACAGATCCTAATGAGCCATCTCATCTGGATCTACACTGTTTGCATAAATTTGTTTGTTTTGAGGTTTAACATCCCCATCAACACTGTTTTGACCATTTTGGAGACATTGCTTCCAATTTTGTGGGACTTCTACAAACATTGAGATGAAATGACATCTCGAGCCCTGTCACCCAATGAAACCAATTGGGTTTATAAGCAAGGACGGTCTGACTCTGGGGCATTACCTGAGCCGGCTTAGATCCTCTAAGCAGTTTACCAGCACTCATGTGCGGTTGGTTTCAGCTCTGGGTGGAAGCATCATGCAGCCCATCTATTTCTTTAAGCCCTGATGGGTGGGGGCTGTGTTTGTATAAGTATCTGTACTGGGCTACAGGAGTGAGTGTTTGAGTTTTACGTCCCACCAACAGCTAAGGTCATACAGAGACGGGACCTCGGTTTAAAGACTCATCTGAAAGTCTGGAGAAGCCTGGGATCGATCCTTACAAGGCGAGTAGCGTAACCACTACACCACAGAGGTTTCTACTGGGCTTCAGGGTTGAGAGGTTTAAGATATCAACAAGACCAACTCAAAGACTAAAGACGTTAAATGGTTAAAACAAAAATTGCTAGACCCCTACCTTTGCCTGTAAAGAAGTTACTTTTGAGTCCAATCAGGTCATAAAGATATGAGACCCGACCCGAGAAAAACTGCCTTTCGGATTTTCTACTAGGTAAGACACAAGGGCTGTCTACTAACTAGGCTACACATGCATACAGGAGTCTTGAAAGTGTATAAATAGAACTAAGAGGTACTGCTCTGTCCGAGCAGAGAACACAAAGGTGCTGATCACGGGCCAGTTGTTCAAAGCATCGTTAGCTTAACGAGCTCGTTAGTGGTCATATTGTTAACTCTTCTAGCAAGTTTAATATTTAAAATTCTGGTATTTTTGCTGAAAAAAATGTGAGCAGCAAAAGCTGCTCACATTTTTTCAGCAAAAATTTCAGCATATTTGCCATATTTAATGATCAAAGTTTTAACGATACGTTAACTAACGACGTCGTTAGTTTTGAACAACTGGCCCCAGACTGCGCAGCTGCGCAGGCTGATCTGCACCTTTGTTGTTCGCAAATGCCAACAAGAGCTCCGCAAGCGGGGCATTATACATCCATGGCAATTAGTAAGATGGAGCATATATATACTGACTGTACCAGTTTGGATTTGTGGAATGTAACCAAGGAACAATATGTGCTCCATCTATTCTTACCTGGCACCAGTAATAACCCGCAATGGCTCAAACTACCTGTCTCCAACAAATTTTCATGGTCGTAATATTTGGTGGACCACAACCTCAAAATAATATGGGCATTACTCTGGCAATAAGTGGGGATCTGTAACCTTGAAATAATATGCGCTGCTCCACATCATAGTTTAACTATACGAAAAGTTTCAGCTAAATCAGATGTAATATGCAGGAGGCTTTATCCGTAAACAAAATATGTTTAGAAAAATCTGTAAAAGGGGAATAACTCTGGTAATATCTGGCGGACTGTAACCTAAAAATAATATGCACTGTTCCACATCATGGTCTTACTATATGTAAAGTTTCAGCTTCATCAGAGGTAAAATGTAGGCGTTATCCGGAAATGGAATGTTTAGAAAAATCTGTGATAGGGGTATAACTCTGGTAATATTTGGCGGACCATAACCTTAAAATAATATATCCTGTTCCATATCATGGTCTTACTATATGTCAAGTTTCATCACCATCATCGGAAGTAAAATGAAGAAGTTATCCGGAAACAAAATGTTTACAGTATTTTTCAAAGGGGCGTAACTCTATTATCATTTAGTGGACGGTGACCTAGATACAATATATGCTGCCCCACATCATGGTCTAACTGTATAAGAAGTTTCAGCTCAATTGGATGTAAAATGTAGGAGAAGCCATCCGGAAACAAAAAGGTTACAAAAAAAATTCCAAGAGGCATAACTATATTATTATTTGGTGCACTGTAACCTCGAAACAATGTGCGCTGCCCCACATCATGGTCTAAATATGTATGAAGTTTCAGCTTCATCGGATATAAACTGTAGGAGGAGTTATCAGGAAATGAAAAGTTTACAAAACTAGAAATGCGTCCATAGGACACGAATGCCCCCCCCCCCACCCCCCCTGAAAATATGTCTATGTTCGCATTCATCCATAGAGAGTTTTGGACCCTTTTTTCACATTTGACCTCTAAGTATGACCTTGACCTTGGAGGTAAGGACCTTAGTTTTGTGTGAGACAGATTGTCTCATGATGGCCAACATTTCTGCCATATAATTTCAAAATCCATCCAGAGATAAGGAAGTTATTGACTGCGTTTAAGTTTCCGACCATTTATTTTACCATTGACCTCCAAGTATGACCTTGACCTTGGAGGTACGGATCTGGGTTTGCACGTGACACATAGTCTCATAATGGTTAACATTTCTACAAAGTAATTTCAAAATCCATCCAGAAATAAGACAGTTATTGACTGCGTTTAAGTTTCAGACCCTTTCTTTGACCTTTGACCTCTAAGTATGACCTTGACCTTGGAGGTACGGACCTGGGTTTTGCACGTGACACATCGTCTCATGATGGTTAACATTTCTGCCAAGTAATTTTAAAATCCATCAAGAAATAACGAAGTTATTGACTGCGTTTAAGTTTCGGACGCACAGAAGGACGGACGCACGGACGGACAGGGGCAACGCTATATGCCCTTTCCACCATTCTTCGAATGGCGGGGGCGTAAAAATTTCAAAGGGGCATAACTCTATTATTATTTGGTGGGCTGTAACCTCGAAATCATATTCGCTGCCCCACCTCATGGTCTAACTATGTATGAAGTTTCAGCTTGATCGGATGTAAACTGTGGGAGGAGTTATCCGGAAACGAAAAGTTTACAGATGATGGACAGACGGATGGACACCAGGGGGAATAACATAATATGTCCCGTTTTTCAAACGGGCGTATAAAACAGGTTTTCTTGTAACCTAGCTTATATCATGCATGAGTGAGTGAGTGTTTGAGTTTTATGTCCCACCAACAGCTAAGGTCATACGGAGACGGGACCTCGGTTTATGGACTCATCCGAAAGTCTGGAGAAGCCCGGGATCGATCCTGCGACCCCTGGTTTACAAGGCCAGTAGCGTAACCACTACACCACAGGGGCTTCTATATATATCATGTTAGATGAACATGTGATATGATTGGTTAACTTGACCTCCTGTCATTGAAGACATTCCCCAGTCTGTCAGCTATCTATGTTTTCCTATATGTTACAGTGAAGATAAAAAGAACACTGTAAATTGCTTTAACCCATATCATACTTACCAAGATGACCCCTACCCTTGCTAACAGTGTAGACTCAGATCAGCTGGCTTCTGAAGAGCCTTTTATTCTTGTCCTGGAAAGGTATGCTTTGTGCACTTATTAGAATTGCCTCATAGAGGCAATTCTAATGAGTACAAACAGCTTACCTTTATATGATAGACAATCAATAAAATATACCTAAATCGTTCTGACCAGTGCTCTAAATAACCCTCAGTGGCTCAGACTACCTCAGATTGTCTCAAACAAATTTTCATGGCCCCAAAAGACGATCAAGCCACATAAGCATGACTGTAACTGTAGACTTACTTAGCAAGTCCCTCCAGAACTGATGGAAGCAATAATGAATCAGTGGCTTTCTTGAGTATTCTAAAGTAGGTCAGAAATACTGCCTGTATGGTGTCTGTGTGCTGAAAGAAAGAAAAGATTTATCCAGTATTTAAATCTTAAAGCACACAGAAACAAACGTATCAGATGACATTCAAAATATTTAATCCTACTTTTGGGAGAAAATCGGACATGGCCTTTCATGTGAATCATCTATCAAAAGAAATGTCAATACTGTAAAAATCCTAAAAATAGGGACACCTTGAGAACTTGCTGTAATTCTCCAAAAAGTTTAACAAATGTGTTTAATGATCCAGCAAGGAATCCAAAAGTGCAGATGTAATGGCAAACAGTGTAGACCCAGATTAGACTGCTCCTTCAGGAGCAGTCTGATCTGGGTTCGCACTGTTTGCTTAGGCCTATATGTCCCAATACTAAGAATTATTATCCCCACTCTTTTAAAAAAATAAAAAAGTGGGGATATTATAATGGTCTTCGTCATCCGTCCGTCTGTATGCACGTCCGTCGGAACGTCCATCTTACCGGATATCTCCTCCTAGACGATTACAGATAGAAACTTGAAACTTTGGGAACTGATAGGGCTTTGGTCTGGGGAGTGCATGACACTTTCAAAATTTTGATCACACCCCTAAGGGTGGGCCCAGGGGGTGGGGCCCACTTGGGGGGGGGGGTGGGGGGGGGGGGTCAAAATCAAAATTTCCAGAACATGGTCGTGTTACATATCAAAGCGAACGGCATGATGAGTAGAAAACACTACAACCAAAAATTGACCCCTGGGGTCAATTTTGAGGTCACCAGAGGTCAAAAACTGATTTTGACCACTTTACCCCCATACAATACTGTTACCGGATAACTCCTCCTAGACCGTTATAGATAGAAACTTGAAACTTTGGGAACTGATACATCTTTGGGCTGTGGAGTGCATGACACTTTTGGAATTTTGATCTTACCCCTGGGAATGGGGCCAGGGGTGGAGCACCTTGGGGGTAAAAAATCAAAGTTTTCAGAATATGGGCGTGTAGCATATTAAATCGAACTACGTGATGAGTAGAATACATTACAATCAAAATTTTACCCCTCGGGCCAAACCCCCCTAGGGGATGGCCCAGGGGCTGGGCCCTCGGGGAAGCGTGGGGATATGCGATGGCTTGCCATCGACTGCGTGATTCTAGTTAAGGTATGTTATAAACAGAAAATCCCTTGGAAACATGGATTCCACAACAGAAATGAAAGTTGTAGAGTGTACAAGATTTTCTGGGCCAGACAAGCTAGTTTCTGCCAAATAAGCTTCAACAGTGGCCCTCAAATAGTTTCTAAATTCCACAGTGGAATCAATGATCTCACAGACTAGAAAATATGATCTACACTATTATGAAGGGCAGAGGCACTGTTTACAACCATCACACATTCCCTTTAACCTAATTTTCTCTGCAAAATAAGAACAAGAGGGCCATGATGGCCCTGGATGGCTCACCTGATCCATATTGTACATATGAACTTGTAGGTAATATATGGTGGAGTAGAGGGTTTGAGCAATTTTGGTTGACCCAAGGAGGTTTTTATAATTTTAGCTCTGGTGGCCATCTTGTTCATCCAAGCACAACGGTTTGAGCAATTATGGAAGAGGGTCAGCCAAGGAACATTCCTGTGAAATTAATTCGAAATCCATCCCCAGGTTAAGCAGGAGAAGTCATTTAAACGTTTTTCTATTACAGTCAACGCTCGTTATCTCGAACCTCACGGGACCGGATTAAAAAGTTCGAGTTATCCGTAGTACGAGGTAACCAAAGTGTGACGTCACATGCATGCTGCTGTGATATTCTTGGTACTCTTGGTTATTCTAGAGTAATAACACTAACATGCACAGCTATTGAGTTTTTAAAATTTGTTTATGAAAGTAATGGAGCTTGTAGAAGTATGGCCATTATAAAAAGATTTCCCACGTGTTTAGTTGTCTTTTAAATTCCTGCAAATTCGGGTCATACGTCATAAGGTAGTCCCTCTCTTGATTCAAACAGATTAGATCCTGCCGAGAAAGCTGGTCATGAGCCATCTTTTTTTGGATCTACACTGTTTGTATGTGCATCGGGACAAGGGACAGTACTCAATTTTGACACTAATGATGAGTACGTAAAACAACCGGTCATACCTAACTGTACATTAATACAAATCAGAGTCACCTTTTATCAAGGAAATCTTGGAAATCGTGTTAAGATCAAAGGTTGAGCACCACGTGTCAGTCTGTATTACATGCATGTGACTTTCGTAATAGCGGTAAAGGTATTGTTTGTGCTAATTTTAATGCACCTGGACAAATTGGAAAATTAAAAAAATTGAGGGTATTGATGAACTGTTTTGTAAAGGTATATTATTATTTTCTTTAAATGAAAGACCGGCGGCATCATTTTTTTCCCTTCTTTACCTCATGAATTTCGGTTCGAGATACGCAGTAGTAAAAACAGTGAAAAATATATTCAGGGACTGAAAATGATGGACGAGATAGCCGAAGTGTCGACTTAAAAGTAGTTTGACACATGCAAATTGGAAATACAATAAATATATAGCGAGAATATTCGGGACTTAGAAATCGGTTCGACATAAGTGATAGGGTCGAGATAGGCGAGGTCAAGATAACGAGAGTCAACTGTATTAGCTCTGGCGGCCACTTTTTTCATCCCGGCAGAAGTTTTTGAACAATTTTAATAGAGGGTTACCCAAGGAACATTAGCTCTGGAGGGTATCTTGGTCATCTTGAGCAGAATGCTTTGAGCAATTTTGGTATGAGGTCACCTTAGAAACTTTCCTGTGAAATTATTTCAAAATCCATCCACTGGTTAAGGAGCAGATGTTTTTTAAAGGTTTTCCTATTTTTAGCTCTGGTAGCCATCTTGTTCATCCAAGCGGAATGGTTTGAGCAATTTTGGTAGAGGGTCACTCAAGGAATATTCCTGTGGAATTATATTGAAATCCATCCACTGGTTAAGGAGCAGAAGTTGTTTGAAGGTTTTTCATTTTTAGCCCTGGTGTCCATCTTGTTCATCCGAGCAGAGCAGTTTGAGCAATTTCGGTAGAGGGTCACCCAAGGAACATTCTTGTGCAGTTATTCCAAAATCCATCCATTGGCTAAGGAAGAGAAGTCTTTTAAATTTTTTCTACTTTTAACTCTGGTGGCCATCTTGTTCATCCAAACGGGACAGTTTGAGCAATTTTGGTTGAGGGTCATCCAAGGATCTTTCCTGTAAAGTTATTTAGCTCTCTTGTTCATCCAAGCAGAATGGATGGAGCAATTTTGGTAGAGGGTCACCGAAGGAACATTCCTGTGAAATTATTTTGAAATCCATCCACTGGTTATAAAGGAGAAGAAGTCATTTAAAGTTTTTTTTCTATTTTTAGTGCTGGAGGCCATCTTGTTCATCCGAGCAGAATGGTTTGAGCAATTTTGGTAGAAGGGTCACCCAAGAAACCTTCCTGTGAAATTATTTCAAAATCCATGCACTGGTTAAGGAGGAGAAGTTGTTTAAAGGTTTTTCTATTATTAGCTCTGGCGGCCATCTTGTTCACCAGAGTTGAACGATTTGAGCAATTTTGTTGGAGGGTCTCCCAAGGAACATTCCTGGGAAATTATTTCAAAATCTGTCCAGCAGTTTTGGAGAAGACGTCATTTAAAGCAAAAGTTGACAACGGATGCATACACAGACAGACAACGGACTGATCACAATAGCACAGGTGAGCTAAAAAGTGTTTCAAACTGAAGTCTGCAACAGTCATGAATGACCAGTTAACCCTTGTGGGTCATTTTGTGATGTCTCCCAGAGAAAGGGAGAAAAGAGATAGAACAGATAATAGAGGATATTTTTTTTTTTTTTTTTGGTTTTACGGCCCTTTCAAGATTATTTCACTCATATCGAGCCGATCGTTATTCAGAGGTGGGCGAAAACCGGAGTACCCGGAGAAAAACCACCTGACCTTCCGTTGCAGAACTTGGCGTCTCACATGTGACCCGAGCGAGGCTCGAACCAAATAGAGGAGATGAAAGTGAGGGACAGAGGAGAAAGGGGAAAATGAATGGAAGTGTAGAAACAGAAGAAATAATAATATTCCCCCTCTACCCTTACCTGCTGCAAAGACGGCAGGCCTTGTCCAACTGTAAGTCAATATCATTTGGACATCCCAGTGACCCAAGATACACATCACCTTTGCCTCACCCAACCAACCCCCACCCAAAATACTTGTTAAACATGTATAAGTAAACCTTTTTATAACACTGTTCATTATAACGTAGTTTTAGATATAAATCAGTTTAAAGATGGATCCCTAATATGTATAGATTTTTGTTGTTTTTTGTGATGGTTGTTTTCACAGCTCTTTCAAAATTATTTCACTTATTTTGAGCCAATTGTTGATCAGAGGTGGGCAAATACCGGAGTACCCGAAGAAAAACTACCCAACCTTCTGTTGCAGAACTTAGTGCCTCAGGTGACCCGACCAAGGCTCTAACCCACAACTGTGAGAGACCCAATGATCAAGAGTCGGCACTCTTATCCAATAGGCCATGGAGGCCCATTAAAATGTATAGACTAGAAATGTCATCAGAGGAAAACAGTGTCCCCCCACCATAAATATCTTAAACATCCATTTGACTTTAATAACTAGGTTAAGTAAAATTCCTATATTAAGACCACCTGTGGGACTGTTCAAAAGTGGTCTTTAAGACCACTTTTGAACAGTCCCAAAGATGGTCTCTTTATAGGAGACACTAGGTGTTGAAAACACAAAGACAGAATAACTGAAACAACCTCAATAAGCTTATAAAACAGATTTAGTCTTAATTTTTGGTGGTCTTAACAGCGGAATTTTATTGTTATCTATACAATTTTTCATCCACCTTGAAACCATGTTATATCCATAACTGTGTTATAACAAACAGTGTTATAATAAGGTTGTAGTGTATAAAGAATTTGTGATGTGTAAGAAAGTTAGTTTCTATAACAAACTAGAGAAAGCGACCAGTGGGTCACGTATACCCCCGGCCAGTGCCACCCTCTGATATATCTTTCGAGCTTGTATGTAATATGAATGAAGTCAAGAAGCTATAAGAATCTATAAATGTGCTTGTAAAAGCTTAACCAAACATAAAATTTCTAAATGGACCAAGGGAGTGAGGGATCAAAGTTAATGAAGCAGCAGGGTGGGGAATGCATCAATGAAATCTTTGGACTGGTATGCAACATTGATGCAAGTATCAATTGAATTTTTCTTAGAGTTAAGAACATACAGGCATCTATAAACTTTGTCGTAAAACTTAAACCAAATGTAAAATTTCTAAGTCTGTGACCTTGAGGTCAAGGTCACCATGGGTGGGGGGCAGGGACATGCATCACGAAATCGTTTGTCAAACATGAAGAGAATCTCACGTGATTACAGAGATATCAGCGATGAAAAAGGTTGAACACAAAACTTTGACGTTAAAGTAGATGAACAGACAGACGGCCCACCCAGGGGCCTGACCCAGGGGATTAGATATTCCAAATGAAAGGTAATGGTATAGAGATATACTTTACCAAATATGAAGAGAATCTAACGTGGTTACAGAGATATCAGCAATGAAAAAGTGGTAACACAAAACTTTGACGTACAAGTAGATGAACAGACAGACAGCCCACCTAGGGGCTTGACCCAGGGGCTTGGATATTCCATATGAAAGGTAATGGTATAGAGATATTGTTTACCAAACATGAAGAGAATCTAACATGTGGTTACAGAGATATCAGCAATGAAAAAGGTTTAACACAAAACTTTGACGTAAAAGTAGATGAACAGACAGACAGACAGACAGCACACCCAGGGGCTTGACCCAGGGGCTTAGATAGTCCATATGAAAGGTAATGGTATAGAGATATACTTTACCAAACATGAAGAGAATCTAACATGTGGTTACAGAGATATCAGCAATGAAAATAGTTTAACACAAAACTTTGACATAAAAGTAGATGAACAGACAGACGGACAGACAGCCCACCCAGGGGCTTGACCCAGGGGCTTAGATAGTCCATATGAAAGGTAATGGTATAGAGATATTGTTTACCAAACATGAAGAGAATCTAACATGTGGTTACAGAGATATCAACAATGAAAAAGGTTAAACACAAAACTTTGACGTAAAAGTAGATGAATAGACAGACGGACAGACAGACAGCCCACCCAGGGGCTTGACCCAGGGGCTTAGATCTTCCATATGAAAGGTAATGCTATAGAGATATCCTTTACCAAACATGAAGAGAATCTAACATGTGGTTACAGAGATATGAGCTGTCAAAAAAGTTAAACACAAAACTTTGACGTAAAGGTTGACGAACGGTAGGACAGACGGAAGTACGAACGAACTAACGAACAAACGAACGAATGAACGAACAAACGAATGAATGAACGAACGGTCGAATGAACAAACGAACGGACGGAAAGACGAAAATTATATACCCCCTGACATACTTCGTATGCTGGGGGTATAATTATTTGACAGAGCTCAGGTTTATAAACTCCCAGTGAACTACATGTCATTTTCAGCCATGCTTAAATATTAATCTCTGAATTTGTGGGATTTCTATTTCAGCCATGCTTAAATATTAATCTCTGAATTTGTGGGATTTCTAAGTGACCAGAGAGAAACAAAATTTACTTCTGCCACAGTGCCATCAGTTAGGCTATCAATGTGTTCAGGCCTTGACTGGTGGATAGGTGTGGTAGTAGTGGTGGTGGTGCTTCGGAGACGATTTCGACCTGGGGCCAGTTGTTCAAAACTAACGACGTCGTTAGTTAACGTATCGTTAAAAATTTAATCATGAAATATGGCAGATATGCTAAAATTTTTGCTGAAAAAATGTGAGCAGCTTTTGCAGATGCAAAAGCTGCTCACATTTTTTCAGCAAAAATACCAAAATTTTCGATATTGTACTTGCTAGAAGAGTTAACAATTTGACCACTAACGAGCTCGTTAAGCTAACGATGCTTTGAACAACTGGCCCCTGGTAAATATACATAACAACACTTTTTCTAGGCAGGCTTAGACATAAACAATAAACCAATAAAGTGCACATGTCAATCATCAGAAATTGATAACTACCCAAAAGGAGAGAATGACATTAGAAAATATTTCACAATCAATCTCCACAAAAATTGTTGGGACCAAACTTGTGACCTCCAGATCACCAGTGAGATGTGCATCCTTGGCTAGTGGGATGCATATATTTTACTAGTAACTGAATCTTGTTGGAAAACCTCAGTTTATTTTTTCCCTTCTCCAAACTGTTTACAATGGAAGACTTGGGTTAAATGTTTTCAATACAGTTCACTGAAACAAATTCTGGAGATAGTTCACCAACAGATTTAAAGACAGTCTACAGGCACATCAGAAGACAGGTCACTGGCAATCTTTGTAGACTTTGTATTTGTATGTTTCTTATTTGTTTGTTAGTTGGTTTGGAGTTCAACAGCCCAGTCAACACTATAATGGCCATATCCAGCCAGTCAATTTACCAAACCACACTTTTCCTGGGCACGCTTAGACGACCGTATTTACCCTAAATATTCGGAAACCTCAACTCCTTACCATGCTTGTTGTAAAATTTGAACAAGTACAATTTACTACATGATGATGTGTCTAAGAATAGTGTGGTGAATGGCAAACAGTGTAGACCCTGATGAGATGCCACATTCTGTGGCATCTCATCTGGGGCTACACTGTTTGCTCAGGCCTGTTTGTCTGAAACATACAGTAAATATAGTAAGTGGTTTACTAGTACATTCCAAATTCCTTTGCCATAAACAGACAACTGCTTTTCTTGAGTTAACATAAGAGGATAATGACTGTAGGATTTACAGATAAGTCTTCTGCCCCCGCCCATCGTGGCTTGTAGAAATAGATGGGCTGCACGATGCTTCCAAGCAAAGCTGAATCCGACCACACACGAGTACTGGTAAACCACTTACAGGAACTAAGCCTGCCCAGGCAAAGCGGTGCGAGTCTGACCATCCATGCTTACAAACCCTTTTGGTTTAATTGGGTGACAGGGCTTGAGATGTCATTTTATCTCAATGTCGGATGAAAGTCCCACAAAATTGGAAGCAACATCTCAAAAATGACATATACAGTGTTGACAGGGAGGTTAAACCTCAAATGGGCCCCGCCAAGCGATTTTGGTACTTATCGCCTATGCACGCAGCGAAGGTTCAGGCGAGCCTGCGCATCCGCGCAGTCTCACCAGAACCTTCGCTGCTCGCTCATACAAGCAGTGAATCAAGAGGAACCTTCAGACAGAAAGCCATATCCCTGGCCCCTCTGAATGGCTGGGCATGCCCAGTTAAAACTTTTCATGACGGAATGCTCGAAGACACAAATTTGCTTGGCGGGGCTCAAATCAAACAAGAAAACAAATACAGAGTAGTCTTCATGAGATTTAAATTTGCTGTTATTTAGTTTTTCTTCTCACCAGTTTCAATCTTTTCTTCTTGTCTGCAGTAGCCTTGGTTTCTGATAATTCTTTCTCCAATAACATCATATGCTTCTTCCTCTGAAAACAATAACACCAGAAATGTGTTTAAACCCCCTCCAGCTAGCACAATTAGGAAGAAAACTTAACCCTTTTTGTACCAAATGGAATCTTCCACCTTATATATAGCAGGAGTCCATTTCAAAATTTAGGGGTGTCAGACTGTGTTTTCTTCAAAATTTATTTGGAAAATGGCTGAACTTTTTTCAAACAGTGGAGGCCCTGATCAGAGCCGCGTTCTGCGGCGTCTGATCTGGGCCTGCACTGTTTGCCAGGGTACCCGTGTTGGGGTTTCTGGTACTGAATGGATTAAACATAAATTGCTAACAGCATTTCAGACACGGACAGAGATACAGATGGATGGGGGGGGGGGGGCAAATCCAGTACAGCCCTACTTTTTCAAAGTGGGGAGATATGAGGTAGCACATGGGAAGCGCCTCTAGCATCCTCTCGTTTTTTTGTTGTTTGTTTGAGATGAGGTTTCATGTCCCCATCAACACTATTTACATCATTTTGGAGGCTTCCAATTCTGTTGGACTTTTACCCGACATAAATAAATTTCTGAAGGGAACATTACCTGGTACAGTATAGCTCCAATATATCGCGTTCCGATATTTCGCGATGTCCAATCTATCGCGGTCGCGCCGTGGATCCCGTTTTTATTCCCTTAAAAATTCATAATTAAAAAAAATAGAGTTTTAAGTTGTTAAAATTTATTTAAAACCAGGTTAAACCAGGGCCCAACAGCGTTTGACTTTTCCCGGCCAGCGTCTGCTATTCGGCGCCAAAACATAACCATTCACGAGATCGCAGAAAAGTCTGTTTTTATGATGCAAACATCTACCGTTAGATGTAGCTAATTGTCTGAGGAGGGATTAAATCATTTTCACATTGATTGTGGATTAAATTTTATGATTGGAAGATAAACACCAATTAGAGACATAACTTGACCATATTTTCACACCTTATCGACACGCACTGCAGGGTGGCAATTATATGACAGGCATTAACAATAGTGTCATACCTGAACCGTAATAAATACACAGATGGTTTGTCTCTCAATTGACAGTGCAGCAATTATTGCGATTTACTTACTGGTCTAGTTTTAACTTATTTAAGGACTCAAAAATACTGACAGTTGTAGACGATTTTTTTTTCACTTGCCCGCAATCAAAACACAATAAAATGATAGTTTTGTTGTTGTATAGTTTTTCGACCCGTGGTAGACGTTAAATAATTTTTTTTCAACCGCTTTAAATGATTCTGAGATCTGGCAAGCCAAGGGAAACAACTAGAATTGCTTTAGCGCTTAGCGCTTATGGTAGTTGCGCCCCTTGGCCGTCACCCGTTAAAGACAACCAGGGGAACCCCCAAATCCAAAATGGCGTCCTGTTTTGACATTTTAGCAATCACATGTTTTCAGACGCAGATTTTCAGCTGTTCTCGAATGTAAGTTAATTGGTAGACACATTCCCGTTTGTTTGTTCTGTCACTGAGTAATTCTGAACCTACTTTAATGGTGAAATACGGCTGATAGCATTACTGACAGCCAATATTGTGGATTGATAAACGGTTCTCACCAAACTATAACCGCGACTTGTAGTGGCATCTCGGCAAACTACCGCGACTTATATCGCGCTCCGACCACATCGCGGTTTTCGGGCTATGGCCCCCGACTACCGCGATATATTGGAGCTATACTGTACTCCTTAATTTCTATATAAAAGTGGGAAGATCAATTCAGTACAAAAATGGTTATTAGTGCTAGCCACATGGCATCTTGTATGCAGTTACCTTAAGGTCTCCTCTTAATTTCTGTAGGCAACAAATTCTCTGACAAGACTGTGCATATATGCAGACTAGCCGGTGGGTCAGGCCTCAGATTCTATGACTGTTCCAGCCTAAAGGCTTACTTAGGGCAATTCCAGAATTAGTCAGGGGGGGTGGGTGGGAGGCACTTTTTTAAAAACCCCACCACCCGTAAAATATAATTTTCCCTGACCCCCAGTACCCATGAATTTAAAAAAAATGAGAACCCCGCCACCCCCTATTTAAGAATAAATTCAATACCCCATCCACAGTCCATAAAAAATTTTGTTTACCCCCACCAACCGTAAAAAAAAAAGTATGTATAAAATTACCCCCCCCCCCCCACAAAAAAAAAAAAAAAAAATCAATGAATAAATAAAGAAATGTTAAAATGGTTAAAGGCCGGAGTGATTTGACTGTACTCAACAGCTGTATACTTTGTTTCCTTTTTATACGCCCGTTTTGAAAAAATGGGACGTATTATGTTATGGGGTCCGCGTCTGTCCGTCCGTCCGTCCGTCCGTAAACTTTTCGTTTCCGGATAACTCCTCCTACAGTTTTCATCTGATCAAATTGAAACTTGGTAGGTAGTAAGACCATGATGTGTAGATGTGCGTAAAGTTTCGAGAATTAACGTTCGCCAAATATTAACAGAGTTATGCCCCTTTGAAAATTTTGTAAACATTTTCGTTTCCGGATAACTCCTCCTACAGTTTTCATCCGATCAAGCTGAAACTTGGTAGGTAGTAAGACCATGATGTGTAGATGTGCGTAAAGTTTCGAGAATTAACGTTCGCCAAATATTAACAGAGTTATGTCCCTTTGAAATTTTTGTAAACATTTTCGTTTCCGGATAACTCCTCCTACAGTTTTCATCCGATCAAGTTGAAACTTGGTAGGTAGTAAGACCATGATGTGTTGATGTGCGTAAAGTTTCGAGTATTAACGTTCGCCAAATATTAACAGAGTTATGCCCCTTTGAAAATTTTGTAAACATTTTCGTTTCCGGATAACTCCTCCTACAGTTTTCATCCGATCAAGCTGAAACTTGGTAGGTAGTAAGACCATGATGTGTAGATGTGCGTAAAGTTTCGAGAATTAACGTTCGCCAAATATTAACAGAGTTATGTCCCTTTGAAATTTTTGTAAACATTTTCGTTTCCGGATAACTCCTCCTACAGTTTTCATCCGATCAAGCTGAAACTTGGTAGGTGGTAAGACCATGATGTGTAGATGTGCGTAAAGTTTCGAGAATTAACATCCGCCAAATATTAACAGAGTTATGCCCCTTTGAAATTTTTGTAAACATTTTCGTTTCCGGATAACTCCTCCTACAGTTTTCATCCGATCAAGCTGAAACTTGGTAGGTAGTAAGACCATGATGTGTAGATGTGCGTAAAGTTTCGAGAATTAACGTTCGCCATATATTAACAGAGTTATGTCCCTTTGAAATTTTTGTAAACATTTTCATTTCCATATAACTCCTCCTACAGTTTTCATCCGATCAAGCTGAAACTTGGTAGGTAGTAAGACCATGATGTGTAGATGTGCGTAAAGTTTCGAGAATTAACATCCGCCAAATATTAACAGAGTTATGCCCCTTTGAAATTTTTGTAAACATTTTCGTTTCCGGATAACTCCTCCTACAGTTTTCATCCGATCAAGCTGAAACTTGGGAGGTAGTAAGACCATGATGTGTAGATGTGGGTAAAGTTTCGAGAATTAACATCCTTCAAATATTAAAAGAGTTATGCCCCTTTGAAATTTTTGTAAGTATTTTCATTTCCGGATTACTCCTAGAGTTTTCATCAGATCAAGCTGAAACTTGGTAGGTAGATAAACCTTGATGTATAGATGTTCGTAAAGTTTCGAGTATTAACGTCCGCCAAATATTAACAGTTATATCCCTTTGAAATTTTTGTAAACATTTTCGTTTCCGGACATTTTGATAAAAAACGTCGCATTATGTTATTGACTTCGTGTCCGTTAGGACCGCTTCCGTCCGCCTTTCCGCCCATCCGCCCAAAATCTTCTTCTTTTCAGGATAACGCCTCTGTCAGTTTTTTGTAAACATTTTCGTTTCCGGACATTTTGATAAAAAACGTCGCATTATGTTATTGAGTTGGCGTCCGTTAGGACCGCTTCCGTCCGCCTTTCCGCCCATCTGCCCAAAATCTTCTTCTTTTCAGGATAACGCCTCTGTCAGTTTTCATTCGATCAACCTGACAATTGGTAGATAAATTTTGAATTTTTTCAGTAAACATTCTCATTCCGCATATCTCGTACTACAGTTTTATTCTGATTAACCCGATACTTTGTAGATAGTAAGACTGAGCTGGAAATGTGCGTTAAGTTTTGAGGTTAACCATACACAAAATATTAATAACATTATGACCCCTTGAAAATTTTGTTTATGGATAACAAGTGATTAACCTAAACATATGCCCATTTTGATAAAAAACGTCGCATTATGTTATGGAGTTGGCATCCATTAGGACCGCCTCCGTCCGCCTTTCCGCCCATCTGCCCATAAGCTTCTTCTTTTCAGGATAACGCCTCTGTCAGTTTTCATTCGATCAACCTGACACTTGGTAGATAGCAAGACTGTGGTCTGAACATGTGTGTGAGGTTTCGAGGTGAACCGTCCACCAAATATTAATAGAGTTATGACCCTTTGAAAATTTCTGTAAAAAACATTTTCATTTGGGGGTACTTATTCTGAGGTCAATACTGCTGTTTGAAAAAAAAAGTCTGAATTTGTTATGGGCTGGCGTCTGTCTGCCATTGGGCAGGGTTTGTAGGTACCTTTTTTCTGATTTTCTGAGGTAGATATGCCTGTTCTAAAAAAAAGAGAAGAAAAAAACAAACATAATGCTATGGTGTTTGTGTCCATCCATCCGTCCTTCAGTAAACAGCTTGGTTTCCAGATAACTCAGCCTAGATCAAGATGAGACTCCTGTGGTGTTTATATTTGAAGTTGTATCTTTTGGGGTTTTTTTTTTTCAGATGGGCTCTTATTCTGAGATTGATTTTACATTGCATATTTTCTAACTGTAAGTATTGTTTTGTGGCACCTTCAAATTATCTGCAAATACTGTTTTTAGAAGCACTCTTTGCATGCCTTAAAAGATCAGTTGCATTTCTTCTATTTTGTGTGCGTACTGACTGCAGCATTTTGCATCATCAATTTTGTAATTGGCATGCACAAAAAAATAGCAAAAGTAGTATACAAGTGTAATTTACACTCTTCACAAATTGCGGATGGTTTGAAATGACCTGCGTCTACGTCGCGGTGCCAGTAACATGATTCACTCATTTTTCAATCACCATTTTCATTGTCTCAAATTTTTCCATCAACACCATTATAAACTGTTTTTGATTATAAACTGTTTTAGAAACAGTTTAAAAACCCTTTTCAGATAAACTCACATTTATTTGTGCATTTGTACAAGGTCAGTGTAAGTATTTTAGTTTAACTTTTATCCAGCTGTAGGCTACAAGCCCCATCTTTGCAAATAGTGTAGATCCTGATCAGATGGCTTCTGATCAGGATCTACACAGTTTGACATCCAGTTTATGAATATGTAGAAATAAACTGCATTAAGTAATCTGATTGGTTCAAAGTCAGAAATGGGTGTGGCTTAATTGGATAATCAGCAGGTTAAAGGTTAATAGGGATTTAGTGACAGCCATCTGCATACAATGCACTTTTCACCCACATTTATTTTTTGTGGCACAAGGATCCATACCAGAAATTGGTGTTTCATTATGTGAGTTTTAACATAGATCCAGATTAGGAGTAACAAGGAAATGTGCATAAAGAATAATTTTACATTTCTTTAAAAAAAAAACAGTTGTGTGTACTTGTTAGAATAACCTTCATGAGGTGATTTAAAGAAGTACCAAAAATATTCATTTTTGAAGAGTATTAAGGAAATGTTGTTGCTTAATTGCCCTTGTTACTTCCCTTATGTGTTATAATATTGATAGTATGTTTACTACTGCAATGACCAGTCTTAACCTTTATCCTGCTGTAGGCGACAAGCCCTATCTTTGCAAACATTGTAGATCCAGATCAGATGGCTTCTGAAGAAGTCATCTGATCAGGATCTACACTGACATTCAGTAAATGAACATGTAGAAATAAACTGCATCGAGTAATCTGATTGGTTCAAAGTCAGATTTGGGTGTGGCTTAATTGAATATTCAGCAGGTTAAAGGCTAAGCAAATGCTATAAGTGCTCTTTTTTATGTGTTCTAAATTGCTAATCAGATTAATTCTAGTTCTAAGCTGTTTGCTGTGGATGCAGCAATACAGGGAAAAGGAAGAAAGCTCTGTTTGTGATGCCCTAGCTCTGGATTCGCACTGTGCATGCTCTTCTTGCATTTTGCTGTCACCCATTGAAACTTGAAAAATAGTTCCACCATGAATAAGCAATGAATACTGTTTTCAGATTTCAGTCTACCAAATACGAATTTGCCACGGGCGTATAATGCCCCGCTTGCGGAGCTCTTGTTAGAACATGTCATAGAAGAATATATAGGTTTTTCAAGCCTATAGTCACATCTGAATTAGTATAAAGAAGAGAGATGCTGCTCAGGGGTCCCTTCAAGAATGAGAAATATCTGCATGTCAGAAGAAATGAACTGTCCAGTTTCCTGACCAGTTGATTCTGGAGACTTACATCAAAGGGATAAATCGGGCTACAAGGCAGACATTTTGAAAGAACCTCTGTCTAGTTCTGTACTGCATATGTGCAAATAGTGAAGGCTCTGGTGATACTGTACAAATGCACAAGCTCACAAGAGCCTTGGCTGGTGATATATGTGTTTAGTACCATTACTCATAGGAATGTCCATCAAGGTTTTTGTGTTTGGGTTGTATGTTTCAACAACTCTTAAGATCATATGTAGACACATCCAAAAGTCTGGTAAGTTCAGTAATTGAACGGACAACTCTTACTTTATGAAGCGAGTACTCAACCACTACAACACATCATGGTTGTTGAAATCAGAGGGCCACATGAAGGATTAGTTTTTAATTTAATATTGAAATTAAAAACAATTTAGACATCTGAAAATATGCTATGCTATTCTAAACTTTTTAAAAAATAGATTTGTACCTGGCAGTGTTGTTGCTTGTTTTTTGTTAGTCACTTAAGGTGACATGGAACATAATCGAGATACCGGTGCAATTTGGTGCATTCTGGTGCATTCTAAGACCCTTTTTAGCCTTTATATTTGTGACATTTTTGAGGGGATTTTTTTTTTTAAAATTGAGAAGATTGTTGTGAAGTTTTTTTATTCCATTACAAGCTTCTGAGATGTTCCTTGAATACTTCCATGTAAATGACAAACACATCTCTGCCTTTAAATGCATGGGTGAAAGTTGCCAGAAATCCAAATACTGAAAAATTGGCTGGGGGTCAAGGGGGCCGCCTAGGCCCCCTTGTGAGTCCAGGGCAATGCCCTGGTGGGAGCCCATGGGGCAAAGCCCCCGGAAGCTCCTTGATTTTAGCAATTCAGAACCCCCTAAAACCCCTAAAAATTGACAAATTTTTTCTGCATGAAAAAACTAAGTCCACACCTAAAAAAAAATTGAGCAGGGGTTCCCCCCACTAGGCGCTGGCCAGCTTTGTTCACCCCCGCCCATAATAATCCCGGCCTTCAAAAGAGTTGGGCAAAGACAGAGTGAAGAAGAAGTGGGTGGGGTGTCTGAAATGCAAAGTAAACAAAGTTTCCAGAACACCTTCTTCTTCAATTGATAGAACTTTTGGAAAATTGATAAATGTAATTAAATGCCACATACCGTATTCGGGCGTGTATTACCCGCAGTTTTTTTCCCTCAAATTACAGGCCCAAGTTCTGGGTACGGGTAATCCGCCCGAATTATTTTTGGACCATTTTATTTTTACTTTTTACAGCTGAAAATACGATGCATCTCACGTTATGCTCAATCCTTTTACGATTCCCGACATAAATAACGTTTAATTGTCCACTCAATTTTACTTACACATGAGTAATATAACAATCTCTATTACTAGCAAGCCCGATTTTGTGAGTATTATTCCTAAAACTCTGATTTTAAACAAAATAAACAAGCAAGTTCAATGCAAACATCAAAGTTTTCCGGCATCCAAACTGCCGCCCACAAATCACCGCTAGTTTTTTTCTGCATGCGATCGGTAAATGACGTCATCGTACCCCAGCAACCCCACACGTGTCTATTGTTTTAGCTTAATGGGGCATATCTGTCTCATAAAAAATGTTTGGAAACGGTAAAAGTAGTCTCGCTAGCAAAACAGCGCTTTCCGTAAGCTCCATGTCAATAACCAACAAGAATACAGATGTGTTAACACAAAGAGTTCAACTTTTCTCGCCAAGCGTCTGCTATTTGGCGCCAAAACATAATCCATTCACGAGATTGCAGAATAGTCGTAGCAACTTGTCTTAGGAGCAATTAAATAATTTTCACACTGATTGCGGATTACATTTTATGATTGGGGAATAAACGCAAATTAGAGACATAACTTGACCATATTTTCACACCTTATTGACACGCACCGCAGGGTGGCAATTATATGACAGGGATTAACAATAGTGCCATAATTGAACCGTTATAAATCAATAAACAGTGTAAATCCAAATCAGACATCTGCGGCGTCATTCTGAGGTGTCTGATCTGGGACTGCACTGTTTGCCGATGTCCCAAAAAAGAAACGTCTGCGGCGTCTTTCTGAGGCGTCTGATCTGGGACTGCACTGTTTGCCGATGTCCCAAAAAAGGGCCGCGGGCATATGTGGGTTAATAAATAAATAACACTGGTGAACAGGTAAAGTTTTTTCAACATTTTAATCAAAATACATGCTTTCTGGTGATACTCGCACGCACGTGCATTTTCCCGTCTTATGAAGACGATCGCGCGTTCCGTTGTGTGCTACAAAAACTGGCCAAATTCTTACTTTTTCTAACTTACGCATCCACCAAAATTTCAGCAAATGTTCCATGCGGGTAATACAACAGTATAACAGTTTTCCCCCAGATTTTGGCAAAAAAAGGGGGTGCGGGTAGTACGCAAATACGGGTAATACACACCCGAATACGGTACCTTAAACGCCCCCTTTTGTGCCTCCAATCCAACAAATTTATCATAAATATAACAATGATGGCTGATTTTTCCACTCGTTTTCCTAGCGTGTTCACAATAAATGCCTGTCCTTTACTGTCTATCTATCCATCTATCTTCTAATACTGAGTCGGTCATACTTAGCCATTACCTCAGAGTCATACTTGGTCATTACCTGGGAGTCTTTTTTCGGAAAATCGTCCCCCCCCCCCCCCCCCAATTTTCTCCTCGGATCTGCATGAATCACAAGATCGTCAAAATCGGACCTCCGATCCGCGGTTATATGCGTTTCCGCGGAACTATCACATCCCTGAATTATAAAAGATGCGCGAAACCTCTCGTGGGGCGAAACCTCATAGTGGCGAAACTCTTGGTGGCGAAACCTCCGATGGCGAACTTGTTTGGTGGCGAATCCTCTGTAAACGCTGTGTTTCACCCAAAGTTCTGTGTTTTACCCAAAAACATGTAAGCAAACATTCGGAATCATTCAGGCGTTTCACCGCCGTTAAAAAAGAGAGAAGTTGAATTTCTACCCGTAATTAATTAATTACCGTTAGAGTAGTTTTCTACCCATAATGATTTAATTGTGGGTTTGACAATGACCCCCACCAGGCATGGAATTCAATTTTCTCTGGACCCCCCCACCCGTGAAATACAATATTCACCCGACCCCACCACCCGTACAAAAAAATATCGGGTGCCGCCCGCCCTCCCCCCATGGCTAATTCTGGAACCGCCCTTATGTAATGCTGGTTGGTACCTGATGCTCTGTCTCTGGTTGGGCCCATCGGTGTCTAACTGCTGGTTGTCTTTTGCTCCAGCATTTCAGTTTTTCTCACCGTTGTTTCATATCTGTGGTTGTTTAAAATTTTGTGTTCTCAAAAATGTTGCACTGATGAGTTAGGAGGCCTTCATGCAGACTGAACAAAAAACTATATACCCCCATTGCATACTTCGTATGCCGGGGGTATAATTATTTGTCTAAATCGCGCCGGAAGTAAGGGCAAGGATTGCTGCCCCGTAAAATCAATTTAAGCCCCCAGCGAAATTTTTTTCACTGACCAATCCAAGGCAGTTCTTCTGTCGTGGTTTATTTTTGTTATTGTTTGTCTTTGATTGTGGGTTTTGCTAATATCTTTTTGTTTTGGATAGCCAATTGTCCATTTTGTGGGAAAGTAACTGTCCTTTTGGCTTTAGGCTATTGATGTTTCCATTAGGGTCTAGTTATTTCATGTTCGTGTTTCTTTCCCTTAAGTGTCTCCAATGGGAGGTGTGGGTTAATTGCATCGATTCCTGATCATTGCTTTCACTTCTATTTTGCCTGAGCTTTTGCTGGTCAATTATACCATAAATACCATTTTCTAATGAGCTGGCTCAAATCATAAAAAAAAATCCATTTTTTTTGTTGTTGTTAGAGACCAAAATTCATTATACTGTTGGATATTTACTCTGTGTGTTTTATTTACTGCTTGTCTGCTTGAATTTTAGCAGCCCAATCAACACTATAAAGATCATGTTTAGCCAGTCTGTTAAACTAACTTCACTTTTCCACATCAAAAGCTACTCATATTTTTTTTTTTAAGGCCCTGTCACACTATGCCGCGTTTGCACGGCGATAGAACGGCGTTGTTTAATTTTCCAGAACGCCGCGCGATCGCAAGAAATATGGGATATTTTTTGAGAACATGGACCTGTCATGGGGTCCTTACAGCGACCAAGATGTTGCTAAGGAGCTTACATGGCGATCTATCGCAATCCTGCTGCGTTCTTGATGGCGATTGTATGAGCTCTCACAGCGCTTCATCTGTGCTTACACGGCACTAACACTGAGAGCACTGTGCCTTTGACAATGCGTGCACTGCGCTTTTACGGCGCTCACATGTTGAAGACGTTCTTTTGCACTATATAGCAAAGTGTAAACAGACATCTTCATCAGTCGAACAGTTTTGTTTGATTTGAGGTTTAACATCCCCATCAACACAGAATAGGTCATTTTGGAGTCGTTGCTTCCAATTTTGTGGGGCTTTTACCCGACATTGAGATGAAATGACATCTCAATCCCTGTTGCCCAATGAAACCAATAGGGTTAAGAAGCATGGATGGCTTTGCCTGGGCAAGCTCAGATCCCCTAAGCGGTTTACCAGTACTCGTGTGCAGTCGGATGCCAGTCCACCGCAATCACCTCAAGCAGGAGCAAGTCCACCGCCATTACCTTACCAACCCCAGGATGAGTCACCTCAGAAGTAGGTTTTTCGAGACAGTACTCAATCAAACTCCACAGTCCCACAGTCTATTCTAGCCTTGAGGAGCAGTCTGATCTGGGTCCACTCTGTTTGCAAAAATGACTTTTAAAGTAACCAGCAGACGACACGACAAAGCAGACGGCAATTGTCATGACTGGCATTTTGAAGGTTAACATTTTGACCACTAACAAGCACATTAAGCTACCAATGCTTTGTACATTTGGGCCATTGCGAATACTCAGCTTCTGTAAGCTTGCAGATAAAGTAAGTTTGTTACCATGATAATAAAAGTGTCTTTATTTTCCTACCAGGCTCTATGGCCTAATAGTTAACAAGAGCACCGCATGCGGGTGCCAACGCTCGACTGCAGTTTCTTTTAGTTAAACAAAAATTCTAAGTCGAAAAAGGGGCATAACTGTGCCAAAATTTTGAGGGTTACCTCACCTATTGGTATGAGTTCCTCTTTTCATAATGAACAACTAGTCCAAATTTCAAGTTAATATGTTCAGTAATGACAGAGATATTACAAAATGTCCAAGTTTTTGCACGATGACAACGCAAAAATTCTAAGTCGAAAAAGGGGCATAACTGTGCCAAAAATATTTTGAGGGTTACCTCATCTATTGGTATGAGTTCCCCTTTCCAAAATGAACAACCAGTCCGAGTTTCAAGTAAATATGTTCAGTAATGACAGAGATATTACAAAATGTCCAAGTTTTTGCAAAAATTCTAAGTCGAAAAAGGGGCATAACTGTGCCAAAAATATTTTGAGGGTTACCTCACCTATTGGTATGAGTTCCCCTAGTTTCCTACAAGGCTCTATGGCCTAATAATAATAATAATAATAATAATAATAAAATAATAATAATAATAATCGACCTTATTTATAGAGGGTAACACATTTAGTAAACTAATACTAATCTTCCATGTGGCCCTCTTTTCCTGGGTAGAAACCAGTACTAAGCAATGTGGATAAAGTCTCTTGCTCAAGGAAACAACACTTGCTGCTCGCGGGGTTCGAGCCCGGTACCTCTCGATCCCGAGGCCGATACTTTACCACTGCACCACAGCGCTCCGGGTTAACAAGAGCACCGTATGCGGGTGCCAATGCCCGACTGCAGTTTCTTTTAGTTAAACAAAAATTCTAAGTCGAAAAAGGGGCATAACTGTGCAAAAAATATTTTGAGGGTTACCTCACCTATTGGTATGAGTTCCCCTTTTCATAATGAAAAACTAGTCCGCGTTTCAAGTAAATATGTTCAGTAATTAAAGAGATATTACAAAATGTCCGAGTTTTTGCACCACAACAACGCAGACAACGACGCCAGAGCTATGACAATACTTTGTCGTTTTCTTCGAAAACAGCCAAGCTAAAAAGGCTGATTCTTAATCAATAGGTCTCTCACTGCTGTGGGATTGAGCCTCCCTTCGGTCACATTTGAGATGCAAGTTATACAATCGAAGGTCAGTTGCTTTTTCTCTGGGTACTCCAGTTTTTGCTCACCTCTGATTAATAATTGTCTTAAAATAAGAGAAATCATCTTGAAAGGGCGGTAAACAAAAAACAATCTTTATTTTTCAAGCAAACTGACCTTCCTTTCTCTTCGTGACAGCTTGTCAAAATTGTTTTTCTTCTGTTCATTCTTCTCCAAGGGATTAGTGTAGCTCACTTCTTTAATACGCAGGGATAAGAATGTATCCAGCACCTGTCAATAACAGCCAGAAACAATGTCAATATCATATTTACCGGGGGCCAATTGTTCAAAGCATCGTTAGCTTAACTAGCTTGTTAGTGGTCATATTGTTTACTGTTCTAGCAAGTACAATATCTAAAATTTTGGTAATTTTGCTGATAAAATGTGAGCAGCTTTTGCATTTGCAAAAGCTGCTCACATTTTTTTTTCAGCAAAAATATTAGCATATTTGCCTTAATAAATGATCAAAGTTTTAACGATGTCGTTAGTTTTGAACAACTAGCTCCTCATGTATTTGGACCAACATCCTGAGCAAACAGTGTAAACCTAGTTGAGATGCCACAGAATGTGGCATCTTATCAGGGTCTACACTGTATGCCACTAAGACACAACATTGTGTAGTAAATTGTACTTGTTCAAATTTTAGAACAAGTATGGTAAGGAGTTGAGGTGTCCGAGTATAAAGGTTAACCCTTTTTGTACCAAGTGGAATCTTGTTTATATATAGCAGGAGTCCATTTCAAAATTTAGGGGTGTCAGGTTGTGTTTTCATCAAAGTTTATTCGGAAAATGACTGAATGTTTAGCAAACAGTGGAGACCTGATCAGAGGCCACGCTTTGATCAGGGCCTGCAATGTTTGCAAGGTACCCGTTTTGGGGTTCTAGTACAAAATGGGTTAAATATGGTGTGAGAAATAACTCTTATACCATATTGATCCCAAGCATTGGGAGAGATAAGCCTAAGCAAACAGTGCAGACCCAGATCAGACTGTCTCTTCCTGCTCCTGAAGCAGTCTGATCAGGGTCTACACTGTTTGCCATTCTGTCTGCATCTTTTAGACTCTGTATCTTTTGGAGGGAAGCACTGAACACTAAAAAACACCACAAAACACATAACAAACCATAATAGGCCACAACAAAACGTAAAGACAAAAATAACATTTTCATTTTAACTTTTAAGACAAAAGATCCATTTGTTCTACATTGCTCACATGAGACATTGCTCCCGAGACTGAATTATACACTATACTTAGAAGCCATTCACATGCACTGTTACTTTAACTCACTCACAAATGCTCCTGAGCCTGAGTATACATGTACATTTGTCTCAAAGTTAAAATGAATGTGTCTTAACCCTTGTCCTGCTGAGCCCGGATATGACTGATCTTTCAAACAATGCAGATCCAGATCAGATGGCTTCTTCGAAGAAGCCATCTGATCAGAATCTTCATTGTTTGCCATTCAGTTTATGAATTTGTTGCAATGATTTGCATCAAGAAATCTGATTGGTTGATAATCAGTGGTGGGTGTGGCATATCAAAATACTCAGCAGGTCAAGGATTAAGGTTTAGTGGAATCTTTCTGGTGGCCTATTATGGCTTGTCATATGTTTTGTTGTGTTTTGTGTGGTGTTTTGTGGTGTTTTGTAGTGTTTGTGGTGTTTTGTAGTGTTTTGTAGTGTTTTGTAGAGTTGAGTGCTTCCCCACTTTGGACTCCCTGCTGGATCATGAAACAAATTTATTAATATTCTAGGAGAATTTCAGCAAATCCTTTAGGTGTCCAATTTTTTAGGATTTTTATGGTATAAATTGTGAAGACATTTTTTGTTCACAAAAGTCTTCTCCAAAGGACCAGAGTTGCTCAACTGATAAAAATGCTTTCAATACCTTAAGTTAACCTTTACCACTCTCTCAGCTAATTCAGCAGAAGACAAATTGTTGATATTTTCTTATTTTTTCCAGAAAACAGGACTTGACATCTCATGCAAATTGTCTTTATAGCCTCTAATTAAAGGTGGTAAAAAGGCAATCCAAAGTTATGGTTCATGTGCTCTGCACATCATCACATGGGGCTTTACATTTGTGTGAAGTTTCATGAAAATATCTCATACAGTTTTTACATTATGGAGTGGACAAGGTTAAAATTGCCATTTTTCAATATTCAAAGGGCAAAAACTCCAAAAGTAGGCAATACAGAGTTATGGTTCATGCACTCTGCACATCGTCTTATATTGCTTTACATTTGTGTGAAGTTTCATGAAAATACCTCAAACGTTTTTTTTGAGTTATGGAGCGAACAAGGTAAAAATGCCATTTTTCAATGTTCAAAGGGCAATAACTCCAAAAGTAGGCAATCCAGAGTTATGGTTCATGCGCTCTGCACATCGTCTCATTGTGCTTTACATCTGTGTGAAGTTTTATGAAAATAATTCAAATGGCTTTTGAGTTATCATGAATAACGGAATTTTTTCAATGTTCAAAGGGCAATAACTTCAAAAGTAGGCAATCCAGACTTATGGTTCATACGCTCCGCACATCGTCTCATAGTGCTTTACATTTGTGTGAAGTTTCATGAAAATACCTCAAATGGTTTTTGAGTTACGCTGAATAACGGAATTACAGAATTACGGAATCACAGAAGGAAAAGGCAAATCCAATATAACCCCCACTTTTTCAAAGCGGGGCTATAATGAACACCACTCTAAACCCCACTTTATATCATAGAGGAAACTGGGGTTTACAGAAATACACATTATTTTTCTCATTTCACCTCCAAGACATAGGCTGTGGGAACTCATCAGGCGCAGAACGTGGCAGTCCCAGATCAGACTGCACATTCTGGTTCTCATTAGAACCGCCTTATTGTACCCACAACCTATGTTTGGAGTATAAATAAGAAAAATATTACAAAATTAAACATTTCATCTGAAAAAAATGACCGTTTTGACAATACCAAAGGCTGCAGTTTGCCCCTCGGATGTGTTATCATAATGAAAGTGGCATGATGTGGGTAAATTTTCTCCAGTAAATGGTGAATTATGTATACCTTAGGTTGAACTCTGAACTCCTTGGTCTTGATCATTCTACCAATGCTTTTAGTGAACTGAAAGAAAGAGGAGAAACTATGGGAATCTAAACAAGCAAATTTTAATGGATGATAACTCAGAATTTCTAGCCCAAAAATGCTCATTGCCCCAATTTTCTGGGGATATTGGCAAATAGGGTAGTCCCAGATCAGACACCACAGAATGCGGTGTCTGATTTGGAAACTCCACTGTTTGCATACAGGACAGGCACTTCTGAAATGTGTTTGTATTTGTCTGAGTTTAACATCCAACCATCAACTTAAGTTAAATGGAGACAGGATCTCGGTTTAAAGACTTATCCTAAAGTCTGACGAAGCCCAGAATCCAACCCATGACCCCTGGTTTATGAGGTGTGTATGTGAATTTGGGTTTAACGTCGCTTTCAACAATTTTTCAGTCATATCACAACGGTGTCTGGTTGCGACAGGGAGCTCAATGCTCACTTTTATAGTGCTGCCTCACTGAAGTATCATGTCCCAGACACATTACATGATACCACACACAGTCACATTATCCTGACACTGGGTCGACCAGTCCTAGCTCTATCCCGTAAATCTGAGTGCCAAGCGAGGAGCAGCTAGTACCATTGTTAAAGACTTTGGTATGTCCCGGCCCGGGATCGAACCCATGACCTCCCGTTCCCTAGAGGGGACACTCTACCAACTGAGCTATTGGGGCCGATAGGATTATGAGGTGAGTAGCTTTAACACTGTACAAGAGGCATCTGGGCACTTCTGTAAATCTTACCATAAACAAAACCTATACATCTCAAACTCTTTACAACACTGTTAATGCGGTCCAAAGCAGAAACCTTGTTAGTTAAACAACTGTCCAAACAAAAATGTATAGATTATATAGAAAAATGACCATATATGGTCATTTTTCTATATAATCTATACATTTTGAGGATCCATCTTGAAACGTTATATCCAAAACCTTGTAATAACAGACCGTGTATTAATGAGATTGTGGTGTACTTGGTACATTGGTAAATATAAGAAATAAGAACAGAATCTGATTGAATGGCTTTTTGGTCGTTTGTATTGGAGTTAACTGCCCAGTCAACAGTATTTTGATCGTTTTTGAGCCGGTCCGTTTGCCTATCCACACTTTTCCTGGGCAGGCTTACACAAAAGCGGTTAACCAGTACAGTGCACATTCTTTTGCCAGAAACTGACAATTGCCCTTTTTGAATCAGCAGAAGGGAGAGAATGATCATAGAATAGATTTCATGATCACTCTCCAGGAAAGAATGTTGCCAACCCCGGCAGATATCAAACCTGGGTCCTCCTGATCACCAGTCCGACGCCCATCTGACAGACGTGTTGAATGCAGTCTGTTAGTCAATCACCTGCAAGTAAAAGGGTTTGACTATATTCTCCACTCTACTGTAATGATCCCAAGTATTGGGACAGAGAGGCCAAAGCAAACAGAGCAGACCCATATCATACTGCTCCTGAATCAGGGTCTACACTGTTTGCCAATCCGTTTGCACCTTTTGGACCACTTGCAGGATCGTGAAAAAAAAATTGTTAAAATATTGGAGAATTACAGCAAGTCCTCAAGGTGTCCGAATTTTCAGGATTTTTACGTTAGCTCCGAAGGCTTCTATTGTGGAAGGCAAATATCGTTATTTACCCAGAAAGCAGAACAGAAAATTCTAGAGGAGGAGACAATCTACTTATTTTTCCTTACAAATAAGGCTAAACACTTTGTGTGAATCGCCTCCCTAGCAGATGATTCACATGTAATGTCAAGTCTTAGTGTCTCTGGAAAATAAACGAAAATAAAAAACTTTGAAACTGATGTTTTCATATTTTGATTTGTGATTGTCTGCTCAAGACATTAATAATCTTCAACACGTACCTCCAAAGTGATCTCCCCTGATTTGTCTTTCTTGAAGAGTTGTTTCACACAATCACAGACAAGATCTGAAATCTGAAATAAAGGGTTTTCATTTTTATGCTAAAAGTCTTATGCTAATTATTCATAGTCGAAGTGTATGAAACTGAAATTAATGCTGACTTTAGAAATACAGTAAAATTCTGCTTTTAAGACCACCAACAACTTGAGACTAATTCTGCTTGAAAAACTTTGTTTATTTTGGAGTTTAAGGGGAAATGGATACACCTTCAGGGGAGGCAACTCCTTCAAAAGTATTTTTGTCTCCCATGTCAATAGGGGTCAACTCTTAAAGAAAAGAATTTGCTCCTAAGGAGCAAATTCTTTCCTTTAGAAAGACCCCTTTTTCAGTCGAACAGGGCTTATAGAAAAGTGAACAGAAAGTCCCAAAAGTTGTCTCCCTTCGAAAAATGGTGGAAAATCTGCCAGGTGTTCCCATTCCCCTTAATGGCCAAATCAACAGTATTCAAGTCATGTTCAATCTCTGCAAGTGCCAAGTATTGTTTACTTGAGCCAGAGACTTTATGCTTAGTACTGGTTCCTACCCAGAAAAAGAGGGTCACATGGAAGATTAGTACTAGTACTAAATGTGTTACCCTCTATAAATAAGGTCTATTATTATTATTATTATTATTATCATTATTATTATTATTATTATTGTTATTATTATTATTATTATTATTATGTTGAGCAGATCACCCAGTCCTTAAAAATTTTACTTGACATTTATTGTTTTGGCATTGGTCAAGAATAGTGTTACATGGATCTGAAAATCTAAGTTCAGTTTTGAAAGATAACAAAGTTGTTAGTTGACATTATGTTAAAACATCAATCATTGCAAGTGACTTAAAACCTTCTCATATTGTTTTTGCAAAAATATCACTGTACTGAATATTGTACAGTGAAATTCCACTATTAACACCAACAAAAATTAAGACAAATTATGCTATTTACATCATATTTTGAAGGTTTTAGGCATATTTTCTTTGTGTTTTCTACATTCAGTGAGCTCTAGTGGGAGACCAACTTTGGGACTATTCAAAAGTGGTCTTAAAGACCACTTTTGAACAGTCCCATAGGTGGTCTTAATATAGGAATTTTACTGTATTTAGCTAGAACAAGATTCGGCATAGGAAATAGTCACTAGGAGCTAAGTCCGGAGAATAGGTGGGGTGAGGTATTAGCTCATACCCATTCAGATCCACAGCATCTATTGCAATTTTGCAAGTGTGGGCTCTTGCATTGTCCAGTTGAAGCAGAATTCCTTTGGAAAGTTCACCTCGGCGTTTTTCATGGATCGCAGTTCTCAGTTGGTCGAGCAAATTTGCTTAATATGCACCTGTTATTGTACTTTTCTTTGCTCCAAAGTCCAGCATAATAATGTCTTGTGTGTCCCAAAATACAGTTGCCATCACCATGCCAGCACAGGGTTGAGTTTCGAACTTATATGGCCTTATAGACCCCGGCCCTACCCACTAGCGAGTTTGAGTTTTATTCTCTGGCTCATAATAATGGGCCCAGGTCTCATCTACAGTCACCAGACATGAGAGAAAACCATCTTCCTTTGACCTAAACTGCTTCAACAATGCCTTGCATACTGAGGTTCTTGTTTTTTGTTTGTTTGTTTGATTTGAGGTTTAACGTCCCCGTCAACACTGTATAGGTCATTCTGGAGACGTTGCTTCCAATTTTGTGGGACTTTTACCCGACATTGAGATGAAATAACAAGCCCTGTCGCCTATTGAAACCAATAGGGTTTATAAGCATGGACAGCCCGACTCGCATCGCTTTGCTTGTGCATATGATGGTTCAGAAGAGCCATAAACATTGGTCAACTCGCAATGTATTTCCTGACCGGTTTTCCATTTAAAATACAAGCATTGAGTTACAGCATGGTACTCACTTTTGACGAAAAGCTTGCTTTTGCATCAATATGAGGGACTGATATGATAAGGGTGCAATTTTGCCCTCATGCCTAAAACATGTATTGAAAAAAGGCAAGAACATCTTGGTTGTCTGAGCCAACTGGAAATGGGATAGGCTAGTTACTTATTGACATGCACTTGTAAAAGCCCAAAATCCTAAGATAAAAAGGTTTTGAACAACTTAAAGACCACTTTTGAACAGTCACATGGGTGGTCTTAATGTAGGAATTTACTGCAGAACAATTAATGTTTTGGCCATTAACAAGTCTGTTAAGATAAGAAGGCTTTGAACAACTGGACCCATGCTTTCAGAAGATAACACATGGCTCATGTAATAGCCCTAAATCCAAAGATAAGAAGACTTTGAACAACTGGACCCATGCTTTCAGAAGATAACACATGGCTCATGTAATAGCCCTAAATCCTAAGATAAGAAGGCTTTGAACAACTGGACCCATGCTTTCAGAAGATAACACATGGCTCATGTAATAGCCCTAAATCCTAAGATAAGAAGACTTTGAACAATTGGACCCATACTTTCAGAAGATAACACATGGCTCATGTAATAGCCCTAAATCCTAAGATAAGAAGGCTTTGAACAATTGGACCCATACTTTCAGAAGATAACACATGGCTCATGTAATAGCCCTAAATCCTAAGATAAGAAGGCTTTGAACAATTGGACCCATGCTTTCAGAAGATAACACATGACTCATGTAATAGCCCTAAATCCTAAGATAAGAAGGCTTTGAACAATTGGACCAATGCTTTCAGAAGATAACACATGGCTCATGTAATAACCCTAAATCTTAAGATAAGAAGGCTTTGAACAATTGGACCCATGCTTTCAGAAAATAATACATGGCTCATGTAATAGCCCTAAATCCTAAGATAAGAAGGCTTTGAACAATTGGACCCATGCTTTCAGAAGACAACACATGACTCATGTAATAGCCCTAAATCCTAAGATAGAAGGCTTTGAACAATTGGACCCATGCTTTCAGAAGGTAACAGATGGCTCATGTAATAGCCTTAAATCCTAAGATAAGAAGGCTTTGAACAATTGGACCCATGCTTTCAGAAGATAACACATGGCTCATGTAATAGCCCTAAATCCTAAGATAAGAAGACTTTGAACAATTGGATCCATGCTTTCAGAAGATAACACATGGCTCATGTAATAGCCCTAAATCCTAAGATAAGAAGACTTTGAACAATTGGACCCATGCTTTCAGAAGATAACACGTGGCTCATGTAATAGACCTAAATCCTAAGATAAGAATGCTTTGAACAATTGGACCCATGCTTTAAGAAGATAACACATGGCTCATGTAATAGCCCTAAATCCTAAGATAAGAAGGCTTTAAACAATTGGACCCATGCTTTCAGAAGATAACACATGGCTCATGTAATAGCCCTAAATCCTAAGATAAGAAGGCTTTGAACAATTGGACCCATGCTTTCAGAAGATAACACATGGTTCATGTAATAGCCCTAAATCCTAAGATAAGAGGGCTTTGAACAATTGGACCCATGCTTTCAGAAGATAACACATGACTCGTGTAACAGCCCTAAATCCTAAGATGAAAAAACTTTGAACAATTGGACCCATGCTTTCAGAAGATAACACATGACTCATGTAATAGCCCTAAATCCTAAGATAAGAAGACTTTGAACAATTGGACCCATGCTTTCAGAAGATAACACATGGCTCATGTAATAGCCCTAAATCCTAAGATAAGAAGACTTGAACAATTGGACCCATGCTTTCATAAGATAACACATGGCTCATGTAATAGACCTTAATCCTAAGATAAAGAGGCTTTGAACAATTGGACCTATGCTTTCAGAAGATAACACATGACTCATGTAATAGCCCTAAATCCTAAGATAAGAAGGCTTTGAACAATTGGACCCATGCTTTCAGAAGATAACACATGGCTCATGTAATAGCCTTAAATCCTAAGAAAAGAAGGCTTTGAACAATTGGACCCATGCTTTCAGAAGATAACACATGGCTCATGTAATAGCCCTAAATCCTAAGATAAGAAGACTTTGAACAATTGGACCCATGCTTTCAGAAGATAACACAGCTCATGTAATAGCCCTAAATCCTAAGATAAGAAGACTATGAACAATTGGACCCATGCTTTCAGAAGATAACACATGGCTCATGTAATAGCCCTAAATCCTAAGATAAGAAGGCTTTGAACAATTGGACCCATGCTTTCAGAAGATAACACATGACTCATGTAACAGCCCTAAATCCTAGATAAAAAGACCTTGAACAATTGGACCCATGCTTTCAGAAAATAATACATGGCTCATGTAATAGCCCTAAATCCTAAGATAAGAAGGCTTTGAACAATTGGACCCATGCTTTCAGAAGACAACACATGACTCATGTAATAGACCTAAATCCTAAGATAAGAAGGCTTTGAACAATTGGACCCATGCTTTCAGAAGATAACAGATGGCTCATGTAATAGCCTTAAATCCTTAGATAAGAAGGCTTTGAACAATTGGACCCATGCTTTCAGAAGATAACACATGGCTCATGTAATAGCCCTAAATCCTAAGATAAGAAGACTTTGAACAATTGGATCCATGCTTTCAGAAGATAACACATGGCTCATGTAATAGCCCTAAATCCTAAGATAAGAAGACTTTGAACAATTGGACCCATGCTTTCAAAAGATAACACATGGCTCATGTAATAGACCTAAATCCTAAGATAAGAATGCTTTGAACAATTGGACCCATGCTTTAAGAAGATAACACATGGCTCATGTAATAGCCCTAAATCCTAAGATAAGAAGGCTTTGAACAATTGGACCCATGCTTTCAGAAGATAACACATGGCTCATTTAATAGCCCTAAATCCTAAGATAAGAGGGCTTTGAACAATTGGACCCATGCTTTCAGAAGATAACACATGACTCGTGTAACAGCCCTAAATCCTAAGATGAAAAGACTTTGAACAATTGGACCCATGCTTTCAGAAGATAACACATGACTCATGTAATAGCCCTAAATCCTAAGATAAGAAGACTTTGAACAATTGGACCCATGCTTTCAGAAGATAACACATGGCTCATGTAATAGCCCTAAATCCTAAGATAAGAAGACTTGAACAATTGGACCCATGCTTTCATAAGATAACACATGGCTCATGTAATAGACCTAAATCCTAAGATAAAGAGGCTTTGAACAATTGGACCTATGCTTTCAGAAGATAACACATGACTCATGTAATAGCCCTTAATCCTAAGATAAGAACGCTTTGAACAATTGGACCCATGCTTTCAGAAGATAACACATGGCTCATGTAATAGCCTTAAATCCTAAGAAAAGAAGGCTTTGAACAATTGGACCCATGCTTTCAGAAGATAACGCATGGCTCATGTAAAAGCCCTAAATCCTAAGATAAGAAGACTATGAACAATTGGACCCATGCCTTCAGAAGATAACACATGGCTCATGTAATAGCCCTAAATCCTAAGATAAGAAGGCTTTGAACAATTGGACCCATGCTTTCAGAAGATAACACATGACTCATGTAACAGCCCTAAATCCTAAGATAAAAAGACTTTGAACAATTGGACCCATGCTTTCAGAAGATAACACATGACTCATGTAATAGCCCTAAATCCTAAGATAAGAAGACTTTGAACAATTGGACCTATGCTTTCAGAAGATAACACATGGCTCATGTAATAGCCCTAAATCCTAAGATAAAAAGACTTTGAACAATTGGACCCATGCTTTCAGAAGATAACACATGACTCATGTAATAGCCCTAAATCCTAAGATAAGAAGGCTTTGAACAATTGGAGCCATGCTTTCAGCAGATAACACATGGCTCATGTAATAGCCCTAAATCCTAAGATAAGAAGGCTTTGAACAATTGGACCTATGCTTTCAGAAGATAACACATGGCTCATGTAATAGCCCTAAATCCTAAGATAAGAAGGCTTTGAACAATTGGACCCATGCTTTAAGAAGATAACACATGGCTCAGGTAATAGCCCTAAATCCTAAGATAAGAAGGCTTTAAACAATTGGACCCATGCTTTCAGAAGATAACACATGGCTCATGTAATAGCCCTAAATCCTAAGATAAGAAGACTTTGAACAATTGGACCCTTGCTTTCAGAAGATAACACATGGTTCATGTAATAGCCCTAAATCCTAAGATAAGAGGGCTTTGAACAATTGGACCCATGCTTTCAGAAGATAACACCTGACTCATGTAACAGCCCTAAATCCTAAGATAAAAGACTTTGAACAATTGGACCCATGCTTTCAGAAGATAACACATGACTAATAGCCCTAAATCCTAAGATAAGAAGACTTTGAACAATTGGACCCATGCTTTCAGAAGATAACATATGGCTCATGTAATAGCCCTAAATCCTAAGATAAGAAGACTTTGAACAATCTGACCCATGCTTTCAGAAGATAACACATGACTCATGTAATAGCCCTAAATCCTAAGATAAGAAGACTTTGAACAATTGGACCCATGCTTTCAGAAGATAACATATGGCTCATGTAATAGCCCTAAATCCTAAGATAAGAAGGCTTTGAACAATTGGACCCATGCTTTCAGAAGATAACACATGACTCATGTAATAGCCCTAAATCCTAGGATAAGAAGACTTTGAACAATTGGACCCATGCTTTCAGAAGATAACACATGGCTCATGTAATAGCCCTAAATCCTAAGATAAAAAGACTTTGAACAATTGGACCCATGCTTTCAGAAGATAACACATGACTCATGTAATAGCCCTAAATCCTAAGATAAGAAGGCTTTGAACAATTGGAGCCATGCTTTCAGCAGATAACACATGGCTCATGTAATAGCCCTAAATCCTAAGATAAGAAGGCTTTGAACAATTGGACCTATGCTTTCAGAAGATAACACATGGCTCATGTAATAGCCCTAAATCCTAAGATAAGAAGGCTTTGAACAATTGGACCCATGCTTTAAGAAGATAACACATGGCTCAGGTAATAGCCCTAAATCCTAAGATAAGAAGGCTTTAAACAATTGGACCCATGCTTTCAGAAGATAACACATGGCTCATGTAATAGCCCTAAATCCTAAGATAAGAAGACTTTGAACAATTGGACCCTTGCTTTCAGAAGATAACACATGGTTCATGTAATAGCCCTAAATCCTAAGATAAGAGGGCTTTGAACAATTGGACCCATGCTTTCAGAAGATAACACCTGACTCATGTAACAGCCCTAAATCCTAAGATAAAAGACTTTGAACAATTGGACCCATGCTTTCAGAAGATAACACATGACTAATAGCCCTAAATCCTAAGATAAGAAGACTTTGAACAATTGGACCCATGCTTTCAGAAGATAACATATGGCTCATGTAATAGCCCTAAATCCTAAGATAAGAAGACTTTGAACAATCTGACCCATGCTTTCAGAAGATAACACATGGCTCATGTAATAGCCCTAAATCCTAAGATAAGAAGACTTTGAACAATTGGACCCATGCTTTCAGAAGATAACATATGGCTCATGTAATAGCCCTAAATCCTAAGATAAGAAGGCTTTGAACAATTGGACCCATGCTTTCAGAAGATAACACATGACTCATGTAATAGCCCTAAATCCTAGGATAGAAGACTTTGAACAATTGGACCCATGCTTTCAGAAGATAACACATGGCTCATGTAATAGCCCTAAATCCTAAGATAAGAAGACTTTGAACAATTAGACCCATGCTTTCAGAAGATAACACATAACTCATGTAATAGCCCTAAATACTAAGATAAGAAGGCTTTGAACAATTGGAGCCATGCTATCAGAAGATAACACATGACTCATGTCATAGCCCTAAATCCTAAGAAAAGAAGACTTTGAACAATTTGACCCATGCTTTCAGAAGATAACACAAGACCCATGTAATAGCCCTAAATCCTAAGATAAGAAGACTTTGAACAATTGGACCCATGCTTTCAGAAGATAACACATGACTCATGTAATAGCCCTAAATCCTAAGATAAGAAGGCTTTGAACAATTGGACCCATGCTTTCAGAAGATAACACATGGCTCATGTAATAGCCCTAAATCCTAAGATAAGAAGGCTTTGAACAATTGGACCCATGCTTTCAGAAGATAACACATGACTCATGTAATAGCCCTAAATCCTAAGATAAGAAGGCTTTGAACAATTGGACCCATGCTTTCAGAAGATAACACATGGCTCATGTAATAGCCCTAAATCCTAAGAAAAGAAGGCTTTGAACAATTGGACCCAAACTTTAAGAAGATAACACTTGACTCATGTAATAGCCCTAAATCCTAAGATAAGAAGGCTTTGAACAATTGGACCCATGCTTTCAGAAGATAACACATGGCTCATGTAATAGCCTTAAATCCTAAGATAAGAAGGCTTTGAACAATTGGACCCATGCTTTCAGAAGATAACATATGGCTCATGTAATAGCCCTAAATCCTAAGATAAGAAGGCTTTGAACAATTGGACCCATGCTTTCAGAAGATAACACAGCTCATGTAATAGCCCTAAATCCCACGATAAGAAGACTTTGAACAATTGGACCCATGCTTTCAGAAGATAACACATGGCTCATGTAATAGCCTTAAATCCTAAGATAAGAAGGCTTTGAACAATTGGACCCATGCTTTCTGAAGATAACACATGGCTCATGTAACAGCCCTAAATCCTAAGATAAAAAGACTTTGAACAATTGGACCCATGCTTTCAGAAGATAACACATGACTCATGTAATAGCCCTAAATCCTAAGATAAGAAGACTTTGAACAATTGGACCCATGCTTTCAGAAGATAACACATGGCTCATGTAATAGCCCTAAATCCTAAGATAAGAAGACTTTGAACAATTGGACCCATGCTTTCAGAAGATAACACATAACTCATGTAATAGCCCTAAATCCTAAGATAAGAAGGCTTTGAACAATTGGAGCCATGCTTTCAGAAGATAACACATGACTCATGTCATAGCCCTAAATCCTAAGAAAAGAAGACTTTGTACAATCTGACCCATGCTTTCAGAAGATAACACATGACTCATGTAATAGCCCTAAATCCTAAGATAAGAAGACTTTGAACAATTGGACCCATGCTTTCAGAAGATAACACATGACTCATGTAATAGCCCTAAATCCTAAGATAAGAAGGCTTTGAACAATTGGACCCATGCTTTCAGAAGATAACACATGGCTTATGTAATAGCCCTAAATCCTAAGATAAGAAGGCTTTGAACAATTGGACCCATGCTTTCAGAAGATAACACATGACTCATGTAATAGCCCTAAATCCTAAGATAAGAAGGCTTTAAACAATTGGACCCATGCTTTCAGAAGATAACACATGGCTCATGTAATAGCCCTAAATCCTAAGATAAGAAGGCTTTGAACAATTGGACCCATGCTTTCAGAATATAACACATGGCTCATGTAATAGCCCTAAATCCTAAGATAAGAAGGCTTTGAACAATTGGACCCATGCTTTCAGAAGATAACACATGACTCATGTAATAGCCCTAAATCCTAAGATAAGAAGGCTTTGAACAATTGGACCCATGCTTTCAGAAGATAACACATGGCTCATGTAATAGCCCTAAATCCTAAGATAAGAAGGCTTTGAACAATTGGACCCAAACTTTCAGAAGATAACACTTGACTCATGTAATAGCCCTAAATCCTAAGATAAGAAGGCTTTGAACAATTGGACCCATGCTTTCAGAAGATAACACATGGCTCATGTAATAGCCTTAAATCCTAAGATAAGAAGGCTTTGAACAATTGGACCCATGCTTTCAGAAGATAACATATGGCTCATGTAATAGCCCTAAATCCTAAGATAAGAAGGCTTTGAACAATTGGACCCATGCTTTCAGAAGATAACACAGCTCATGTAATAGCCCTAAATCCCACGATAAGAAGACTTTGAACAATTGGACCCATGCTTTCAGAAGATAACACATGGCTCATGTAATAGCCTTAAATCCTAAGATAAGAAGGCTTTGAACAATTGGACCCATGCTTTCAGATGATAACACATGGCTCATGTAACAGTCCTAAATCCTAAGATAAAAAGACTTTGAACAATTGGACCCATGCTTTCAGAAGATAACACATGGCTCATGTAATAGCCCTTAATCCTAAGATAAGAAGACTTTGAACAATTGGACCCATGCTTTCAGAAGATAACACATGGCTCATGTAATAGCCCTAAATCCTAAGATAAGAAGACTTTGAACAATTGGACCCATGCTTTCAGAAGATAACACATAACTCATGTAATAGCCCTAAATCCTAAGATAAGAAGGCTTTGAACAATTGGAGCCATGCTTTCAGAAGGTAACACATGACTCATGTCATAGCCCTAAATCCTAAGATAAGAAGGCTTTGAACAATTGGACCCATGCTTTCAGAAGATAACACATGGCTTATGTAATAGCCCTAAATCCTAAGATAAGAAGGCTTTGAACAATTGGACCCATGCTTTCAGGAGATAACACATGACTCATTTAACAGCCCTAAATCCTAAGATAAGAAGGCTTTAAACAATTGGACCCATGCTTTCAGAAGATAACACATGGCTCATGTAATAGCCCTAAATCCTAAGATAAGAAGGCTTTGAACAATTGGACCCATACTTTCAGAAGATAACACATGACTCATGTAATAGCCCTAAATCCTAAGATAAGAAGGCTTTGAACAATTGGACCCATGCTTTCAGAAGATAACACATGGCTCATGTAATAGCCCTAAATCCTTAGATAAGAAGGCTTTGAACAATTGGACCCATGCTTTCAGAAGATAACACATGACTCATGTAATAGCCCTAAATCCTAAGATAAGAAGGCTTTGAACAATTGGACCCATACTTTCAGAAGATAACACATGGCTTATGTAATAGCCTTAAATCCTAAGATAAGAAGGCTTTGAACAATTGGACCCATGCTTTCAGAAGATAACACATGGCTCATGTGATAGCCCTAAATCCTAAGATAAGAAGGCTTTGAACAATTGGACCCATACTTTCAGAAGATAACACATGACTCATGTAATAGCCCTAAATCCTAAGATAAGAAGGCTTTGAACAATTGGACCCATGCTTTCAGAAGATAACACATGGCTCATGTAATAGCCCTAAATCCTTAGATAAGAAGGCTTTGAACAATTGGACCCATGCTTTCAGAAGATAACACATGACTCATGTAATAGCCCTAAATCCTAAGATAAGAAGGCTTTGAACAATTGGACCCATACTTTCAGAAGATAACACATGACTCATGTAATAGCCCTAAATCCTAAGATAAGAAGGCTTTGAACAATTGGACCCATGCTTTCAGAAGATAACACATGGCTTATGTAATAGCCTTAAATCCTAAGATAAGAAGGCTTTGAACAATTGGACCCATGCTTTCAGAAGATAACACATGGCTCATGTAACAGCCCTAAATCCTAAGATAAAAAGACTTTGAACAATTGGACCCATGCTTTCAGAAGATAACACATGACTCATGTAATAGCCCTAAATCCTAAGATAAGAAGACTTTGAACAATTGGACCCATGCTTTCAGAAGATAACACATGGCTCATGTAATAGCCCTAAATCCTAAGATAAGAAGGCTTTGAACAATTGGACCCATGCTTTCAGAAGATAACACATGACTCATGTAATAGCCCTAAATCCTAAGATAAGAAGGCTTTGAACAATTGGACCCATGCTTTCGGAAGATAACACATGACTCATGTAATAGCCCTAAATCCTAAGATAAGAAGGCTTTGAACAATTGGACCCATGCTTTCAGAAGATAACACATGGCTCATGTAATAGCCCTAAATCCTTAGATAAGAAGGCTTTGAACAATTGGACCCATGCTTTCAGAAGATAACACATGGAGCAGAAGAAGAATAGAGCTGAAGTAAATAATCCTTTAATGAAATTCCATGCAGAACTTCATGGTATACATGGTTATATATTATATTAAACTGCATTTCAATGCAAAGTTGTAATTGAAAATGAACAAGAGCTGTCACTATAGGTGACCAATGCCCCCTGTGGGAGCCAATTTCTGAGTTTTTGCAAAATTTCAAGGGGAGATAATTCAGCCAAAAATGACAACAGAGTTATGGCCCTTGGTCAGAATGTAGCCCTTGTGATGGTGATTAAGTGTGTGAAGTTTCATGGGGCTAGGTCAAATACTTTTGAAGTTATGATCAAGGTTAAAGTTTTTGTGACAGACAGACAGACAGACAGACAAACAAACAGACAGACAGGGCAAATACTATATGCCCCCCCCCCCCCCCCCCCCAAAATGAAGGGAGGGGGGTGCATAAAAAGATCAAACCTTCAACTTTCATGATATCAGCATGGAAATCAAATCCCTATAAAATTTCCTTTCTGACAAAAATTAAGTCAGTATCATCATGACAAAACTTTCTCTTATCAAAAATCTATGGCAGCTTTCTCTTGCAAAGGAAACAATAGTTCTAATGCTCTAATATCTGCCCCTAAATCTAATGCAGTTTTCCCTCCCAATAATAGTACATGCAAAATTTGCTCAAAATAGACCAACTTGCCCCAAAAAGATGTCATATATATTCAACCCTTTACCTGCCGAGTCATGATAATCCCTACCTTTGCAAACAGTGTAGATCAAGATCAGATGGCTTCTGAAGAAGCCATCTGATCAGATCTGCACCATTTTTCAAGCAGTTTGTGAAATGAGCAAACACATCATTTCCAGTAATTTGATTGGATCATAGCCAGAAATAGGGGTGGCTGAATTAATCTATTCAACAAGACAACTGGGCCCATGTTTTCAGAAGCTAACACTCTCAAGACAAGGGTTGAAAAATTTGTGGCTCAATGATGATGGAGCTTTGCTATACTATAAGCTCAACTTGTGAGCCCTGGGCTCAGGCAAGGTAACAAAACTGACCCTACCTCCGGCCTCTGATGGTTCATATACCAGACTAGAACTTCTATGATGTTGTTAGTGTAGTTGAAGTGAGGGTGGTTGATCAACATCTCACACATACATTTTACTGACAGCTCTGTTAGACCCTGTAGAGAAACAAACATGAACTTCGAAAATTTAACAGACGCCTACATAACCATTTACCATAATAATCCTAAGTATTGGAATAGATAGACCTTAGCAAACAATGAAGACCCAGATCAGAGTCTGATCAGGGTCAACACTGTTTGCCATTCCACCTGCACCCTTTGGACTCCTTGCAGGATCGTGTAACAAATTTGTTGAAATTTTGGGAGAATTACAGTCTGATTGGTTGATAATCGGTAGTGGCATATATAAATATTCAGCAGGACAAGGGTTAATGGCACAGTCAGAAAAATATTCTGGTTCAGAAAATGGCTGACCTTTCTGCAAACAGTGAAGGTCCAGATCAGACGCCGCATTTTGCGAATGATGCGTTTTGGTGTTTTCCATATAAAAAGGGTCAATAACACAGGCACCATTAATGGCTCATGTAAGCAGCAACAACGCCGAATGGACAATCTATATTTAAAGCTGATCAGTCTGTTTGATTTGCTGTTTAACATCCCTGTCAAAACTATTTAGGTCAAGCTGGAGACGCTGATTTGAATTCTGTGGGACATTTAGTCGATACCGAGATGAAATTACATCTCAAGCCCTGCCGCCCAATGAAACTGATATGGCTTTATATGCATGGACGGTCCACTTTTCCTGAGTAGGCTTAGACCTCTTAAGTGGTTTACCAGTACTCATGTGCAGTTGGTTTCAGCTCTGCGTGGAAGCCTCATGCAGCCAAATCTATTTCTCTAAGCCCCAATGGGCTGGTGCCCAATCAGTCTTAGTAACACAACCATAAAAAGTCTCAATCAAAAATATGTTTTTGGATGTACTCAAACAATAATCAAAATGTGCCCCCGCCCGCCTATCAGGGATTTGAGAAATAGATTGGGCTGCATGGTGCTTTGGCGCAGAGTTGAAACCGGCCGACTTTCTGAGTACTGGAAAACTGCTTAGAAGGTCTAAGCCTGCCCAGGAAAAATGGTATGAGTCAGCCTGTCCCTTAAATCCTAGTGATTTCTTTGGGCAGTAGGGCTTGAGATGTCATTTTATCTCAATGACAGGTAAAAGTCTCACAAAATAGGAAGCAGCGTCTCCAAAATGACCCAAAGAGTGTTGACGGTGATGTAAATCTTCAATAAAAAACAAACAATAATCAAAATGTGTTATTCGATATACACACAGTGAAAACAATCATCAGAGTCTGAATCCACTCATTCAGCCTTCAATGTCAGCATGTAAAAACTGAACTTGTGTTGGGTCTGAAGTTTGACGGCCCAGTCAACACTATTTAGGTGATGTCTGACAGGTCAGTTTAGATAACACATTTTTTCTGGGCAGGCTCATACTTAAGTGGGGAACAAGTACAATGCACATTTTTTCAGGGGCATCTCTGTAATTAGGCACTGTGACGACAATGATCAGACTGTGATCAGACTTTTTTTTTTTTTTTTTTTGGTATTTCACACTTATTTCGAGCTGATTGTTAATGATCTAGTCTTTACTGTGCACAAATATTTGTCTGTATTAGCTGGCTTGACATTTTACTACACTTTCTAACTCATTTACTGACCTGTTGTGCCTTCTCTGGAATTGCTGCTTCTTCCTTCCATTTTGTATGATTTTTCTTGTCATCTTTCCTCCTTCCTAAAAGTACAATTACCCAGTTAAACATGAGCTGACCGTGCATGGGCATGTCCCTCCCTTGTCATTACTGAGGCACACATTCGATTTCAGCTCTCTGAAAGTGGCATACTAAAGGTCACTTGGCCAAGGTCTGTATACAGTCGAACTTCAATGGCTCGAGGCATAAAAAGATACTTTTAGACATCTTTTCGAGGTTCTATAATGAAAATGTATGCTGTGTGTACTCATTAGAATCGCCTCATTGAGGCGATTCTAATGAGTACACACAGCATACATTTGCAAGATAAAAGACTAAAATCTCCTTAATTATACCCCACTATTTCTATAGTAGAGGATTTCGCTAGGGGCTCTAGAATGGGTTCGAGACATCCATGGTAAACGAGCCATCGGTGTTCGAGCCATCGAAGTTCCACTGTATATCCTAAAGTATCCATGTTTCCTCAACCCAACTAGACAATGTGCCAATACAGACCCCTTCAAAAAACACTTATTTAAGTTTGTATGAGTTTTCAGTTTGATAAAGAAACAGAAGACAAAGATCATTTGTTAAGAATAATCTGTTTTAGATGTGTAGGTCATTTTGGAGACGTTGCTTCCAATTTGGTGGGACTTCTACCCAACATTGAGATGAAATGACATCTTAAGTCCCGCTGCCCAATGAAACCAAAAGGCATATATGCATTGGACGCTCTGATTCACACCACTTTGCCTGGGCTTACAGGTACTCATGTGCCGTCTGTTTCAGCTCTGCACCATGCAGCCCAATCTATTTCTCCAAGCCCCGATGGGCAGGGGTGATTATTTGGACTAACATGTCTTCTGCTCAGGACCTGAAACAACACATACTGTAATTACCATACATTGTATTCTGGCAGCATGACTGTGCAAGTAGCATGGACCCTTTCACAAACTGTCTGGTCACAGTCAACACTATTTTCCATTCCATAAAGACACTTCTTTACGCCAAGAAAGTATAAAATTATACTGTTTAATTTTGAGACAAGTACGTCAAAATATTATGGTGCCCAATTGTTTGTTTTGGAGTTCAACAGCCCAGTCAATGATGTTGAGCTTATTTCTGGTATGTCAATTAATGTAACTACACTTTTCCTGGGCTGAGACTGTCTAAACCATTACAGAACAGGGCCCAGTTGTTCAAAACTAAGGTCGTTAGTTAACGTATCGTTAAAACTCTGAGCATTTATTATGGCAAATATGCTAATATTTTTTGCTGAAAAAATGTGAGCAGCTTTTGCAGAAGCAAAAGCTGCTCACACTTTTTCAGCAAAAATACCAAAAATTTATATATTAGACTTGCTAGAACAGTTAACACTAGACAAAAGTGCCCAGTGGGGCACGTATACCCCAGGCCAGTGCCGAACTACAAAGGGAAATAACTCTAAAAGGCCTGACCCCTTGGCCCTTATTTTCTTTCCCACAATACAAGTAGTCATACTGATCATGTGTGCAAAATTTCAAGTTTCTATGTGAAGCAGTTCCTGAGATATCTTTGACACAAAATAATTGTTTACGGACAGACAGACAGACGGAAAAGACAAAAACAAGTGAGCATATGCTCACTAATACCCCCGGCCAAAGCCATCGGTAACTTTCTGGCAATTCAAAGCCATCAAGTTTGACAAAAACCTATTATGAACACAGAATTAATCTTGCAAAAGTAAGGAGACTACCATTACATCTAAATAACTCACCTGATAACTAATGAGATCTTGAACAGATGTTTGAAATGTCAGTATCACAAGTTGTCTGTTTTGTCTTTTTAGAACAAAGGCTATTTCTCTTCCAATTGTCTGATTCAGTAATAACTCCTGAAAATTATTGGAGCTAGAGCCTTGAAAGTTGGTGAATAGATTGGTGGTGATGAGTAGATGAACTGATTAACTTTTGACAACATTCCGAAAAATACTTTGTGAGTTATGGCCCTTTGTCATTTTGGTAATTTGTGCCATTGATCTGTATGGTAAAAGTGATGCATAGCGTGAGATATCTTGCTGACAAAATTTTATAAAAAAAAAATTCTTAGAGCAATAACTCTTGAAAGGGGCATAATCCTGACGAGAAAAAAAAATACGCGTCAGCTAATTTTCCATGAGGAATCCATATATGAAATTTCAAAACCCTAGCATACGCGGTTCTAAAGTTATGCTTTGCATCACTTTTACCATACAGATCAATGGCACAAATTACCAAAATGACAAAGGGCCATAACTCACAAAGTATTTTTCGGAATGTTGTCAAAAGTTAATCAGTTCATCTACTCATCACCACCAATCTATTCACCAACTTTCAAGGCTCTAGCTCCAATAGTTTTTGAGATATCTTGCTGACAAGATTTTATTAAAAAAATTTCAAAGGGCAATAACTCTTGAAAGGAGCATAATCCGGACGAGAAAAAAAATACGTGTCGGCTAATTTTCCATGAGTTATGCTATGCATCACTTTTACCATACAGATCAATGGCACAAATTACCAAAATGACAAAGGGCCATAACTCACAAAGTATTTTTCGGAATGTTGTCAAAAGTTAATCAGTTCATCTACTCATCACCACCAATCTATTCACCAACTTTCAAGGCGCTAGCTCCAATAATTTTCGAGATATCTTGCTGACAAGATTTTATTAAAAAAATTTCAAAGGGCAATAACTCTTGAAAGGGGCATAATCCGGAGGAGAAAAAAAATACGCGTCAGCTAATTTTCCATGAGGAATCCATATATGAAATTTCAAAACCCTAGCATACACGGTTCTAAAATTATGCTATGCATCACTTTTACCATACAGATCAATGGCACAAATTACCAAAATGACAAAGGGCCATAACTCACAAAGTATTTTTCGTAATATTGTCAAAAGTTAATCAGTTCATCTACTCATCACCACCAATCTATTCACCAACTTTCAAGGCTCTAGCTCCAATAGTTTTTGAGATATCTTGCTGACAAGATTTTATTAAAAAAATTTCAAAGGGCAATAACTCTTGAAAGGAGCATAATCCGGACGAGAAAAAAAATACGTGTCGGCTAATTTTCCATGAGGAATCCATATATGAAATTTCAAAACCCTAGCATACACGGTTCTAAAGTTATGCTATGCATCACTTTTACCATACAGTACAATGGCACAAATTACCAAAATGACAAAGGGCCATAACTCACAAAGTATTTTTCGGAATTTTGTCAAAAGTTAATCAGTTCATCTACTCATCACCACCAATCTATTCACCAACTTTCAAGGCTCTAGCTCCAATAGTTTTTGAGATATCTTGCTGACAAAATTTTATAAAAAAAATATAACAAAGGGGAATAACTCTAAAGAACCTGGCCCCACAGCCCCAATTTTCTTTCCCACAATACAACTAGTTATGCATGTTGTTTGTACCAAATTTCAAGTTTCTAGGTACAGTAGTTCCTGAGAAATCTTTGACACAAAATTTAAGGTAACTCACAAAATACACATCTCAGTAGCAAATATAACAAAGGGGAATAACTCTAAAGAACCTGGCCCCACAGCCCCAATTTTCTTTCCCACAATACAACTAGTTATGCATGTTGCTTGTACCAAATTTCAAGTTTCTAGGTACAGTAGATCTTGAGAAATCTTTGACACAAAATTTAAGGTAAGTCACAAAATGCACATCTCAGTAGCAAATATAACAAAGGGGAATAACTCTAAAGAACCTGGCCCCACAGCCCCAATTTTCTTTCCCACAATACAACTAGTTATGCATGTTGTTTGTACCAAATTTCAAGTTTCTAGGTATAGTAGTTCCTGAGAAATCTTTGACACAAAAAAAAGTTTACACACACACACACAGAAAGTTTACACACACACAGAAAAGACGAAAACTATATACCCCCATGGCATACTCCGTATGCCGGGGGTATAACTATATACCCCCATTGCATACTTTGTATGCCGGGGGTATAAATATTATATGCTAAAAGTTTACATTAATTGTAGTCCCACCCCCCAATTTACAGTTTACATTAACTACATTTTACAAGATGCCTGAAAGTTACAGAAATGATCATACCTTTTGCGGTTTTCTCCAGAAACTCCAGGTATTCTTTGTAGGCACTGAGCAGGCCTTCTTCATGGGACAGTAGTGTGATAGTCTCTTTCTTCATCTAAAAAGGAGAAAAAATGTGCCAAGTCCTTAATAATAAAATGTGCAAGACTCAGATCAGACTGCATGCGAGACTGTGCATCTGTAGTGTGTCTGATCAGTCTTCACTTGGCACTTTAATGGGGGGGATGGGGAGGGGGTGCAGGGGAAGCTGTATTCTGACTGAGCAAAATCGCAAAATGATAACTTCACTATTTGCACGTGCTTACATACACATCCATATGACACGGCCCTAATGATGCTTATTTGACCCTTCAAATGCTACATAAATTCCTCGAGCATATGACAATCTGGGGCCGGTTGTTCAAAACTAACGACGTCATTAGTTAATGTATCGTTAAATCTTTGAGCATTTAATAGGGCAAATATACTAATATTTTTGCTGAAAAAAATGTGAGCAGCTTTTGCGTCCGCAAAAGCTGCTCACATTTTTTCAGGAAAAATACCAAAATTACCGATATTGTACTTGCTAGAACAGTTAACAATTTGACCACTAACGAGCTCGTTAAGCTAACGATGCTTTGAACAACTGGCCCCAGATTTTTAAAAAAATATTTTCATAGTAAATAAGGCTTGACATAACATGTGAATCGTCTGCCCAGCATATGATTCACATGTAATGGTAAGTCTTATTTTTACTAAAACATAAGAAAAATACACTTTCAAAATACTGTCTGCTAGTTGTGCTTAGCTGTCAAAGGGTTAGTTTATGCTAATTTATTTTAGTTTGATTGCGATGAAAGCTTCAAGCTTATTGAATTGCTCTCGAACACTCATTCCGGAGGTTTTCACACGTGCGCGCGAGAGAGGCAGTGGTTTTTACATCACTGCTACCCATTTTTTACACCTGGGTGGAGTGGGGCTGTGTCATTAAATGTCTTGCCCAAGAACACACCTCGATTCCGATGGCCGGATTCGAACGCACAGCCTCTCGATCATAAGTCGAACTTGTTGACCACTGCGCTATCGAGGGTTAAAGGAACAGTTACTTTTCGGCAATTTTGTGAAAAAAAGTCTTGACAAATTTGAACATTTTTTTTTTAATTTTTTGATAAAAACATACTCACTAGATACTCATTAAGATACATGAATCCTTTGCCTTGCTCCCAAGGAGCTAATAGTTACCTTAACCCTTTACCACTCAGGGATTTTGTGAATTTAGCTGATTTTCACAGTGTGGCACCTGACAGCAACTTCAACTAGCCATTGTTTCATAATGGACGGTCTGTTTTACACGAAACTCGGTATGAATGTTCATTGGGCAGTAGCCTTTCAAATGCAACCTTTCATGACTTGATCATTGTTGTCATGGTAAGGAGGGGGCATCTCAAAGTTGCCAAAAAGTGTGTTTTCACATGAATTTTTGACCCCATTTTAATCCTCACACAGCTGTCAAGGTAACAATTAAGGTGTTTGGCACTGGCCATTTTCACTGTTTGCAGCATGTTTTATCAGCATCAATTTTCAGGTATTTTTGACCCCAGACACCCTCAGATATAAATTTTAGCGGCCGGTTGGGCCATACACCCAAAATTTTTCGGGATGTGAGGGGGGCAATGCCCCCCTTCAATCTCCCCCCCAGAATATTTTTAGTGGGGAGGCGCGCGAAAACACAGGTCACTTTTTTGCCCAACAAAACCTAAAGCAAACATAACTATCCAGGGGTAGAAATGCAGATTTTAGGTGCTACTGGGGCTTAAAATGGGGGGGGGGTGCAGACACGTAAAAACACGTATCTGAGTGGTAAAGGGTTAAGGAGTTGACCCAAAGAGCAAATTTCTTTCCTTGAATACTAGACCTCTACTGATTAAGGAGACAAAGTGTTGCCTCCCCTGACAGTGTATCGTTTCCCCATAATTGGTACATGTTATTAACCCTTCTAGCACTAAGCATATTAAGCAGACGGCATTTTTTATTTATCATTTTCCATCAAAAATATGACTTGACATTACATGTGAATTGTCTGCTTGGCAGACGATTCACATGAAATGTCAAGCCTTATTTTTACTGAAAAATTACGAAAAAAAAAATTTGATTGCCATCAGTTCTAAATTTTCCGCAGCATTTTAAGAGTTAATCACTGATATCATACCCTCTGCTTCTTTTCTTCTTCTGTGGGCAGTCGTAAATGGTATCCGGGTATGATGTCTTTAAATACCTCCATCAGTGACACCATGACCAACTTTCGTACCGTCACCCGAACATCAGGGTCCTTCTCGTACAGCATCTGAACCAGCTGACGTAACTTCTTCACCTGAAAAATATTATCAGAATGAATAAAACTTTAATCAGAATTTGACAACCAGGATCCTAGCCCCCGCCCATTGGGGCTTGAAGATACAGATGGGCTGCATGATGCTTCCATGCAGAGCTGAAACCGACCTGCACACCAGTACTGGTAAACCGCTTAGAGGATCTAAGCCTGCCCAGGCAATGCGGTATGAGTCGGCCCGTCCATGCTTATAAACCCTATTGGTTTCATTTGGCGGCAGGGCTTGGAAGCATGACCTTTACAGTGTTGATGGGGACATAAAACTTCAAATCAAACAAACAAACAAAGACAACCAGGATCCAGTTGTTCAAAGCCTCAGTAGCTTAACGAGCTCGTTAGTGGTCAAATTATTATGTACAATATCTAAATTTTATTTTTGCTGCAAAAATGTGAGCAGTTTTTGCACATGCAAAAGCTACTCACATTTTCTCAACAAAAACATCAGTATACATATATTTGCCATAATAAATGATCAAAGTTTTAACTATCTGTTAACCTATTTAGTACCGGAAACCCCAAAATGGGTAGTTGGCAAACAGTGCAGGCCCGGATCCGACGCCGCTTTGGCGTCGGATCAGGGCCTACACTGTTTGCAAAATTTTCAGGTAAATTTCAAATGGTTTTTGAAGAAAACACAACCTGACACCCCTAAATTTTGAAATGGACCCCTGATATATAAGGTGGAATATTCCATTTGGTACAAAAAGGGTTAAACAACAAAGTTGCTAGTTTTGAACAACTGGGCCCAGATAAATATCAGCTGTGACAAGAGAGAATGTGCCTTTATAGATATTCATACACTGAAGACTGGGATCAGTCTGGGCATCCAAACAGTCTAATCAGAATCATCACCATCATGTTTTTTCTTTTTTTGTTGTTGTTTTTTTTGTTTTGTTTTTTTTTAGGTTTAACATATAACACTTTATAAGTAATTTTGGAGACGCTGCTTCCAATTTTGTGAGATGAGATGAAATTTTATCTCAAGTCCTGCCACCCAGTGAAACCAATAGGGTTTATATGCATAGATGGTCGGACTCTCACCACTTTGCTTGGCAGGCTAGTTCCCTCTAAGCAGTTGACCACTACTCATATGCAGCCAGTTGCAGCTCTGCGTGGAAGCACCATTCAGCCAAATCTGTTTCTCCAAGCCCCGATGGGCAGGTGCCCATCGCTGTCATGATATAGATGCCTATTGACTTAAAGCTGAATATTCATTTAAGCCACACCCATTTCTGTCTGTCAACCAATCAAATTACTTGATGTAATTTATTGCTACAAATTCATAAACTGAATGTCAAACAGTGTTCAAAAGCCATCTGATCTGATCTACACTGTTTGCAAAGATAGGGGTAGTCGTGAACAGCAAGATAAGGGTTAAAAATAAAGACTTATTCTGCTTTCAAAAGCTTTTTTGAAGGGTGCTCTTATTCTTTTTTGTGTTTTCTGCACACAATATCCTCTGGTCAGGGACCACCTTTGAGGCTGTTCAAAAGTGGTCTTGAAGACCACTTTTGAAATTTCCCAAAGGTGGTCTTAATATAGGAATTTTACTGTATATCTGCATGAGAACACTTCTCTTTAAATTTCATTCTGTTTTTTTATTGAATAAGCAGGGAACGTATTTCTTAAGTATTCTACAACTCCATTTTAGACAGGAAACCTCAAAAAGTAACACTAGCAGAAGGTGTAGGATCAAATCAGATACCACTTTCTCATGCATGTGATCTTCACTGTTTTCCAAAAAAAGCCTGCCCTCTTTTAAATTAATTTCTAATAATTTTCAATCTGACACACATAAGATTGGAAAATGGCCACTTTCAATTTATAGAGTGGCAGAGTTCAGTCAAGGGAAAAATGTTAGGTTAGATGTCTGAACGGATACCGTAAAAATCCTAAAAATTTGGACACCTTGAGGACTTGCTGTAGTTCTCTTAAAATTTAAGCAGTTTGTTTCATGATCCAGCAAGGAGTCCAGAAGAATCAGATGGGATGGCAAACAGTGTAGACCCTGATCAGACTGCTCCTTCAGGAGCAGTCTGATCTGGGTCTGCACTGTTTGCTTAGGTCTATCTGTCCCAATAATTAGAATCATTACGGTACGCTCTTAATAATACTAATGGTACATTACATTTTGTTCTGGATTTTCTGTAACATCCTGTGCAATTGTGGCTATAGTACTCTTTCTCTCTGCAAGCTTTTGTTGTCTCAGAACATACAGTTCCACACTACTCAGTACTGGTAGATTTTCAGTTTCTGACTGGTCAGCTTCCGATTGGTCAGGTTCCTGGTCATGTGACTCTGAGCCAGCATCACTGTCTTCTGCTGCAGCTTCTTGATCATCTTGAATTAAACAATACTGATTACTTTCTGTATGTTAACCCTTAAGATACCAAGAAAAACTACATCTAAAAATGTCGTCTGCTGATTTTTTTTTTTTTTTTTTTTTTTTGCAAACTTTTTAAAAATATTTTTGCATGCACACAAACAGTGTGGGCCCAGATCAGACCGCTCCTACAGGAGCAGTCGGATCTGGGTCCACACTGTTTGCAAAAAATAACTTTTAAGGTAAGCGGCAGACGGAAAAACAAACAACGTTTGTCGTGATTGGCATTTTATGGGTTAACATACGCAAACATAGTGTTTGGTAAGGGAAAGCAATCAGGATAAGTAAGGGATAAATTTCCTTATTTCTTTTGATAATCATCATGTGGACACATTCTATAGGAGCTAAGGGGCCCCGAGGCGTGGCCCTTTTGGACCCAAGGGGCATGATTGGCAGGAATTATATAGGTGACCACTTGCCGTTGCTACGTACTAAATATCTAAGCTCTGGGCGCTGTGATTTCAGAGAAGAAGATTTTTTAAGCTTTTTTCCATTATGAGTCTATAGGAGCTAAAGGGCCCCGGGCGTGGCCCGTTTGGAACCCAGGGGCATGATTGGCAGGAATTATGTAGGTGACCACTGGCCGTTGCTACGTACTAAATATCTAAGCTCTGGGCGCTGTGATTTCAGAGAAGAAGATTTTTTAATCTTTTTTCCATTATGAGTCTATGGGAGCTAAGGGACCCCGGGGCATGGCCCATTTGGTCCCCAAGGGCATGATTGGCAGGATTTATGTAGGTGACCACTTGCCATTGCTACATGCTAAATATCTAAGCTCTGGGCCCTGTGGTTTCAGAGAAGAAGATTTTTGAAGCTTTTTTTTCCATTATGAGTCTAAAGGAGCTAAGGGGCCCCGGGGCGTGGCCCTTTTGGACCCCAGGGGCATGATAGGCAGGAATTATATAGGTGACCACTTGCCGTTGCTACGTACTAAATATCTAAGCTCTGGGTCCTGTGGTTTCAGAGAAGAAGATTTTTTATGCTTTTTTCCATTATGAGTCTTTGGGAGCAAAGGGGGCCCCGGCACGTGGCCCATTCGGAACCCAGAGGCATGATTGGCAGGAATTATGTAGGTGACCAATTGCTGTTGCTACATGCTAAATATCTAAACTCTGGGCCCTGTGGTTTCAGAGAAGAAGGTATTTGAAGATTTTTTCATTATGAGTAAGGGGCCCCGGGGCATGGCCCATTTGGACCTTAGGGGCATGATTGGCAGGAATTATGTAGGTGACCACTTGCCGTTAGTACATGCCAAATACCTCAGCTCTGGGCCCTATGGTTTCAGAGAAGAAGATTTTTGAAGCTTTTTTCCATTATGAGTCCATAGGAGCTAAAGGGCCCCGGGGCGTGGCCCGTTTTGACCACAGGGGCATGATCGGCAGGAATTATGTAGGTGACCACTTGCTGTTGCTACATGTTAAATATCTAAGCTCTGGGCCCTGTGGTTTCCGAGAAGAAGATTTTTGAAGCTTTTTGTTCCATTATGAGTCTATGGGAGCGAAGGGGCCCTGGGGTGTGGCCCATTTTGACCTTAGGGGCATGATTGTCAGGAATTATGTAGGTGACCACTTGCCGTTGCTACATGCCAAATACCTAAGCTCTGGGCCCTGTGGTTTCAGAGAAGAAGATTTTTGAAGCTTTTTTCCATTATGAGTCTATAGGAGCTAAAGGGCCCCAGGGCGTTGCCCGTTTGGACTCCAGGGGCATGATTGGCAGGAATTATGTAGGAGACCACTTGCCGTTGCTACATGCTAATTATCTACGCTATGGGCCCTGTGGTTTTCGAGAAGAAGATTTTTGAAGCTTTTTGTTCCATTATGAGTCTATGGGAGCGAAGGGGGCCCGGGGCATTGCCCATTTGGAACCAAGGGGCATGAGTGGCAGGAATTATGTAGGTGACCACTGGCCGTTGCTACATTCTAAATATCTAAGCTCTGGGCCTTGTGGTTTCAGAGTAGAAGATTTTTGAAGCTTTTTTTCCATTATGAGTCTATGGGAGCTTAGGGGCCCCAGGGTGTGGCTAATTTGGACCCCAGGGGCATGATTGGCAGGAATTATGTAGGTGACCACTTGCCGTTGCTAGTTGCCAAATATCTCAGCTCTGGGCCCTGTGGTTTCAGAGAAGATTTTTGAAGCTTTTTTCCATTATGAGTCTATAGGAGCTAAAGGGCCCCGGGCGTGGCCCGTTTTGACCCCAGGGGCATGATTGGCAGGAATTATGTAGGTGACCACTTGCTGTTGCTACATGCTAAATATCTAAGCTCTGGGCCCTGTTGTTTCCGAGAAGAAGATTTTTGAAGCTTTTTGTTCCATTATGAGTCTATGGGAGTGAAGGGGCCCCGGGGTGTGGCTAATTTGGACCCCAAGGGCATGATTGGCAGGAATTATGTAGGTGACCACTGGCCGTTAATACATGCTAAATATCTAAGCTCTGGGCCCTGTGGTTTCAGAGAAGAAGATATTTTAATTTTTTCCCATTGATAGTCTATGGGAGCTATATGTTGCCATTGCAACCAGAATTCCAATCTGATCAGCCCAAAAACCTTATGCAGCCTTTCCCCCTACCTGATGATGCTTCCCATGAAATTTGTTCAAGATTGACCATGGGGTATTAGAGATATTCTTATTTGAAATTGTTTACGGACTCACGCACGGACGCACGCACGGACGCACGCATGACGGACGACGGACAAAAAGTGATCACAAAAGCTCACCTTGTCACTACGTGACAGGTGAGCTAAAAAGGTTTAACACAAAATTTTGACGTAAAAGTTGACAAACTGACGGACAGCCCACCCAGGGGCTTAGATATTCCATATGAAAGGTAATGCTATAGAGATATCCTTTACCAAATATGAAGAGAATCTAACATGTGGTTACAGAGATATGAGCAATCAAAAAGGTTTAACACAAAACTTTGACGTAAAAGTAGATGAACAGACAGACAGACAGCCCATGCAGGGGCTTGACCCAGGGCCTTAGATATTCCATATGAAAGGTAATGCTATAGAGATATCCTTTACCAAATATGAAAAGAATCTAACATGAGGTAATAGAGATATGAGCAATCAAAAAGGTTTAACGCAAAACTTTGACGTAAAAGTTGACGAATGGCGGGACGAACATAAGTACGAACGAACGCACTCACGAACGAACGTACAAACGAACGAACCAACGAACGGACGAAAAGACGAAAACTATATACCCCCCGACATAAAAACACCTGACCTTCTGTTGCAGAACTTGGCATCTCACATGTGCGACAAGGCTCAAACCTGCAGCCATGAGTAATCTAATGCTCAAGAGTCAGCCCACTTAACTACTAGGCCACAGGAGCCCTTGGAGTGTCCTGTATAAAATGGGTTAAGCATCTACTGTAAAACTACAAACTAGAAATGGTGTTTATAAAACACTATGCCCCCAACCATATGCTTGCCCCTAAATGCAAAATTTTTCAAAGGGCCATAACTAAAGAGTAAGATTTCATCCATAACTGAAGAGTAAGATTTCAGCCATCCAAGTATTTTTCGAAATTTCTTCTTTAGAAGGTTAATCAGGTCATCTACCTATCACTGGCAATCCATTCATCAACATTCAATGCTCTAGCTTTAATAGTTTTTGAGAAATTTTGCTTACAAGATTTATCCAAATTTTTTCAAAGGGCCATAGCACAGGAAAGGGTCAAAATCCTAATGAGAAAACAAGATGCGTTTGTGAAACACTGATGCCCCCGGACAGTGCATGTTAAATATGAAAGCAGTATCACTAAGCAATCGAAAGGTATGGCCAATGTTCAAGTCTTAAAAAAGTAGGTCAAGGTCACAAGGTCAAGAATTATGGGATAGTTGGAAAGGTCTTGTGACATAAAATGCACATATGAATATGGAATCCCTATCACTTACCAATCTAAAGTTATGGTCAATGTTAAAGTTTTTAAAAAGTAGGTCAAACATCAAGGTCAATGTCAAAAATTATGGTACCACTGGAAAGGTCCTGTGAAAAAGAATGCACATGTGAAATATGAAAGCCCTATCACTTACCAATCGAAAGTTATGGACTATGTTAAAGTTTTTAAAAAGTAGGTCAAACGTCAAGGTCATGAGGTCAAAAATTATGGTTCCGCTAGAAATGTCTTGTGATAAGGAATCAAAAATTATGGTACCACTGGAAAGGGCTTGTTATAAGGTATACATGTACACATGTGAAATATGAAAGCTCTATTTATTACCATTCAAAAGTTATGCCCAATGTTAAGGTTTTTGTAGACAGACAAACGGACAAATAGACAGACAGACCAAAAACTATATGCCCCCCGAATCTCGATTCCGGGGGCGTAAAAATACATGTCATAAATTTTTTAAGAGGAATCCATGAAATTTCAAAACCCCAGGATACATGGTTCTAAAGTTATGCTATGCATCACACAGCATACAAAGTACAAATGCCCAAAGTTACGAAAGGGCCATGACTCAAGCAGCATTTTTCGGAATTTCTTCAAAAGTTAATCGGTTCATCTACTCATCACTAGCAATCCACTCATCAACTTTTAAGGCTCTTGCTTTAATAGTTTTTGAGATATTTTGCTGACAAAATTTCATCCAAATGTTTTCAAAGGGTCATAACTCAGGAAAGGGACAAAATCCTGAAAAGAAAAAAAAATATGTATCAGCTAAATTTTCATGAGGAATCTATATATGAAATTTCAAAACCCTATAGTACATGGTTCTTAAGTTATGTTTTGCATCAAAAAGCGTAAGGACAATCGGACGAACACCCCAGAAGTAATATGCACCTCCAACCTCTACAAAGTTGGGGGAATAAAAATTAGGACACCTTGAGGACTTGTTGTAATTCTCCTAAAATTTTAACAAATTTGTTTCATGATCCAGCAATGAGTCCAAAAAGGAGCAGACTGACTGACAAACAGTAAAGACCCAGATCAGACTGCTCCTTCCGGAGCAGTCTGATCTGGGTCATCACTGTTTGCTTAGGCCTGTCTGTCCCAATACTTAGGATCATTACGGTGCTCTTTGAACCACAAGGCTGTGGTATCCACCTACCTTGATCATCTTCCACCATCCTCGGTACCACTCCAGCCTTAGTCTTGATTGGTAGAATCATCTTCATGTTCTTGTTGCTATCGGCAGCAAACAGTTTCCTTGGTAATCTTTCGTATGCTTCCTCATCATCAGCCTCTTCTTTCTTCCTCTTCCAAGACTTTCTTTTGGAACTGTTTCTGTCCTGTTTTAAACTGAAACACAGCAAATAGTATACACTGCAACCTCATTAACCCTTATCCTGTTGTTCATGACAGCCCCAACCTTTGCAAACAGTGCAAATAGTATACAATGCAACCTCATTAACCCTTATCTTGCTGTTCACATTAACCCCAACCTTTACAAACAGTGTAAATAGTATACACTGCAACCTCATTAACCTTTATCCTGCTGTTCATGACAGCCCCAACCTTTGAAAACAGTGTAAACAGTGCAAATAGTATACAATGCAACCTCATTAACCCTTATCCTGCTGTTCATGATAGCCCCAACCTTTACAAACAGTGTAAACAGTGTAAACAGTGCAAATAGTATACACTGCAACCTCATTAACCCTTATCCTGTTGTTCATGACAGCCCTAACCTTTGCAAACAGTGCAAATAGTATACAATGCAACCTCATTAACCCTTATCCTGTTGTTCATGACAGCCCCAACCTTTGCAAACAGTGTAAACAGTGCAAATAGTATACACTGCAACCTCATTAACCCTAATCCTGTTGTTCATGACAGCCCCAACCTTTGCAAACAGTGTAGACAGTGCAAATAGTATACACTGCAACCTCATTAACCCTTATCCTGTTGTTCATGACAGCCCCAACCTTTGCAAACAGTGCAAACAGTGCAAATAGTATACAATGCAACCTCATTGACCCTTATCCTGCTGTTCATGACAGTCCCAACCTTTGCAAACAGTGTAAACAGTGGAAATGGTACACAATGCAACCTCATTAACCCTTATCCTGCTGTTCATGACAGCCCCAATCTTTGCAAACAGTGTAAATGGTATACACTGCAACCTCATTAACCCTTATCCTGCTGTTCATGATAGCCCCAACCTTTGCAAACAGTGTAAACAGTGTAAATCCAGATCAGATGGCCATCTGATCAGGATCTACACCGTTTGTAATTCAGTTTGTGAATTTGAAAAAAAAAATATTGTATCACATAAACTGATTGGCTGATAGTCAGAAATGGGTGTTGCTAATTTAAATATGCAGTGGGACAAGCGTCAAAACACAGTTTTGGAAATGTTGGATAACTTGCAGAATTTAGTTTTTCACATGTGACACAAGAGAGCCTCGAATCCACTGCAGTGAGAGTCATAACCCTTTTTGAACCAGAAGCTTGGCAAACAGTGCAGGCCCAGATCAGATGCCGCAGAATGCGGCATCTGATCAGGGCCTACACTGTTTTGCAAAAAGTTCCGCCAGTTTCCGAATAAATTTTGAAGAAAACAAAACCTGACACCACTAAATTCTGAAATGGACTCCTGCTATATAAAAGTCTGACGATTCCATTTGGTACAAAAAGGGTTAAGATACAGACAGTGCTCTTACCCACTAGGCCATGGAGCCTCGTTGGCAAAGTATACCCCAACCTCTTTATAACACTGTGATTGGTCAGATTTGCAATGTCAAGCCGCAAGACACTGTCACCATCAGGTCCAGTGAGCTATATGTGCGGCTTGGCATTGAGGACCTCATCCTCATCCTGAAGGAGAGAAGGCTCTGCTGGTATGAACATGTGTAACGCTCCAATGGTGCAGTCAAGACTGCTTGTAACATACAGGTGGATGGGACGTGTGGGCCTGGGAGGTCCAAGATGACCTGGAAGCAGCTGACAGAGAGATCACAGAGAGTGGAAGCTCTCGGCTATCGACCCTCATGATAAGACAAACCTAGAGATCTGGTGTAAGATCTGCCATGCATGCTGCCAGCAAGTTTTGTTTGCTTTATTTGAGGTTAAACGTCCCCGTCAACACTGTAAAGGTCATTTTGGAGACGTTGCTTCCAATTTTGTGGGACTTTTACTCGACATTGAGATGAAATGACATCTCAAGCCCTGTCGCCCAATGGAACCAAAAAGGTTTATTAGCATGGCCGGTCCGCCTCGCACAGTGGTTCCTGGACAGGCTTAGATCCTCTAAGCGGTTTACCAGTACTAGTGTGCGGGCTGGATTCAGCTCTGCGTGGAAGCATCATGCAACCCATATATTTCTTCAAGACCCTATGGGCGGGGGCTTAGCCAGATGCCTGGAAAGGGGCCAACTTATGTGGATGCTGTCCCTGTACTTTCATGTTAATAAAAAAAATCCGGTGATGATGATGATGATGATGATAATTATGATAATTATGTTGGATTTCATCAACTATAATTTGTTCATCCTAGCAAGCTTAGAGACTTTCAGCCAAGATCTTAGGAAACAGAAAATGGTTTCCAATGTTATTTCATTTTCAGTTGGGTCAATTGCCAACAATCTGAAAGCTGGTGAGATTTTTTGGAAAGTTTACTCAATCTCCACCCTACCCCTTCCGCACCTACTTGCCATCGCACTTAGCTGAATGGGAGAAAACTCTCATTGCAAAATATAGTTGAAGTGAAGATTTTGCTGAAATTTCTCACCAGTTTTGGCTAAACGAGATATTTTCTCTGAGCAAGAATTATCAATGAATTTGTAAATATACACCAAATCCCTTTGTAGCACTATTGTTGGGGTCCAAAGCTGGAACCATACTTGTAAACAAATGTGTTATATCCAAACAAAACTATATAGATTAACCCTTCTCTTGCTAAATATTCATTTAATCCACACCCATTTCCGACTTTGAACCAATCAGATAACTTGATGTAATTTATTCCTACAAATTCATAAATTGAATGTCACACAGCGTAGATCCTGATCAGATGGCTTCTTCAGAAGCCATCTGATCTGGATCTACACTGTTTGCAAAGGAAAGGGTTGTCATGAACAGCATGATAAGAGTTAAATATGAAAAAGACTGTTTACGGTAATTTTTTCTATATAATCTAAACATTTTTGGGGTCCAGTTTAGTTTTAAACCATGTTATATTCAAAACTGGGTAAAAAATAGCCATCGGAAGAGATGGCAAATCCCCCGACCAAAAGCCAATATTGCCTTCAGAAGATTGTTAACCAATAGAAAGTGCACCAGAATTAAAACAGCACTATATCCCAAAAGTATTGCAGTTATGGCCATCACAAGATTATACTGTCAGGGGAGATAACTAAAAAGCCAGGGCACTCAGAAATGTGGTTCTTTGTGCATGACATTCCTGCTTAAGCTCATGTATTTCTATACAAAGTACCATCAATATGTCTCAAAAGGTATTGGAGATATGGTGATCATAAGCTGGTCATACTGTTACATTGGAAGGGTAGATAACTCAAATACCACAGCACCAACAGTTGTGGTTCTTGCACATGACATCCCTTCTGTACCTTGTATACAATTGTGCCAAGTTCCTTCAAGATATCTCAAAGGGTGTTGGAGTTATGGCCATCACAAGGTTAAATTGCCAGGGGAGATAACTAAAAAACCAGAGCACCCAGAGTTGTAATTCTTGAGCATGACACACCTGCTTAACCTCATGTACATCTGCATCAAGTACCACAAATATGTCTCAAAGGGTATTGGAGGTACGATGATCACAAGGTTATCATACTGTTATATTGGAAGAGGTGATAACTCAAATATCATAGCACCCAGAGTTGTGGTTCTTAGGCATGAAGCGCCGTCTCAACGTTGTATACAATTGTGCCAAGTACCATCAATATATCTCAAAGGGTATTGAAGTTATGGCCATCACAAGGTTATATTGTCAGGGGAGATAATTAAAAAAACCAGGGCACCCAGAGTTGTGGTTCTTATGCATCAAGCGCCGTCTCAACGTTGTATACAATTTTGCCAAGTACCATCAATATATCTCAAAGGGTATTGGAGTTATGGCCATCACAAGGTTATATTGTCAGGGGAGATAATTAAAAAACCAGGGCACCCAGACTTGTGGTTCTTGCACGTGACACACCTGCTTAACCTCATGTACAACTGTACCAAGTATCATCAATATATCTCAAAGAGTGTTGGAGATGTGACCATTACAAGGTAGTGATTCTATATTATTGGAGGGGGAGATAACTAAAAAACCATGGCACCCAGAGTTGTGGTTCTTGTGCATGACACACCGTCTCGGCCTTGTGAACAACTGTGCCTGGTATCATCAATATATCTTAAAGGGTATTGGAATTAAGGCCATCACAAGGTTGTCACTCTATTTTATTGGAAGGGGGGATAACTCCAAAACCATGGCAACCAGAGTTGTGGTTCTTGTGCTTGACACGCTGTCCCAGCCTTGTGAACAACTGTGCCAGGTACCATCAATATATCTCAAAGGGTATTGGAGTTATGGCCATCACAAAGTAGTCATTCTATTTTATTTAAAGGGGAGATAACGAAAAAAGTATGGCATCCAGCACTCTGGTTCTTGCACATGACAGGCCCTCTCAACCTTGTGAACAATTGTGCTAAGAACCATCAAAGAATCTCAAAGGGTATAGGTGTTATGGCCATCACACGATTGTCACTCTATTTTATTGGAAGGGGGGATAACTCCAAAACCATGGCAACCAGAGTTGTGGTTCTTGCGCATGACACGCCGTCTCAGCGTTGTGAACAACTGTGCCAGGTACCATCAATATATCTCAAAGGGTATTGGAGTTATGGCCATCACAAAGAAGTCATTATATTTTATTAAAAGGGGAGATAACTAAAAAAGTATGGCATCCAGAGTTCCGGTTCTTGCGCATGACACGCTGTCTCAGCCTTATGAACAATTGTGCCAAGAACCATCAATGAATCTCATAGGGTATAGGAGATATGGCCATCACAAGGTTGTCACTCTATTTTATTGGAAGGGGAGATAACTCCAAAACCATGGCAACCAGAGTTGTGGTTCTTGTGCATGACACACCGTCTCAGCCTTATGAACAACTGTGCCAAATACCATTAATATATCTCAAAGGGTATTGGAGTTATGGCCATCACAAAGTAGTCATTCTATTTTATTTAAAGGGGAGATAACGAAAAAAGTATGGCATCCAGCACTCTGGTTCTTGCACATGACAGGCCCTCTCAACCTTGTGAACAATTGTGCTAAGAACCATCAAAGAATCTCAAAGGGTATAGGTGTTATGGCCATCACACGATTGTCACTCTATTTTATTGGAAGGGGGGATAACTCCAAAACCATGGCAACCAGAGTTGTGGTTCTTGCGCATGACACGCCGTCTCAGCGTTGTGAACAACTGTGCCAGGTACCATCAATATATCTCAAAGGGTATTGGAGTTATGGCCATCACAAAGTAGTCATTCTATTTTATTAAAAGGGGAGATAACTAAAAAAGTATGGCATCCAGAGTTCTGGTTCTTGCACATGACACACTGTATCGGCCTTGTGAACAATTGTGCCAAGAACCATCAATGAATCTCAAAGGGTATAGGAGTTATGGCCATCCCAAGGTTGCGTCTACGGACGGACGGACGGATGGACGGACAGACGGAGGACGCCAGGCTGATAGCTATATTCCCCGAACCTATTCGGTCGGGGGATAAAAATGAACAGTGTTCTGGTGTATTTTGCCAAATCCAATTTGGAACAATTAACCCGTAAATTGCCTTTGCTGTCGGTTACCTTAAAATTAATTTTTTAGCAAACAGTGTGGGCCCAGATCAGACTGCTCCTGCCTGGGTCTTAACTGTTTGCCTGTATGCAAAAATATTTTACAAAGTTTGCAAAAAAAAATTGAGCAGACAACATTTTCAGATGTATTTTTTCTCGGCGTCTTAAGGGTTAATGTTTTGTGGCATCTCCTTAGCATATGATATGCAGACTAAAATTCAAAACAATGTGATACAATTTTTACCAAATCTAATACATTATATTTTTTTATTTTACAAACCTGTCTCGAAGAGCTGATGCGAATCCCAAACTCTGTCCTGGTGTACTATAAAAACTGATATCATCTTCTTCAAGTGGTGATTCAATTTCATGTTCAATATGTTCCGCCCTATTTGCTTCTAAGTCTTTTAGTTTTCCAACACCTGCTTTTAATCCAAGCTTTTCCTTTCTCTTCCGTTTATTTGCCTCTTTTCGTAGCTTTCCTTGCTTTGCTAGTTTGTTGAGTCTCTTGTTGCTCACTTTCGACACGCTCGTCTTTCCTTTAGATTTTTTGGGTTTAGCAACAGGTTTCCTCTTCTGGAAAACAAATAAACATCTTAAACATAATAACAGAATGATAAGGTTGGTATTTTGTGATAATTGAAGGATGTTTTTTGTCAAATCTCCATAAAAACCTATGTTTTGGGCATTCATTAGAACCGCCTCGAACCGCACCATTGAGGCATTTTTCTCGCTTGGTGTAATGATAAAAAATAACAAGATGTGTTTGTGAAACACGAATATGTCCCCGGGCATGGTCATTTTTTATTCAAAGTTGCTCACAGTTCAAGATTTTTGTTTGTGTGGGAAGCCCTTGACACAAGAAACTTAATGCCAAATATGAAAGCTCTATTTTAAACGGTTCAAAAGTTATGAACAATAATATTTTTTCTTTAAAGTAGGTCAAGGTCACAGGTCAAAAAAATTTGCATGAATGTAAAGCTCTTGTCACAAGAAACCAACATGCCAAATATTAAGGCTCTATCTTAAACGGTTCAAAAGTTATGACCAATGTTAACTTTTTCTTTTAAGTAAGTCAAAGGTCAAAGTCATGGTCCAAACATTTTGCATGAATGAAACGCTCTAATCACAGGGAACCTACATGCCAAATAGGAAAGCTCTATCCTAAACGATTCGAAAGTTATGACCAAAAATGTTTATTTTTTTAAGTAGGTCAAAGTTCAAGGTCACAGGTCAAAATTTTACATGAATGTAAAGTGTTTGTCACAAGGAACCTACATGCTAAATATAAAGGCTGTATCTCAAACGGTTCAAAAGTTATGACCAATGTTAATTTTTCTTTTATGCAAGTAAAAGGTCAAGGTCACAGGTCAAAATTTTTTGTGTGAATGTAAAGCTCTTGTCACAAGGAACCTACATGCAAAATACATGTATGAAGGCTATATCTCAAACCGTTCGAAAGTTATGACCAAAAATGTTTATTTTTTTAAGCAGGTCAAAGGTCAAGGTCACAGGTCAAAATTTTTGCATGAATGCAAAGTGTTTGTCACAAGGTCGAAGGAACCTACATGCTAAATATGAAGGCTGTATCTCAAACGGTTCAAAAGTTATGACCAATGTTAACTTTTTCTTTTATGTACGTCAAAGGTCAAGGTCACAGGTCAAAATTTTTTGTGTGAATGTAAAGCTCTTGTCAAAAGGAACTTACATGCAAAATATGAAGGCTCTATCTCAAACCGTTCAAAAGTTATGACCAAAATGTTTTTTTGTTTATTTTAAGTAGGTCAAAGTCAAGGTCACAGGTCAAAATTTTTTGCATGAATGTAAAGCTTTTGTCATAAGGAACATACATGCTAAATATGAAGGCTGTATCTAAAGTGGTTCAAAAGTTATGACCAATGTTATTTTTTTCTTTCAAGTAGGTCAAAGGTCAAGGTCACAGGTCAAATTCTTTTGCATGAATGTGAAGGTCTTGTCACAAGGAACCTTCAGGTCAAATATGAAAGCTCTATCTCAAACGGTTCAAAAGTTATCGCCAACGTTAAAGTTGTCCATGTACAAACCAACAAACAAACAAGCAGGCAGGACAAAAACAATATGTCCCCGCTATCGCTACCGGGGACATAAAAAATAAAGAAGTTATCGCCGAAAAACATGGCAAAAAAAGTTAAAAAATCGACTTTGGTACTAATCTTTCATGTGGCTCTTTTCTTCTGTTTCCTTGTTAGTAACTAGGTGTGCGGTAAAAACCGGTACACCTGTAAATACAGCGGCTTTGTCTCTGTGGTACGAACCGGGGTATATTTCCTAGTACCGGTATGGTACTCCGGCAATTTACTGTGACTGCCGAATTTTACCCAACATTGAGATGAAATGACATCTCAAGCCCTGCCACCCAATGAAACCAATAGTGTTTATAAGCGTGGACGGGCCAACTCGTACCACATTGCCTGGGCAGGCTTAGACCATCTAAGTGGTTCACCAATACTCGTGAGCGGGTCGGTTTCAGCTCTGCGTGGAAGCATCATGCAGCCCATCTATTTCTTCAAGCCCCGGTGGGCGAGGGCTATCTAGTAACAGAATTAACAAGATGTGTTTGTGAAACACGAACATGTCCCCGGGCATGGTCATTTTTCTTTCAAAGTTGGTCACAGTTCAAAGTCAAGGTCACAGATCAAGAGTTTTGGTTTGGGTGGGAAGCACTTGTCACAAGGAACTTACATGCCAAATATGAAGGCTCTATCGTAAACGGTTCGAAAGTTATGAACAATAATATTTTTATCTTTAAAGTAGGTCATAGGTCAAGGTCACATGTCAAAAAAATCTGCATGAATGTAAAGCTCTTGTCACAAGGAACCTACATGCCAAATATGAAAGCTCTATCTTAAACGATTCAAAAGTTATGAACAATTTTATTTGTTCTTTTAAGTAGGTCAAAGGTCAAGATCATGGTAAAAAAAAATTGCATGAATGTAAAGCTCTTATCACAAGGAACCTACATATGCCAATTTGGCAAATATGAAGGCTCTATCCCAAACAGTTCGAAAGTTTTGACCAAAATGTTATTTTTTTCTTTTAAGTAGGTTAAAGGTCAAGGTCACAGATCAAAAATTTTTGCATGAATGTAAAGCTCTTGTTACAAGAATATGAAGGCTGCACCTCAAACGGTTCAAAAGTTATGACCAATGTTAACTTTTTATTTTATGTAGGTCAAAGGTCAAGGTCACAGGTCAAAATTTTTTGTGTGAATGTAAAGCTCTTGTCACAAGGAACCTACATGCAAAATATGAAGGCTGTATCTCAAATGGTTCAAAAGTTATGACCAATCTTATTTATTTTTTTTAAAGTAGGTCAAAGGTCAAGGTCAGAGATCAAATTTTTTTGCATGAATGTGAAGCTTTTGTCACAAGGAACATACATGCCAAATACATGTATGAAGGCTGTATCTCAAGCGGTTCAAAAGTTATGACCAATGTTATTTTTTTCTTTTAAGTAGGTCAAAGGTCAAGGTTACAGGTCAATTTTTTTGCATGAATGTGAAGCTCTTGTCACAAGGACCTTCATGCCAAATATGAATACTCTACCTCCAACGTTAAAGTCGTCCACGTACAAACCAACAAACAAACAGACAGGGCAAAAACAATATTTCCCACCGCTATCGCCACCGGGGACATAAAAAGTATCCTTACAGCAGGCTTTCAAGTGACTCCTTGTGAAAAAGTAGGAGCCTGAGATATTAAAAAGTAGGAGAAAAGTAGGAAAAAAGTAGGAACCTGATATAAAAAGTGGGAGCTAATGGACACAAACATACCACCATATGTCTGACAATTTATCAGTGTTTCATTTTGGGCAGTTTTGTTTGTGCATTTGAATCTAATGTTTTTACATCCAAGTTAGCTGGCACCTGTAAAATACTAGTGGCTAACCCATCTAGTACAGTTATTCATGCCTGCAGCTTGAACTTCTGATGCTTTTGTCAAGATTTTGCCACTGGCAGATATATGTACCTAGATACTGACATATGTCAAAATATAAATTCAAATGAATTGAAACTTTTTAAAATTTACATTTGTGAGAAGCATCAGCTACAAGATGTCCAGGTGAAGGCATCATAGCACTGCTACAATGAATTTCTGTCATGCTAGACAAGAAAGATCTCCGGTTGGTCAATCACTAGCACTGCAGTTAAGACATTGCATTACTGCTACTTTGAATTCCTGTGATCCTACATAAGGCAGATCTCTAGTTTTTTTTCACTGCCGTTAAGGCATCTTAGCACTGCTTCAATGATTTTCTGTAATTCTAAACAAGACAGAGCTCTAGTTGGCCACTTCAATTAAGGCAACACAGCAATGCTGCAATGAATTCATTTCATGCTCAACAAGACAGAGCTCTAGTTTGTCACTTCAATTAAGGCAACATAGCAATGCTGCAATGAATTCAGTTCATGCTCAACAAGACAAAACTCCAGTTGGTCACTTCAATTAAGGCAACGCAGCACTGCTGCAATGAATTCCTGTCATGCTCAACAAGACAAAACTCTAAATGGTCATTGCAGTTAAGGCATTAAAGCATGGCAACAATGAATAATTTTCATACTTAACAAGACGAGAATTCTAGTTGGTCACTGCATTTAAGGCAGCACTGCTGCAATGAATTCCTGTCATGCTCAACAAGACAAAACTCTAAACGGTCATTGCAGTTAAGGCATTAAAGCATGGCAACAATGAATAACTTTCATACTTAACAAGACGAGAATTCTAGTTGGTCACTGCATTTAAGGCAAATTTAAGCAGCACTGCTGCAATGAATTTCTGTCATGCTAAAAAAGCCAGAGCTCTAGTTGGTCACTGCAGTTAAGGCATCACATTAGTACTGCAATGAATCCCTGCCATGCTCAACAAGACAGAACCCTAGTGGGTCACTGCAGTTAAGGCATCACAGTACTACTGCAGTGTATCCCTTTCATGGTCAAGACAGAACTCTAGCTGGCCACTGCAGTAAAGGCATCACAGCATTGATGCACTGAATTTCTGTCTTGCTCAACAAGACTGAGCTTCAGTGGGTCACTGCAGTTTAGTCATCAGAGCACTACTGCAATGTATTTCTGTCGTGCTCAACAAGACATAGCTCTGGATGGTCACCACAGCTAAGGCATCACAGCAAAGCTGCAACAATGAATTTCTATCAAGCTAAACAAGATAGAACTCCAGTTTGTCACTGCAGATAAGGCATCACAGCACTGCTGCAATGAATTCCTCTTGTGCTAAAGTCAGAGATCTAGTTGATCACTGCAGTTAAGGCGTCAAAGCATTGCTGCAATGAACTCCTGTCAGGCTAAACAAGATAGTGCTCTAGAAAGGCTTCAAAGGCATGGTATCAAAGCATTGCTGCTATGAACATCTGGTCAGTTAAGGCCTCAAAGAACTGCTGCAATGAATTCCTGGCATGCTTTACAAAACATAGCTCTAGCTGATCACTGAAGTTAAGAAATCAAAGCACTGCTGCTGTGAACTCCTGCCATGCTTAAAAGAGGACAAGAGCTCTAGCTGGGCAATGCAGTTGAGGCATCATAGCATTGCTGCAATGAATTTCTGTCATGCTAAACAAGACAGAGCTATAGCTGGTCACTGCAGTTAAGGCATCATTGGACTGCTGCAATGCATTTCTGTAATGCTAAACAAGACAGAACAGTTTGCCACAGCAGTTAGGGCAGCAAAGCATTGCTGTAGTGAATTTTCTACTATGCTCAACAAGACAGAGCTCCAGTTGGTTGCTTAGTTAAAGCATCACTATACTACTGAATGCAAAAATTCTTGTCATGCTCAACAAGACAAAATAGTAGATGGTAATTGAAGTTTTGCTTTAAATCAGCATATTCCAATTAGTGGTACAGCTAAAAACAAATACACCTGTGGACATAAATCCGTTCAAACTTTGATGAGCTTCATTTCATTTTGATTTGATGTTTCATTCAATGTTTCCTTACAGCCTGTCAGTCAACTGCAAGACAGGAATAAATGCAAAACACAAAGTGTTGTATATTTCATTGTAGACCCTCCACTGTCCAATCAGAATACATCTTGAATGTCAGTCAGATCTAAAAATGAAAAAAGTGCTTGCCACAATAAGACCAAGCAATGTATATTGTTTGATCCAGTTTTAGACTTCCTTGATGAATGACATTTGCTTGTCAAACTAACTTGATGCAAAGAGATTCATTGAAAGGTACTTCATTGGAGTTTGAACAGTTTTGTGTCCACAGGTGTAGTAGCCAGAGTCTTTAAAATTATACGCTGAAAATATTGAGTGTGGTTACTGCAACTTGTACCTATTGAACTGTGACTGCACTGTTTTTGATTGGGCAGAATGATCTATCATATCTGTTAAATAATTACTTATCCCTGTAAAAAAAAACAAAGAGTTCTACAGAGCTCTACAATCACGCCTAGTAGCTGACAACTGTTAAAATGTTTGTCATCTTATCCATTGTGAGCCAACATTGAAGCAAACTTTGCATTATACTCAGTAGTGACTACCAGTGAACAGCTTCTACTTAAGTTCTAGCATTCATAAGAGGTTGACACATGAATGTGAAGGTTCATCAGTCCATATGTCATGCAACAAGATGCATTCTACAAAAAGGCTGAGATATATATTATACTTTTTCGGGGCCTGACAAATCCAAAAATTTTACACTTGCCCACCGGGCAAGTAAAATATTTTTGCACTTGCCCAGTTCAAAATCCTACTTGCCCAGAATTTTGGAACTCAAAGTGGAGTTGGATGCGGGGGGGGGGGGGGGGGGGGGGGGGGCAATGATGACAATGATGGCGACCAACATTTATAAATATAATCCAAGGTTTCTGTCAAGTTTCAAGCACAACCACTTTCCATTTGGATCTAGTTATTTCATGTTTGTGTTTCTTTCTCTTTGGTGTCTCAGATGGGAGCTCAGGGTTAATTGTATCGATTCCTGATCATTGCATTCACTTCTATTTATTTCCTTGTGTGCGGTAATACGGTAGAAAATACTGTTGTTTTCACAGTCAATAACGGTACTTTTTCATGTTAATTGACATAATACCTTTACCGATTAGCAATTTAAGATACAGTTATATAAACTCATTAAGCTTGACACGCATGATGAACAAGAGCTGCAGCCCATATAGATCTACTCAAAAGATCAGAAGTGTCAGGGCAGCGAGATAAAAGATTAAAAGAATGTAATTTATTTAGCTTGAATCACAAGACGAGGACCCCCTCGATCCAAAACGAACCCAAACTTTCACACCCGCCATACAAGCAAGTTCAATGCGATCATCATTTCCGCAATCCAAATCGTTGTCCATAAACCACCACTCCCATTTTTCTGCACGCGATCGGTAAATGACGTCATCCGACCCCAGCAACCCTACACGTGTTTAACATCATTGTTTTAATTAATGGGGCGTATCTCTTTCATAAAAAAATTATTTTCTCTGTAGCTAAACGGTTGTGGATAGGGGCGAGACCAATCCGCGGTCACCAACATTAAAAAATTCGACTTTTCCCGCCAGCGTCTGCTATTTGGCGCCAAAACATAACCATTCACGAGATAGTAGAATAGTCCGTTTTTACTACCTTAAGATGTAGCAAATAGTCTTAGGAGCTATTAAATCATTTTCACATTGATTGTGGATTAAATTTTATGGCAGGGATAACCGCAAATTAGAGACATAACTTAATCTTATTTTCACACCTTGTCACGCTTATCGATAGCGCTGGTGGTACACACTACACCAGAAATGAAAGACACGCACCGCCGAACAATCGTGTATAATTGGTAATTATATGACAGGGATTAACAATAGTGTCATAATTGAACCGTTATAAAAACATAGATGGTTTTGTCTCTGAATTGCCGACAAAGCGGATATTATTGTGATTTACTTACGGGTCTAGTTTTACCGTATTTTAAGGACTCAAAGACTGACAGTTGTAGACGATTTTTTTGCACTTGCCCGACCGGGCGTCGAAAGGTCAAAGTGCACCTGCCCGGCGCGATTTCGGACTTGTCCCGGGCGGCCGGGCAATGGATTTGTCAGCCCCTGCTTTTTATTATGCTTCATTTGTTGTTTTTTTATTTATTTGGGATCTTAATTTTTGAACATATCAAAAAAGTAGGAGAAGTAGGAGTTTTTCTGGAAAAAGTAGGAACAAAGTAGGAAGAGAACAAAAAAGTAGGAAAAGTAGGAAAAAGTAGGACTACTTGAAAGCCTGTTACAGTGCAAAGGTTAAAGTGTAAAAGAAAAGGTTATAAATCAAAGATAGAAGGGTAGGGTAGGTTAAAAAGTAGTTTAGTAGCATGTATACACATTTTGTCATACCGTATTCGACCTATTTACCGCACATGCTCCTATAAGCGCACACCCAAGCTTTTTCTGGAAAAAATACACAAGCGCACACTTTACAGTAACCTCCCAACAAATTCATATTGAGTTTTGCTGCATCTTTGACCCTGACAATCATATGTATATGTGGTGAACCCCTATGCTGAAATTCAACTCTATAAAATAATCACATTGGAAGCTTTTTTTTTCGTATTTTTTTTCGTATTGAGTGTGCGCTTATAAGGTAGATTTTTCACCACAATATGTTCATACAATTTTGAAAAAACTAAGCGCACGGTGCGGTAAATAGGTCGAATACGGTATATTGGCAGAGACAAACTTTGAAAGACACTAAGCCCAGGAAAATTCATGTTCGGACCTGATGTAAATCAAAGCACTGAGAGTGCTGATGGAGCGTAGCTTTGATAATTTGATTAAGCATCTGATTGGGATTTTAATTCAGGCTCATATTGATCCAATGAAAAATAGCTGTTTGAAGCTATTCTGTGCCTGAGGTCGTGTTAAAGCAACAAGACATATATTGAAATTAACTCACGCTAAGGTGTAGACCCCGCAACAACCACCACGAAAACATGCCTGTTCAAGTACATTGTCAATTTTTCGGCAAAAAAAAAAAAATGGAAATTTTAAGATACAAAAGTGTGATATTTTCTTATCTCTGTTCAAAACATTGATTCCGGGGACTTGATTGAACCGCCTTGATGAGGCAGTTTTATCAAGTACCCACAATCAATGTTTATGAGCAATACAGCAACCATGCAGTTCTACAGTCTACTTGAAGATTTCTGCTGAGCTATAGTTTGTGCAATAACTGCGGCTTGCGCAATTGTTTGGCGGCTTTAAAGGTATTTTATGTATTCAGTTTTGAAAAATTACCTTGGGGAGGTTATTTATCTTGCATTAGACATTCTCATTGGTTACGTCTTGATGATGTTTATCTTCATGTGAAAAATTATCATAATTTTCCCAGCAGTTTATAAGTTATACATCCGTAATCAGTCTTTAACCTAACGAGAATTCTATGTTATTTAATTAAAGGGGAAATAATTCAAGAAGGGGAGATAATTTGGACAAGAAAAAAAATACGGGTCAACTATTTTTTCATGAGGAACCCATATATGAAATTTCAAAACACTAGCATACACGGTTCTAAAGATATGCTATGCACCAGAAAGCAACACAATTGAGTGGCAAAAAATTACAAAGGGCCATAACTCTAACAAAATTTTATAGAATTGGTTGAAAATTTAATCAGGTAATCTCCTCCTTAGTCCCAATCACTATACCAAATATCAAGGCTGTAGCTCAAATACTTTTTGAGATATCTTGCTAACGAGAATTCTATGTTATTTAATTAAAGGGGAAATAATTCAAGAAGGGGAGATAATTTGGACAAGAAAAAAAATACGGGTCAACTATTTTTTCATGAGGAACCCATATATGAAATTTCAAATCACTAGCATACACGGTTCTAAAGATATGCTATGCACAAGAAAGCGTGACGTACGAACGGACTAACGGACGAACGGACGGACAAGCCAGAAGCAATATGCCCCCCAACTTTTTTAAAGTTGGGGGCATAAAAATTGCCTCAGTGAGGCTGCTTATAAAGCTATCTGGCATTAGACAATATCATTAGCTTGATCTTGTCAATTAACATATGCATGCAAAACATTACAAAAATATACCCGTCGGTTTGAAAGTTATACGACCGTGTCAGTGGGTGAATTTTTTACCTTGCCGAGGCTAAAATAAAGAAATTGTCGCGTTGGTTAGATCTGTACATTATCTGTATGCTAACAGTTGTCAAATATATTCCAAGTAGATTAGAAGTTACACTTCAAAATAATTTTTCAGTTTGCCTAGGCGAGGCCGTTTGTAAAGTAATTTGGCATAAGGCAATTTTGCGGGTTATGTATTGTCAATATCAACCTGTATGCCGAAAATGATCAAAGCCGGGTTCAGATGTTATACTCCGTATTCATTTTTTATATTATTTTGCCTCGGCGAGGCCATTCATAAAGTAATCTTGCATAAAACAGCCTCATGGGTTAGGTATTGTCAATATCAATCCGAATGCCAAAAATGAACGGAATATTCAGAGAGGTTTGAACATTATACTCTGTTAACATTTTTCTCAATATATATTGCATCGGTGAGGCCATTTATGAAGTGATCTTGCATACGACAGTTTCTTGGGTGAGTTATTGTCAATATCAATCCATAGGAATATTTGAAGAGGTTTATACATTATACTCCGTTATTATTATATAAAAATAAATTGCCTCGACGAGGCCATTCAGGGCCTGACAAATCCAAAAATTTTCCACTTGCCCACCGGGGGCATTAAGGTGACGATGATGACGACCATTATTTATAAATATAATCCATGGTTTCTGTCAAGTTTCAAGCACAACCACTTTCCATTAGGGTCTAGTTATTTCATGTTTGTTGGTGTCTCTGATGGGCGCTCAGGGTTAATTGTATCGATTCCTGATCATTGCATTCACTTCCATTTATTTCTCTCTGTGTAGTAATACCGTAGAAAATATTGTTGTTGTTACAGGCAATAACGGTACTTTTTCAAGTTAATTGCTGACATAATACCTTTACGATTAACAATTTAAGATACAGTTATATAAACTCATTTAGCTTGACACGCATGATAAACACGAGTTGCAGCCGATATGGATCTGCTCAAAAGATCAGAAGTGTCGGGGCAGCGAGATAAAAGATTAAAAGAATGCAGTTTATTTAGCTTACACACAAGACGAGGACCCCTTCCATCCAAAACAAACCCAAACTTTCACACCCGTTCTATAAGCAAGTTCACTGGATCATCATTTCCGCCATCCAAATCGTTGTCCACAAACCACCACTCTCATTTTTCTGCACGCGATCCAACCCCAGCAACCCCACACGTGTTTAATGTCATTGTTTTATTTTAATGGGGCATATGTCTTTCATAAAAAAAATTGTTTGGAATCGGTAAAAAAAATATTTTCTCGATAGCTAAATGGTTGTGGAGAGAGGCGCTACTAATCTGCGGTTACCAACATTAGAACATTCGACTTTTCCCGACAGCGTCTGCCATTTGGCGGTAAAACATAACCATTCACGAGATAGTAGAATAGTCCGTTTTTACTACCGTAAGATGTAGCAAATCGTCTTAGGAGCTTTTAAATCATTTTCACATTGATTGTGGATAAAATTTTATGTCAGGGATAAACGCAAATTATGTACATAACTTAATCTTATTTTCACACCTTGTCATGCTTATCGATAGCGCTGGTGGTACACACTACACAAGAAATGAAAGACACGCACCCCTGGGCAATCATGTTTAATTGGTAATTATATGACAGGGATTAACAATAGTGTCATAATTGAACCGTTACAAAAACATAGATGGTTTTGTCTCTGAATTGCGGACAAAGCGGGAATTATTGTGATTTACTTACTGCGCTAGTGTTACCATATTTAAGGACTCAAAAGACTGACAGTTGTAGACGATTTTTTTGCACTTGCCGACCGGGCGTCGAAAGGTCAAAGTGCACCTACCCGGCGCGATTTCGGACTTGTCCCGGGCGGCCGGGCAATGGATTTGTCAGCCCATGCCATTTATGATATGATCTGGCATTAAGGCATTTCTTTGGTTAGATATTGTCAATACAGCACAGTGCATAGTCTTTTACCGGAAACCAACAAATGCCCTTCTTGAATGAGCGAAAGGGATAAAATCACCGTGGAACAGATTTCACAATCAATCTCCTGGAAAGAATGTTGCCGAACCCGGCAGGTATCGAACTTGCGTCTGAGCTGATAATTTGCTTTATTTATGGTCACATGCCTAGGACGCAGACAGGTCCCTTTAAAAAAAGTAACATTGTCCCCCCCCCCCCCACACACATTAACCCATACTCTGAGTATATGTCTAGCAGCCTTTATAGGGACAAACATAGTCGACCCAGATCAGACGCTACAACAAGTGGCGTCTCATCTGTGTCTAAACTGCACAATATAAGCCTTGACGTGCACCTGTCCAAACTCATTCCAACTGTCTTATTTTGGTAATACATTATCGACCCACACTGCGTACTTTTAACCCATTTTAAATGAATGGAATCCTCAACACCTTATATCAGTATGGAATTAGTTCATCTTAAAATCAGGGATGTCAGGTTGTGGCTTCCATGAAATATTTGGCAAAAACGGCTGAACCTTTTTGTAAGTATGCAGTGAAGGTCATAATGAGATTCCGCGTTCTGTGGTATCTGATCTGGGTTTGTCCTGTTTGCAAGTTGCCAGGTTTGGGATTTATGGTACAAATGGGCTGTAAACTGGGTTATATGATCTGAACTATAAAAAGATTAGACTGATACACAGTACATATATTAAAAATATGCATCTATTCTGTTTGAAATAGGTGGTCTGTGAAGCAGTCTATAAGAAGATACTGCATGGCGTAATAATCTACTATTGTTAACACAGGGTACTATGTTCTCACTGGTGATTGGGTCATATGCAGTAACACCAAAAGAAGTGCCGAAACCACTTATCATTTCACTGGAGCTACACTGCAACAGCTACGCTCCAAAAAGTATCACTTTTTTCATCCTGAAATATCACTACAAGATTCAAAGGGCGGTACGTACCACCGGAAGAAAATACCGCACAACCCTAAAAATGACTACACTATACATCTTCATTGTGACAAGAGACGAAATTTAAAATATTTGGATCGGCATTTTTTGGCTCGACGGCTCGGCCTTGGCTTTTATACCCGACCGTGTCCATTGGCATCATTTGCAGGGATGAATGTCATAAAGTGCACCGTCCTTCGGATCGAGATGTTAACTGGAGGCCCCCTGTGTAGAAAGAACCATCCCCTGTGCAGGTTAAAGATCCCTACCGCAATTACATGATTACTGTGTAGGCTTTCATCCTGCAAACCCAGGGCTCAAGCTAGAGGGCGACTCAGGCGAAGAAGTCGCCCTTTTGGGGCTCACATCGCAGACTTTGGCCATGAAAGCGAAAAAAACTTTGTCCTGAAATTTCGCCCGTTTTTTGGTGTCTTCCTTGTGAACCGTAACGGTAAACGGACAAGCTGACGATAATCCTTCGATCCACTAGTGTCAGAAATCTCAGTAATTACACTGAACAAAGCTAACTGTTTATTCTGCACTTTCGTACCAGTTGCAGTTTGGTACTGTTATGTAATTTAATTCTAACTGTTAGCTCATGCCGCTCGAGCCACTTGCAACATGCTTAGTAGTCTTGTACTGTCATAAATCTATCTCGGTTGATTGCACAAAGTTTTTATTGCAATAAGAGCCAATTAAGATTACACAATATTATTTAACTTAAACAGGTATATTTCTACCATTAGCTCGTGCCAAAGTCCGGGTGCGGACGTACTTTGTTAAGTACTGTTGTATACAGTAATAAGATTATTCCGATCATTGGCATTGACACTGCATTAGGATTTAATAATTTTTAAATAAAGATGGTTTATTTGTTTCGCCATTGATTTGTATGTACATTACTTTTGCATCCATCAATCGTTTTCATTTTTTTTTATGGACAACAACAAAAGTAGGTAGCAATTTTTTTATTTTGTAAGTGAAAATAATTATTACTTGCCGGTAAATATTCAGTAATTATCCAAATTCATAAAAAACTAGAAATATGACCAGACGACACAAATGCCCCCACCAAGGGCCCCGCCTCATCCCGAAAATCCATGTTGCAACAAAATTTTCTAAGTGTGTGACCTTGACCTTGAGGTCATGGGCAGGGTCGATGGTATAAGTGAATGAGACTTGGGACCTGTATCTATCATCATTCCAAATACGAAGCCAATCTATAAATATGAGCCCTAAAACTTTAAAAGCATAATAAGACTAAGTCTGTGACCTTGACCTTGAGGTCAGGGGTGGGGGTATATACAACTTTGGACCTGTAACTATCATCATACCAAATAAAAAGCAAATCTATACAGTTTGGTGAGTATGAGGTCTTAATAAACTTTAAAAAATAGCCATCGGAAGAGATGGCAAATCCCCCGACCAAAAGCCAATATGGCCTTCAGAAGATTGTTGACCAATAGAAAGTGCACCAGAATTAAACCAGCAATATATCACAAAAGTATTGCAGTTATGACCATCACAAGATTATACTGTCAGGGGAGATAACTAAAAAACCAGGGCACTCAGAAATGTGGTTCTTGCACATGACATGCCTGCTTAAGCTCATATATTTCTGTACAAAGTACCATCAATATGTCTCAAAAGGTATTGGAGATATGGTGATCTGAAGCTAGTCATACTGTAATATTGGAAGGGTAGATAACTAAAATATCACAGCACCAACAGTTGTGGTTCTTGTACATGACACCCCTTCTGTACCTTGTATACAATTGTGCCAAGTTCCTTCAATATATCTCAAAGGGTGTTGGAGTAATGGCCATCACAAGGTTATATTGTCAGGGGAGATAACTAAAAAACCAGAGCACTCAGAGTTGTAATTCTTGAGCATGACACACCTGCTTAACCTCATGTACATCTGCATCAAGTACCACCAATATGTCTCAAAGGGTATTGGAGGTACGATGATCACAAGACTGTCATACTGTTATATTGGAAGGGGAGATAACTCAAATATTATAACACCCAGAGTTGTGGTTCTTAGGCATGAAGCGCCATCTCAACGTTGTATACAATTGTGCCAAGTACCAACAATATATCTCAAAGGGTATTGGAGTTATAGCCATCACAAGGTTATATTGTCAGGGGAGATAATTAAAAAACCAGGGCACCCAGAGTTGTGGTTCTTGCACGTGACACACCTGCTTAACCTCATGTACAACTGTACCAAGTATCATCAATATATCTCAAGGAGTGTTGGAGATGTGGCCATCACAAGGTAGTGATTCTATATTATTAGAAGGGGAGATAACTAAAAAACCATGGCACCCAGAGTTGTGATTCTTGTGCATGACACACCGTCTCGGCCTTGTGAACAACTGTGCCAGGTATCATCAATATATTTTAAAGGGTATTGGAATTATAGCCATCACAAGGTTGTCACTCTATTTTATTGAGAGGGGAGATAACTCCAAAACCGTGGCAACCAGAGTTGTGGTTCTTGTGCATGAAACGTCGTCTCAGCCTTGTGAACAACTGTGCCAGGTACCATCAATATATCTCAAAGGGTTTTGGAGTTATGGCCATCACAAAGTAGTCAATCTATTTTATTAAAAGGGGAGATAACTAAAAAAGTATGGCATCCAGAGTTCTGATTCTTGCGCATGACACACTGTCTCAGCCTTGTGAACAATTGTGCCAAGAACCATCAATAAATCTCAAAGGGTATCGGAGTTATGGCCATCATAAGGTTGTCACTCTATTTTATTGGAAGGGGAGATAACTCCAAAACCATGGCAACCAGCGTTGTGGTTCTTGTGCATGACACGCCGTCTCAGCCTTGTGAACAACTGTGCCAGGTACCATCAATATATCACAAAGAGTATTGGAGTTATGGCCATCACAAAGTAGTCATTCTATTTTATTAAAAGGGGAGATAACTAAAAAAGTATGGCATCCAGAGTTCTGGTTCTTGCGCATGACACGCTGTCTCAGCCTTGTGAACAATTGTGCCAAGAACCATCAATGAATCTCAAAGGATATCGGAGTTATGGCCATCACAAGGTTGTCACTCTATTTTATTGGAAGGGGAGATAACTCCAAAACCATGGCAACCAGAGTTGTGGTTCTTGTGCATGACACGCCGTCTCAGCCTTGTGAACAACTGTGCCAGGTACCATCAATATATCTCAAGGAGTATTAGAGTTATGGCCATCACAAAGTAGTCATTCTATTTTATTAAAAGGGGAGATAACTAAAAAAGTATGGCATCCAGAGTTCTGGTTCTTGCGCATGACACGCCGTCTCGGCCTTGTGAACAATTGTGCCAAGAACCATCAATGAATCTCAAAGGGTATAGGAGTTATGGCCATCACAAGGTTGCGTCTACGGACGGACGGACGGACGGACGGACAGACGGACGGACGCCAGGCTGATCGCTATATCCCCCGAACCTTTTCGGTCGGGGGATAATAAACTAGAAATGCGTCCATAGGACACGGATGCCCCCGCCCGAAAATATGTCTATGTTCGTATTCATCCATAGAAAGTTATTGACAGTGTTTAAGTTTTGGACCCTTTTTATGCCATTTGACCTCTAAGTATGACCTTGGAGGTATGGATCTGGGTTTGCACGTGACAAATTGTCTCATGATGGTTAACATTTCTTCAAAATTATTTCAAAATCCATCCAAAAATAACTAAGTTATTGGCTGGGTTTAAGTTTCGGACCCTTTTTTTTTTACCTTTGACCTCCAAGTATGACCTTGACCTTGGAGGTACGAGCCTGGATTTTGCATGTGACACATCGACTCATGATGGTTAACATTTCTACAAAGTAATCTCAAAATCCATCCAGAAATAAGAAAGTTATTGACTGCGTTTAAGTTTCGGACCCTTTTTTGACCTTTGACCTCCAAGTATGACCTTGACCTTGGAGGTACGGACCTGGATTTTGCATGTGACACATCGACTCATGATGGTTAACATTTCTACAAAGTAATCTCAAAATCCATCCAGAAATAAGAAAGTTATTGACTGCGTTTAAGTTTTGGACCCTTTTTTTGACCTTTGACCTCTAAGTATGACCTTGACCTTGGAGGTAAGGACCTGGGTTTTGCATGTGACACGTCGTCTCATGATGGTTGACATTTCTGCTGAGTAATTTTAAAATCCATCAAGAAATAAGGAAGTTATTGACTGCGTTTAAGTTTCGGACGCACGGACGGACGGACGCACGGACGGACGAACGGACGGACAGGGGCAATGCTATATGCCCTTTCCACCATTCTTCGAATGGCGGGGGCATAAAAATCTCTTTGTCTGTGACCTTGACCTTTAGGGCACGTGAATGGGTGGGGGTATTGGACCAGTATCAATCATCATACCAAACAGGGCTCGAGAAACTGAAGAATCTGGAACCTGGAGCGTGATAGCTCAGTGGTTAGTGCACTTGCCTCTGATGCTAGAGGTCCCGGGTTCGATCCCCGGCAGCGGCGATAAAATTTCAGTGTCCGAACACGCTCCATTGGCATCATTTGCAGGGATGAATGTCATTAAGTGCACCGTCCTTCGGATCGGGACGTTAACTGGAGGCCCCCTGTGCAGGGAGAACCATCCCCTGTGCAGGTTAAAGAACCCTACCACAATTACATGATTACTGTGTAGGCTTTCATCCTGCAAAACTAGAGTGTATGTAATATACACCTGCCTAGAATGTCCGCGAGGGCGTATGGCAGTATATATAGAAAGAAAAGAAAAGAAAGAATCCAAATCGGTCCAGCCAGATTTCGCCAAAAAATTACGGAAATTGCAGAACCGGTTCGGTAATTTCCGTAAACCTCCTTGGTGATTTGTAATTTCAAAATGTGATATCAGCGTAACGAATGATATACCAATATTGCTCTTACACTTGTTCAACGAATATGAGCACCAGTTTCTCGATTATAAACAGCAATTATTGCTCGCATCGTTCAGATTTCATCTACTTTCATTTTCTTCATCTACTTTCATTTTCCCAATATCTGGGTCACTCTGTACCTGAAGACCGCTAAAGGGAAACAACAGGCGTGGTGCAGTAATAGACCAGTTCAATGGTCACTATATTTTTTCCGTTTTAAAACCTTTAAAATATTTCTCTTATTTCACGCATATTTATTTTGTCTAAACTACTTTGTTTACAAATGGCAGCCGATATTGCAGCCACGTGGTCGGAAAATGACTTCATTACGGTTTCACGATTTCATATTCAAATACCGATTCTATAGTAAGCCATAAATTAATGACTTGTATCAACAAACTAGCTTATGTTCTGCATTGATTGACCTGATTTTCTCACCTTGTCACATTGTTTGCCAGCTTACCGATAAGCCTGAGGCAAGTGTTCACGGATGAATAATTTTGACGCACGGGTCAAATTTCGCTGCGATGAGATCAAAGAACCTGACGTGGACGTGTCTGATTTTCACCTAGTTAGATAATGAACCAGTCTAACACCTTCGGCTCCCGGCGTTTATTGTATACATGCTTGGATTATCAGTGGCAAAAGGTCAGCTTGTTTTTACAACAATGATTTAGCGAAAATTTTCGAACCGATTTTTTAAAAAAAGTTTATTGAATTATGGACCGATTTTTTAATCTTCTTCTGATGTCAAAATCGGTTTAAGGAAATCAAAATCAGTTCGGAACCGACAAACCAGCATTTTCTCGAGCCCTGATACCAAATATAAACTTAATTCATCATACGATTTGGAAAATATAAACTCCTAAAATATTTCTAAGTCTGTGACCTTGACCTTGAGCTCATGGGCATGGGTGGGGGTATCACTGAATAAAATGGACAGGTATCTAACATCATACCAAATATAAACTCAATCCATCACACGATTTGGAAAATATCAACTCTTAAAATATGTAATTTAAAACTTCTAAGTCTGTGACCTTGACCTTGAAGCCATAGGCATGAGTGGGGGTATTGCCAAATAAACATTTGGACCTGTATCTATCATCTTAGCATATATAAGCCAAATCCATAATATGGTTTGGAAAATTTGAGCTCTTTAAAATCTTTAACATTAAAATTATCTAAGTCTGTGACCTTAACCTTGAGGTCATAGGCATGGGTGGGGGTAATGCTGAATAAAACATTGTACCTATATCTATCATGATATGAACCAAAGCCATCATAAAAGTTCAGGTTCTACCAGGTACAAATACCTTAACTGGAGTCTTTAACATGGAAAATTTCTAAGTCTGTGACCTTGACCTTGAGGTCATGGGTGTGGGTGGGGGTATCGCTGAATAAAACTTTGGACCTATATCTATAATCATACCAAATATGAACCAATTCCATCAAATGGTTTGGAAAATATAAGTTCTAAAATGTTCAGGTCTACCTGTTACAAAAATCTTAACCTGAGTCTTTAACATTGAAAAGTTCTAATACTGTGACCTTGACGTCACAGGCATGGGTTGGGGTATTGCTTAATAAAACTTTGGACCTATATCTATCATCATACCAAAGATGAACCAGTTCCATCGAATGGTTAGGAAAATATGAGTTCTAAAAGTTCAGGCTCTATCTGTTACAAAAACCTTAACCTGAGGTTACAGGATCACGTACGTACGTACACACACACACACAGACGGACGTACACATGTACGCACGTACGGAAAACCGAAAAACTATAATCCCCCGGCATCATATGATGCGGGCAACTGATTTTCATCCAGCGAGGTTGTTCCCCCTTGTTTCTATAGGCTGTTTAAAATACAATTGTGACAGGAACAGTGAGAAATGATCTAACTAATTACACAGAAACCTCACCATTCATTATAACATGGTTGGATACAACAAAAGTTACAGCTTGCCCAAATACAGTTAAATTACTATATTAAGACCACCTTTGGGACAGTTCAAAAGCGGTCTTTAAGACAACTTTTGAATAGTCCCAAAAGTGGTCTCTGATCAGGGGTCACTGTATGCAGAAAACAGAAAGAAAGAATAACTGCAGCAATCAAATAAGCTTTTTAAAGCAGAATTAGTCTTTATTTCAGGTGGTCTCAATAGCGGAATTGATTGATACCCCTATAAAACACACTTTTCTCCAAATAGGGGTTTACAGGAGAACTCATTACATTGTTGTTGTTCGGCGTTAAGCCCCACCCACTTCTCCCTAGACCCAGCAAACTTCTCCCTATTTTCCCAGGAGGGAGAAGTCACTTCTCCCAAATTTTTTGGGCTAGCTTGGACCCTGAAACCTGGAGTGTATGTAATGTAGACCTGCAGTAATGGTCAAATGTGACCGACGCAGTATCAGTAGAAAGAAAGAAGATTGTGTAGCTAAGATTACCTCTTTGTTTAGAGCTAGGGACTACCCCGGTAACTTCCCATATCACAGGTCCTGGAGTATGGATGTCATCTAGTGTTTCCCGCACTGAAATTAGGGCAGGGTGCTACTCCAAAAAAGGGCATTTTTGCAACGTGGCACTGCATATCAAAAGGGCACACCTTACACAGACTCTTGACAAAGAGGGCAATGCAGGGGTCCTGCACCCCTTTCGAACTGGGAAAATTATCAACATTTTGACTGAAATCTGGAAAATGTACTACAAACACTGACAGGTTTTCTTTAAGTTTAATGGCATTGTTATTTGAAGAGCAGGCCTATGGCAGACAGCAGACTGTGGAATAAACAACAGGGATAAACCTTAACCAGCCCAAGGGTCCAAACTCTAAAATTTTTGGGATCCGGATCAATATTCAAGGGCCCGTAAATGGTTAGGTATTAAGTGTGTGCAGGGGTGTAAAATTCCACTCGCCCGCTCGCATTTGCGAGTAAGTTTTAAGGCAGGGCGAGTAAGGTTTTCAAAACTGACCTTACTTTTTCTTCATTTTTAGCACCTAAATGAAAAGTTTAGACGATAAGGGCGAGTAAATTTGAGGGAAATTTTACACCTCTGGTGTGTGTGTGTGAATTCGGGTTTAACGTCGCTTTCAACAATTTTTCAGTCATATCAGGACAGTGTCTGGTTGCAACAGGGAGCTCAATGCTCACTTTTATAGTGCTGCCTCACTGAAGTATCATGTCCCAGACACATTACACGATACCACACCCAGTCACATTATCCTGACACTGGGTTGACCAGTCCTAGCTCTACCCTGTAAATCTGAGTGCCAAGCGAGGAGCAGCTAGTACCATTCTAAATGACTTTGGTATGTCGCGGCCCGGGATCGAACCCGTGACCTCCCGTTCCCCGAAGCGGACACTCTACCAACTGAGCTATCGGGGCCGGTTTAGGTATTAAGATAATTATACTTGATAGACACTTCCCGACAGTGACTGCAGTAAGATTTTTATCCAAAAGATTTAAACTAGGGTAATCCTACTATGAATACAAAACATGTGGTAACTATGAATATCATTCTTCATGTGGAGCGTGATAGCTCAGTGGTTAGTGCACTTGCCTCTGATGCTAGAGGTCCCGGGTTCAATCCCCGGCAGCGGTGATAAAATTTTGGTGTCCGTACACACGCTCCATTGGCATCATTTGCAGGGATGAATGTCATAAAGTGCACCGTCCTTCGTATCGGGACGTTAACTGGAGGCCCCCTTTGCAGGGAGACCCATTCCTGTGCAGGTTAAAGAACCCTACCGTAATTACATGATTACTACGTAGGCTTTCATCCAGCAAAACTGGAGTGTATGTACATAACATGTCCCTTCTGTGTCCCCTTCCAGGGTTTAAGCGAAATCAGAAGATAGAGATAGATAGAAGTACCTGGGCCTCCTTTTATTCAAGTTCATACAAGACAAAAAACACAGAACAAAAAAGGTTTATTACACAGAGTGATTTTAGTTTTAATTTTTTTTTGTCAATTCTCCCTTCAGCTACCTTTATAATACAAGAGGGCCATGATGGCCCTGGATCGCTCACCTGATCCATAGTGTAACAAGTGGGCCCCAGAGAGGGCCATTATTGGCCACAGGGCTTTAATGTGCATAATGTTGAGGGAGGTCTTAAAGGTGAAGCTTCATACCAAACATCAACAAAGGCTATAATTTGAACAATCTTGGCAAAGGTCCACTAGATGAAGCTACACATCAAACATCAAAGACCTGGGCCTTGCGGTTTCAGAGAAGAAGATTTTTCTAAAGCTATTCCCTACATAAGCTTATGCAAAACCAAATGGCCCCAGGGCTATATAAATCTATGTAAAACCAAAGGGCCCCGGGGTGGGGGCATTTGTGGCCCCAGGGCTATAATTTGAACAATCTTGGTAGAGGTCCATTAGATGAAGCTTCATACCAAATTTCAAAGTCCTGGGCCTTGTGGTTTCGGGGAAGAAGATTTTTAAAGATTATATCCCTATATAAGCCTATGTAAAATCAAAGGGCCCCGGGGCGGAGCCACTTTTGGTCCCAGCACTATAATTTGAATCATCTTGGTAGGGGTCCTTTAGAAGAAGCATCATACCAAATATAAAAGACCTAGGACTTGTGGTTTCAGAGAAGAAGATTTTTAAAGATTTTCTATAAGTCTATGTAAAACCAAAAGGCCCCGGAGCATAGGCATTTTTGGCCCAAGGGCTATAATTTGATAATTTGAACAATCTTGGCAGGGGTCCACTAGATGAAGCTTCAAACCAAATATCAAACTCCTGGGCCTTGCGGTTTCAGAGAAGAAGATTTTTAAAGATTTTCCCTATATAAGCCCATGTAAAACCAAAGGGCCCCGGGGCGGGGGCATTTTTTGCCCCAGCACTATAATTTGAACAATCTTGGTAGGGGTCAACTAGATGAAGCTTCATACCAAATATCAAAGTCCATGGCCTTGGGGTTTCAGAGAAGAAGATTTTTAAAGATTTTCCCTATATAAGCCTATGTAAAACCAAAGGGCCCCGGGGCGGGGACATTTTTGGCCTCAGCACTATAATTTGAATAATCTTGTTAGGGGTCCTTTAGATGAAGCTTCATACCAAATATAAAAGACCTAGGCCTTGTGGTTTCAGAGAAAAAGATTTTTAAAGATTTTCCCTATATAAGTCTATGTAAAACCAAAGGGCCCTGGGGCGGGGGCATTTTTGGCCCAAGGGCTATAATTTGAACAATCTTGGTAGAGGTCCATTAGATGAAGCTTCATTCTAAATATCAAAGTCCTGGGCCTTGCGGTTTCAGAGAAGAAGATTTTTAAAGATTTTGCCTATATAAGCCTATGTAAAACCAAAGGGCCCTGGGACGGGGGCATTTTTTGCCCCAGCACTATAATTTGAACAATCATGGTAGGGGTCCACTAGATGAAGCTTCATACCAAATATCAAAGTCCTGGGCCTTGTGGTTTCAGAGAAGAAGATTTTTAAAGATTTTCCCTATATAAGCCAATGTAAAACCAAAGGGCCCCGGGGCGGGGGCATTTTTGGCCCCAGTACTATAATTTGAACAATCTTGGTAGGGGTCCACTAGATGAAACTTCATACCAAATATCAAAGACCTGGGCCTTGTGGTTTCAGAGAAGATTTTTAAAGATTTTCCCTATATAAGCCAATGTAAAACCAAAGGGCCCCGTGGCGGGGGCATTTTTTGTCCCACCACTATAATTTGAACAATCTTGGTAGGGGTCCACTAGATGAAGCTTCATACCAAATATCAAAGTCCTGGGCCTTGTGGTTTCAGAGAAGAAGATTTTTAAAGATTTTTCCTATATAAGCCTATGTAAAACCAAAGGGCCCTGTGGCGGGGGCATTTTTTGTCCAAGCACTATAATTTGAACAATCTTGGTAGGGGTCCACTAGATGAAGCTTCATACCAAATATCAAAGTCCTGGGCCTTGTGGTTTCAGAGAAGAAGATTTTTAAAGATTTTCCCTATATAAGCCCATGTAAAACCAAAGGGCCCTGTGGCGGGGGCATTTTTTGTCCCAGCACTATAATTTGAACAATCTTGGTAGGGGTCCACTAGATGAAGCTTCATACCAAATATCAAAGTCCTGGGCCTTGTGGTTTCAGAGAAGAAGATTTTTAAAGATTTTCCCTATATAAGCCCATGTAAAACCAAAGGGCCCTGTGGCGGGGGCATTTTTTTGTCCCAGCACTATAATTTGAACAATCTTGGTAGGGGTCCACTAGATGAAGCTTCATACCAAATATCAAAGTCCTGGGCCTTGTGGTTTCAGAGAAGAAGATTTTTAAAGATTTTCCCTATATAAGCCTATGTAAAACCAAAGGGCCCCGGGGCGGGGGCATTTTTGGCCCCAGCACTATAATTTGAACAATCTTGGTAGGGGTCCACTAGATGAAGCTTCATACCAAATATCAAAGACCTGGGCCTTGTGGTTTCAGAGAAGAAGATTTTTTTAGTTTTTGGTGAAAAAAATCTATTTTTGGCTCCTGTGACCTAGATGTGCAACGGACCGGAACCATTTGAACAACTTTGAAAGGGGACCACCTAAGGATCATTGCTGTGAAGTTTGGTCAAAATCCGATCAGTGGTTTAGGAGGAGATGTCGTTTAAAGAAATTGTTTACGGACGCACGGACGGACGGACGCACGCACGACGGACGACGGACAAAAAGTGATCCCAAAAGCTCACCTCGTCACTACGTGACGGTGAGCTAAAAAACGTAGTGACGGACCTGAAGGAGGACACACATTTCAGTGCATCTGGCGACTTTGTTCTGAAGCAAAACTTTAATATTTTTCCTTCAAATTGTCAAAAAATCATCATTTATTTTATTTGTAACAAAGTATTTTGCTAAAAAAAAACTAGAGTGAGCATATTTGGGCCCTCAAAATCAGTAATGTAGTGGGTGGGGTACATATGTAAAAACTACATCATAGAATGAAGGACAAGAATAATTTGTTAAAACTTAATAGCATTACTAAAACTGCACACCATGCATTTATTCAGAGAGTGATGGAAGAACTGCAACATTTCTTGGACAAAGTGTGCTTGATCAGATTGGAAATTCGTCTTCCGGAAACTGGATACTTTTAGGCATTTGGAATGAGGCCGAAGTTCGGCCCTAAATTTGGGTTGTCGAGACGGTAAAAGTTTAATTTGTAGGTCCAATGTGGTCCCCCGCCTTATAAGAAGGTGAATCACACCAAATAAGGTCTTAAAACAAACTTCAATATCTCATCTCTAATATCACAAAGAAAAATGATAGCCTAGGCCGAAGGATGGTTGGCTAGGATCGGATGAACTGAGGTAGGGTATGGAAATTTTTCCGCTTCTGCTCCCCCATTTTGCTTTCTAGTGCAAGGGGGTAGCAACTGTTTTTCTCTAATTTGCATGATTTGGCAACTATATTTCTTTGTGATTTCAAATTTATCTTTAACCAAATACTTAACTAGAGATACTGTTCATCTGATGATGACGGTAAATTCTTTAAAATGTCTACATTTTACAATCTAATGCAAAATTTAGCTCTCTGGGCGTTACGAACATGCAAGCGTCCACTAACTTGGATCAATGAGACAACGTGACCTTTCATTCATAAAGTTTTGAAGGGTGCTGTAAGCATTCTAAAGCACAAGATTTTTAGCTTCCACCAATGGGATTTCTGGATTCATTTTAGAGGGATGCGCAGTTATATCCTAATTAACATACAGAATAATTGGGCCCTAATCATTATCAAAATTAGATTCATTCCGTGTATGTAGCGTGTCTAATAATAATAGGGATCAACTTAAGTTTTTTTAATGGGTGACCAAATTATTAAGACCACAATCCTTCAGCCCAGGCTTTTTTCTTCTCCATGAATTTATCATTAGCCTAAATATTGTGGTCTCGTCCCAGCCCAGGCTTTTTGTATGTTATTTAGGGTGAGACCACATTTTCTGTTCTATATAGGGAGTGAGACCACATTTTTTAGATTTGCCATGAATTTATCATTTTCCTAAATAATGTGGTCTCATCCCTATAAAGAGATGAGACCACATTCCTTCAGCCCAGGATTTTAGTATGTGATTTAAGGTGAGACCACATTTTCTTCTCTATATAGGAGTGAGACCACATTTTTTAGATTTGCCATGAATTTATCATTTTCCTGAATAATGTGGTTTCATCCCTATTCAGAGATGTGACCAGTCTTCCAGCAAGCTGTTATTCTGTCATTCTTTCAACCTGGGCTAAATTGGATATTTTTGCATTTGAGGCCGCATTTTTGTCACTTTATAGACATAGGTCCATTAGAGAGCATTAACGGAATAAATCGCATGTAGTAATATTTTTACACACTCCAAACAGTATCCAAATACCCCCAATGGAGCCTCTTTTTTGTTGTTGTCCTCCTCGTGATTTACCATTGGTTATTTATTAAAATAAAGATGTAAGATGCAACTAAAGAATGACTCCTAAGTTAATGTTTGAAAAATAATAAAATACAAAATATTAAACAGAAAAATGAACGTTTGTGGAATTTCTTGGCTGAATATAGTTTTAGCATGCGGTATGCAAATGAGTAAGTTACTGTAAGCATTCTCAAAATGATACACCGCCGTCCTTCTTACAATCGACCAAAAACCAGTCGATCCTGACAATCCTGCTGAGGTAAAAAAATCTGTATTCATCAGAAGCTAATAACAATTTACTATAATAAGTGACGGAAAAAATTTGGATGCTCTTATCTCGCGCATTCAGAAGATTTTAGTCTTCTCTAGAATAGAATGAAGAACAAAAAACATTGTTTTACGTAGTTACGTCCCTTAATTTTCGCGCCTTTATCAGAGGTCGCTTTAATTTTGGCACGTCATTGAGGCGCTTTATGTAAACAAGTCACCAAGTGCGTGAAAATGGCTGTCGTTCTACTGAAGTCTGGAAATCACAGTTTTATGATATGAGTTTGCAATGTATGTTGGTAAGAAAGCAATTTTATGACAGTCAAATGATTACCCCTCATAACTGAAGCCGGGTTTTCACTCTCCGTATCTGTGGCACAGTGAACGAAGTCAGAAACTGCTAAAATATATCGCGATCCAGATAGATCAAAATGTGACTGACCCTAGTGGCATTTGAGTTGCCCTGGTGCAAAAAGTACATGGTTTAGAAAAGGACACTAGGTCTCATTATGGAGATAAGATGCCCATGTTTATTTTGATACCAATTTTATCTACTTCGGACCACTATAAAGGTACGAAGACCACATTGGTAGGGATGGGTATTGTCAGAATTTTCGTATCACGATATATTGCGATATGGTTACTGCGTATCACGATACGTATCACAATATATTATGTAGCAATCTGAAACAGACTGGTAATTGGAAAACCACAATATATATGTAAATGAGAGTTTTCATTGGTAAATATCATTTAACCTACTTACAAAACAAAGGTACTTAAAAGAATTGTCCCAGTATTATGAGGTGTTTCAGTATCTTCTGCGAGGGAAATAAAGATACTATCTGAAAATGCTATTAAATGTTGTATTAGATTGATGGCCTCAGTCACTTTATTTATGACTGTCATCTTTTGCAACCTGAACTGTTGCTAGATATCGGCTTTTCCTTTTTGATTTTCAACGACTTTGCAGTTGGCCATGGTAAAGTTTGTTTTGGTTTTTACTCGATTACGCAATCTTGTCAATGCTGGGCGGCTTACACTAATGGGTGGGTACTGTGGGTACACTAATGGGTGTTACTTACTGTGTGTATCACTTGTGTCTTTTAATTTTGGATGGCCATATGGCCATTTTGTGGGAAAGTAACTGTCCTTATGGCCTTCCTTTGTTTAGGTTTCCATTATGGTCTGGTCGCTTAATGTTTGTATTTCTTTCCCTTTGGTGTCTTTTATGGGTGGAGTAAGTTAATTGTATCAATTCCTGATCTTTGTTTTACTTCTACTTTACACTAAAGCGACGTATACAACAGCAAGAGTCGCGTGATTCACCGAACTCCTAGCTCAGCCTACCGTAAAAATTCGGCTATAAGACGAGGATTTGTCCCTCCTAGATGACTCCGTCTTATAGCCGAGGTCATGGACTGCAGGCTTTTTTCTGGCAATGTCCGGCGAAGACCAGACATAAGGAAAAAGCCGATCGGTGATTTTTTAATTGATATAAATCGCTGCCCACAAACCACCGCTACCATTTTTCTGCATCCGATCGGTAAGTGACGTCATCCGACGCTAGCACCTCCACAAGTGTTTAATGTAATTGTGTGTATTTCTTTCATAAAAAAATGTTTGGAACAGGTAAATAGCTTTTCTTGATAGCTAAACGGTTCTGAATAGGGGTGGATAGAAAACCAGCGCTTTGCACAGCTCCCGAATTATCCCCAGAAGCTCCATGTCAATAACCAACAACAGCGTTCGACTTTTCCCGCCCAGCGTCTGCTGTTTGGCGCCAAAACATAACCATTCATGAGATCGTAGAAAAGTCCGTTTTTTTATGCAAACAACTACCGTTAGATGTAGCTAATTGTCTGGGGAGCGATTTAATCATTTTCACATTGATTGTGGATTAAATTTTATGATTGGAGGATAAACGCCAATTAGAGACATAACTTGACCATATTTTCACACCTTATCGACACGCACCGCAGGGTGGCAATTTTATGACCGGGATTAACAATAGTGTCATACTTGAACCGTAATAAATAGACAGCTGGTTTGTCTCTGAATTGACATTGCAGCAATTAATGCAATTTACTTACTGGTCTAGTTTTACCGTATTTAAAGGCATCTATTCTTGATTATTGAGGACTATCATTTCATTACATAATATTATGTAGCCCTCAGTGGTGACTGAAGACACAGACCGGCTTAGGGTGGGAATCGATTAAATTACTAAATTTAGCCCCGGGAATAGTTCTGTTTACACTGAGCGGTATTTACCGATCACTTATGAAAGAAAATATGAAAAATGGATAAAAAAAGAAAATATCGAAAATATCGGTATTGGCGGACCGTATTGTGATATGATTTTTTTCTGAACTGTATCACAATATACCGATAATATCGCACATCACTACACATTGATAAAATTTCGGTGTCCGAACACGCTCCATTGACATCATTTGCAGGGATGAATGTCATAAAGTGCACCGTCCTTCGGATCGGGACGTAAACTGGAGGCCCCCTGTGCAGGGAGAACCATCCCCTGTGCAGGTTAAAGAACCCTTCCATAATTACATGATTACTGTGTAGGCTTTCATCCTGCAAAACTGGAGTGTATGTAAAATACACCTGCCTAGAATGCCCGTGAGGGCGTATGGCAGTATATATAGAAAGAAACATTGGACCTACAAATTAAACTTATGCTGTCGAGACCTCACGTCAACAAATGCAGTCATTAATAAATTTCCCTGTTATTGCCATTTGCTTACGCGAATAAAACGTGAACAAGGGCATCAAAAGTAAACAACTCACAGTATCACAGGAACCAGTCCTACAGTGATGCCCTGAAAAATTCCTTCTATAGTCTTCCCTCTTCTGTGGTGAATGCTAAGACTGCAGAGGTGTTCAAAGCCAATACAGTGTAAGATTGAGACTCAGAGGTATGCGTTTTAGTATACCTCTGTTATTCAGATTGTAAATAGTTTTTAAGGACCCATCCAGTGACTTCTTTTTTTTTTTTTAAGCTAAATTCTAAATTTTACGCACACAACTGAGGTAATGGCCAAATATGACCGACTCAGTATAAGAAGATAGATAGATAGAACCATACTATACGTTTGACTGAACACAACACAGGTATTGTACATTGTGTGTATTTATTGCTGTAATTACGCATGACTGTCCCGTGATTATTGGATAAAAGGTGAAAAGATTAGGTCTATTGCAGGGCACATTTAAATGGCATAAAGGGCAATGCGGGGCGCAAAAGGGGCCAAAATTTCAAATTTTAGGGCAAGTGGGCGGGAATTTAGGGCACCTGGGCGCTGCACCCACTGTTCCGCTTTAGGGCAATCACTATCATTTGACGTGTCACCAGTAACAGCAGGGCTTTAGATAATTTTTTTTTCAAAAGAGTACAGTACTCGTCCTTTTTTAAAAAAAGGAGTAACGAGAAATTTTTAAAGAGTACTGAAAAATAAACCAAAAAACTTTATCTTGCAGCCTCGACACGATGTTTTTATGGACTGATTTGTGGCCAGGTGTACTGTTTGTTTTCTTATAGATACACATATTCAATATCTTGTGTCTATTAGAAAACAAGCAGTATGCCTGGCCACAAATCAGACAAAACAATGCCATATTGAAATCTCTTCTGAGCAGTTTCTTGACAGAGAAATCTAACTTTTGGGGTTCAGTTCTCTTGGCGGATAGCAGGACTTCAATGGATGATTATTGTGGCCAAAGAGTTTCTAAAAATTTAGAATATCAGCTTCACTTTATTGTCCAAGATATGGAGTGAAACTCATATTCTTTAAAACTTTTATAATTCCTTTTCAAAACCATATTCTCAATTTCATCATATATTGTCCATGGATATTTATTTTCTTCCACCCTTCGATCGCGGGACCCATCGTGTTTCCTAACAGGCAATGTTATAATAGGAACCAGTTACTGGGTCAGAAATCTGTCAGGACCTTTTTCACAAAAAGTGCGGCAGAGACAGACTCCTGATCAGCTGAAAAGATAGGATTTTAGGGCAGAGGCGATAGGCTAGGAGGGGCACTTTTGCTTGAAAAAATTGGGCACCATTTTATGCCATCAGAATCGTTATGATCAATTGGCTTCTCACACGTTAGTGAAGCTAATGGTACTGATGCCTCTACTGGAATTATATATATGTATATTTACATGCATTTCACAAGTAAGTGGTGTACTGGGTCGAAGCAATAGCAACGTTTATTATTTAAAAAAACATTTGAACATTTAACTTCTAGGTATCTTTTAATATAGAATTATAATATTTAAATAAAAAATAAATTTGTTAGATTCATCTGAAAGCGTGTTATTAAAGCAATACAAAAAATAACCGATGACTGAATAAGTAATCTGTTCAAGGGAGACTACTCAATAATTATCCATGTCATTTGACGTTTCAGAACTCAGGCTGAACATGCGTCTTCACTGGTTGCCAATAATCTGCAAAGACTCTGATCCAAATGGGAAGCTAGTGTTTGCAATATTCCCGCAGCTTGATCAGTCTGCGACAGTATTACAAGTAAACAGTGTGTATACTGATCTGCGTCGCACAACACCTTGCAAAGACCCAGATCAACATGCGCAACCCGAGCAACCTTTTTTTCTCACCTATCTCTGAGTAGCCCTGCAAAAGGCTCTTGGGGTCAGCGAAGACTGTGCAGTTTACAATGATGTGCAGGCTACTCCGAGTCTTCACTGGTCGCACGATACTCAAAGACTTAGACCAGCATGCGCAACCACTATGTAAGTCAGAACAACATGCGCAACAACTACGCAAGTCCGTTTGGATAACCCAGCTTGTAAAATCAGCGATGCGCTGACTGATCCGAGACTTCACTGCTCGCTCGTCTTACTGTAGTTCAGATTACTCCGGTTTACGCCCACCTGATTAACGATCGGATCGGCTCTATATGTGATATAATCTTGAAAGGACCGTAACCCCAACCCCAATAAAACTTGATTCCCTTGAAATAATTTATGAAAGCATAATTTTCCCGTGTGAGAATTTCCCGCCTTTTATTACACACCTCATTTATTTCAATACGCTCTCAAAAAATATTAAATGCGTAATGCTAATTTGTTTTTCGTACCTGATACGCAGCAGATTTGAAAAAAAGGAGTATCCTCCCAATTATTTTCGTAATTTACGCGGTACGCAGCCTTATCTAAAGCCCTGAACAGTTCTGATAACAGTTCTGATGGCCCAATGTCCGAATTCTGGAACTGCTTGAAAATGGGTCATATTAGTGTTCACACTAGCCTCACGATTTAAATGTAATTAACTATCATTGGACACCGATGTCGGTTCGGGCACTTTTGAAAATAATTTGTCCTACAGATTTCTATTTAAAAGTGCAAAATCAACGAAATATACGCAAGAAATCAAAGAAAACGTGACATACAGCCATCTCAGTTCCCGAAAGGACAAAATCCGACTAATTCCGAAACTATTTTGTCTGCTTCTCTGACATTTGCACTTAGATTGGTACCCTTGTCGTAAATGTCTCTAGATTGGTTCCCTTGTCGTAAATGTCTCCGCTAGGTGGCTACAACATAACGATTGGTAGCTAGCAGAAGCCATTACGTCTATTTATAGCATAAGCACTGACGCGGTATTGGAAATACCCGAGTTCAACAAGGTTAACTGCTGAGTCAGTCATACCTGATGAAACAAAAATATCGATACTTAGTATACTGAAATAATTTATAATAATTTATTTTACATAGACTAGTGACATTCTTATCATTATCTTGAAATATGTATCTTTTTAACACTCGCAGATACAATTTACAATGAGTAATACACAGCCAGCTGGCCCACTTCTGCAGTATTTTAAATTAACAGACGCGCTCTTGTAGGCATGCGCAGTGGTAAGAGTAGGATTCTCTACCTCAAATCAATTTACTCGCTACCTATCGTTATGTGCGTACCGAAGGGGAGGTAATAATGAAGGGGAACCAATCTAAAATGTCTCCGCTAGGTGGCTACAACATTATGAATACAATAGAATAGAATAGAATTTATTGCACTGCTGTACCCACTAGTGGGTTAATGGCAAACAATACATATAATACAATTTGAACAACAATAAGAAACATTATCTTTCTCTCACATAACACTCTCACAAACATGCAATGAAATGTGCGTACCGAAGGGGAGGTAATAACGAAGGGGAACCAATCTAATTTGCACTGCCGAGACGTTTCGGCCCTGAGTCGTTTCGGCCGGGTCGTTTCGGCCTGGGTCGTTTCGGACTAATTTTGGACTTGGGTCATTTCGGCCTATTTCGGTAGGTCGTTTCGGTCCTGGGTCGTTTCGGCCTGGGTCGTGGATTTCATTAGATAGATTTTTTTCAACAGAGTACCTGTTGAATATTAAATATTTTATATATGTGGAATACTTTATATGGTCTTTAACGAAAAGTTCTTTTCATAGCCATGCTTTCAGTTAGCTCCAAGGAGGTGATGTGACTAGGATTTGAAAACAGCTTTACTACATATATATACTGGGAGGACCGAAGTTCGAGGACGTAAGCGACTTGGCCGGTTTATATTTCTATAAATAGCAATATATTTAAAAAGTTGGTAACAAAATAGTCAAACAACATTTGATGAATAAACTAACAGAAACAAACATGAAAATAAACGAGAAAACTTCGACAGAGTTTATTATTTATTGAATGCAGTGGTCATGAGGATCATTAAAGTGCTTTGCGGAGTTAAAACAAAATGAAGGCAAGTAATTGATAACAAGATACTTCTATTGTAAATAAAATAAATTTTACTGGAAATCATTTGGTAATTTGATGATTTTCTTTACACATTCTCCATTTGGGGTTACCCTAAAATGCGAAAAGGAGTCCTTTTCGCGAAAAGGACTTACTCTAAAATGCGAAAAGGACTTTTTATACGAAAAGGAGCCATTGCATTGAAAAAGTCTGTCAGTTCAGTGAAAAGGAGCTTGATTTTTCACACTGCCACGTCTCCAACCAGAGGATAAAAATTTACCATGTGTTTCCAGCTGGCACCGCACAATTTTTTTAGTCTGTGACACGTGGAGGTGTGGCTAGGACTTGTCAAACAAAAAACAAGACACCACCTGGCGCATGTCCGGAACATGAACAGCAAAATAATGTTGTTGTTTTTTGTGTGTTAACAGTCGAACTTCCAGGGGGCGAACCCTTTTGGAACAATAAAATTTGTTTGAGAGAAGGGTAGTTCGCCCCACTGAGGGTTACTAAGGTGCCACACAGAAAGCATAATGTGGATAATTTTGGGAAATCTTTTCAGTGTTCTGTTATATCCATCAACCCATCCATCTGAAAGAATTCCACAGGGACTTAATATATGTTTCGACTCACACATTGGTAAATGAGCCATCTGAATTCTAGCCATATAAGTTTTGCTGTATTTTGGAGTTTAATGGCCGCGTCACAACTGGCCATAGAAGTTTTGCTGTGTTTTGGAGTACGGCATGTGTCATCAAAATTGTATTAATAAAGCTGTTGACATTAATGACTATCTTACTTTAACCGCCGCCTATGCAATATAATATCAATTTACCTACACACACTTTTCCTAGGCACGCGTATGGTTTCTTTCCGGCATGCTTTCTTCTATAAGTTTTATTACCTGTAATAACGGATTATTCCATACGGCACGCGTCATCAAAATTGTATTAATAAAGCTGTTGACATTAGCCTATGCAATATAATTCTAATTTAATATAAGAAATCATTTTGAAAAAAAAATGTACTTTAACCACCGCCTATGCAATATTATTCTAATTTAATATAAGAAATTATTTTGAAAAAAAAATGTACTTTAACCATCGCCTATGCAATATAATTCTAATTTAATATAAGAAATCATTTTTTTTCTTATTTCTGCTCTAAATCTTATTTCTGCTCAAAATATAGATTGTGGATACTCGTTATAACTGCCTCATCGAGGCGCTTCTAACGAGTACCCACAATCTATATTTTTGAGCAGAAATAAGAAAAATAAGGTTTACCCCTGTAAACCTCGGTTTTAATACATAAAAGTGCGGTTCAAGGGGGTCAAAATTATATAGGTGTGTTCGTGATGAAGAGAAAAAAGAAAGAAACAATAACAAAACAAAAATGAAAAGTGTTCTGAGAGAGAGAGAGAGAGAGAGAGAGAGAGAGAGAGAGGGAGAGAGACAGAGAGAGACAGACATAGATATGTGTACATTATTTTTCTTCTTATCCAAGCTGTTGTGGGTACTCGTTAAAATCGCTCAATCCTTTTTTCCAAGCCTCCAGCGGAGGCGAGACAGATAGTATAATTAGAGGGAGAGAGAGAGATTGTTTTGAGTTTACATGTCAAACAATGAGAGAGAGAGAGAGAGAGAGAGAGAGAGAGAGAGAGAGAGAGAGAGAGAGAGAGAGTGTGTGTGATGAGTACATTTTTTCTTCTTATCCGGGATGGTGTGTGTACTCGTTAAAACAGCCTCAGTGACTCATTTATAATGGTTTCAGTTATGCGTGGAAGCATCATGTAGCTCAATCTATTTTTCCAAGCCCCGATGGGTGGGGGCGAGACAGATAGTAGAGAGAGAGAGAGAGAGAGAGAGAGAGAGAGAGAGAGAGAGAGAGAGAGAGAGAGAGAGAGAGGGGAGAGAATTAAACATACACAACTATATGAAATGACTGAAATACGAGGACTGGACAGAGAGAGAGACTAACTTCTCGAAATATACAATTCGCGAAGTGAAGGGTACTCGTTAGTACCGCCTTAATTAGTGAATTCTAAAGAGTACTTACATCGCGAAAACACGCCTTCCATAAACTGGTAAAAAATGAGGTATAGGGGTATACATTATGTTTATTTCTGTTCAAAAAAATAAATTGTGGGTACTCGTTAGAACTAACTCGCCGCGAAGAAACTTGGCAAATACCATTTTTTTATTTTCTGAGAGAGAGAGAGAGAGAGAGAGAGAGAGAGAGAGAGAGAGAGAGAGAGAGAGACTAACCTCACAAAATATACAATAAAATTGCTCATTTATCCTTTGAAGACAAAGGAGAGTGGTATGTACCTTTAATTTGTGTTTTTTAGATGGTTTCTCTTTTTCGATTATAAAGAGCTTAACTACATCTTTAATCCAGTTAAGTAATGATGTCCATCGGATTATAATCTACCTGTACGCAGTTTGTCTGCGAAGGTATTTCTTTTGATCTGCAATCAAAAGGCCGAGAGGGACAGAACAAAAGTCGCAGAGAGAGAGAGAGAGAGAGAGACGTAAAGAAAAAGGAAGGAAGAGACCGATAGTCTTTTGTTTTGGTTGTTTTGGAGTTTAATGGCCCAGTCAACAGTATTTAGGTCATTTTGGAGCCGGTCAGTTTTCCAGGGAATGCTATACGTAAGCGGTTAATTATTACAGTGCACATTCTTTCGCCAGAAACTGACAACTGCCCTTCTTGAATCAGCGTAAGGGAGAGAATGACCGTAGAAAAGATTTCATGATCAATCTCCACGAAAGAATGTTGTCAACCCCGGCAGGTCGAACCCGCGTCCTCCTGATCACCAGTCAGACGCGCATCCGACTAAGCTGCCGAGGCCGACCCGATAGTCTTTTCAACATACAAATATAGATTGTGGGTACTCATTAGAACCGTCTCATCAGGCGGTTCTAACGAATACCCACAATCTACATTTTAGAGCAGAAATAAGGTATACCCCTGTAAACATCGGTTTTACTATATAAAAGTGGAGTTCAAGGGGTCAAAATTTATATAGGCGTGTTTTCGTGACGATTTATTTATTTTATGAATATTTAATATCTCATTACGCTAACACACCCGTGCGACATAGTGCATTTTTCACATCTCCAAAATGACTACTTTTCTGATGAAAATGCGTGGTATTTTTCTTATTTTTACTGCTATAATAGGCCGTGGGTGCTCGTTTGAACCGCGTTCTAACGAGTACCCACAACTTATGTCTTGGAGCAGAAATAAGAAAAATATTGAATACTCCGGTAAACCCAGTTTTCTCTATATAAAGTGGGGTTTATGATAACACGTTCATTCGATATCTCCGAAATTGCTACTTTTCTGATGAAAATGCGTGGTATTTTTATTATTTTTACAGCAATCATAGGTCGTGGGTGTTCGTTAGAGCCGCGTTCTAACGAGTATTCACAAACTACTGGGCTTTAAGAAACATATTGGGCTGCACGATGCTTCAACGCAGAGCTGAAAGCGACCGCACACATGTGTACTGGCAAACAGCTTATACAGGATCTAAGCCTGCCCGAGTTTATATTTATGAACCGTTTTGGTTTCATTGGGCAGCAGGCCATTAGATGTCGTTTCATCTCGATGTCCAGCACAAGTCCCACAAAATTGGAAGCAACGTCTCCAAAATGACCTAAATATTGTTCACGGGGCCGTTAAACCCAAAATCAATCCAAATGATAGGAACATCGTCATAATCAAATTAAATATATATTCATTTCGATGAAAGAGATAACTACAAGATCTTCCATGTCCCATCTCGTCCGCAACAAAAGTATAGAGCAGTCCTTTTCGCTAACAGTAATTGTCCTTTTCGTATAAAAAAAGTCCTTTTCGCATTTTAGGGTAATTCCTTTTCGCGAAAAGGACTCCTTTTCGCGAAAAGGAGTCCTTTTCGCACTTTAGGGTAACCACTCCATTTGTGCTCAAATGTTTATTCTTCTTCTAGATATCTGTTTAGTTCATTCTGTTCTATTCCACACGAGCCCAAAAAAAATAGCTCCATTTTATAACTTGTTCATTGATATCTACTTCAAACGAGAATTAGAAGTCCCAATAACAAGAACAATTACCTAAAGTTTTGATTATTAAGGTTTTAATATTTCTTACGAGCTTCACATTCACTACTGCTCTCCGTTTCCCAAGAAAAATTAAGCCTCTGAAGTAATAAGGACAGCAGGTATGTTTCGTTAAAGAATTTTCTCATATTGATCCTCAAACGAAAAGAATGGATAAACAGGTCTGCTGGTATGTGTCAACAGTAAACAAAGGACGCTTGATATTTCTGCCAGAATGTGTGTGAGTGCAGAAATCATTGGGTTAATGTTGGGTGTAAAAGTATTAGCAAAAATGACGGATTTTTGTAACTTTTTAATGTCTCAAGCAATATTTGCCTATCTGATCGGCATTGCAAGAATATAATACTGCCAAATTGTTGGCTTGTATTTGTGGTTTGTTGATTCACGAGAGAATAACATCAGTAGTAATCGATATATTTACATACAAATGACGTCATCGAACTTGTGTCACCCTCGAAAGTTGCATGACGTCACTATAAAATTGTATATCGGATAACAATCACACAGCAGGCACACGGTGCTAGGGTAACGAGAAATCAGCGTCGGTACAACGTCTTGACGTTGCATCGACGTAGATGTGACGTTTCATAAACCTCATGAAACTGCACCGACGTTGATGTGACTTCTCTGTCACATGCAAAGCACAATAAAAAGAGAAGATTTTTTAAAGATCAATTGACAATCGTTTGGTTTGGTTTGGTTCATAGCCATTATGAGCGATTACAAGTTTAGTCCCGGCATGAGCACCTGATATGCATTGATTGCTGACATTTAAATGACTTCCTTGAAACAAAAGCGCATCAACTATAACCTATTTGGCTATTTTGTATACGTTAACAAAATTCGCCGACTTTTTCAAAGGGTTTAAAGATGATCTCACCTCCATAATTAAAGACGCTCGCATTTAACGCGTGTTTTCACACCTAATTAAGGTCATCATCACGAAAACACACCTATAGGGACGTCATGCAACTTCGAGGGTGACGCAAGTTCGATGACGTCATTTATATATAAATATATCGATTACTACTGATGCTAGTTTCTCGTGAATCAACAACAACAAACCACAAATACAAGCCAACATTTTGGCAGAATAATATTCTTGCGATGCCGATCAGAGAGGTAAATATTGCTTGAGACATTAAAAAGTTACAAAAATCCACCATTTTTGCTAATACTTTTACACCCAACTTTAACCCAATGATTTCTTCATTCACACACATTCTGGCAGAAATATCAAGTGTCCTTTGTTTACTGTTGACACATACCAGCAGACCTGTTTATCCATTATTTTCGTATGAGGATCAATGTGGGAAAATTCTTTAACTAAACATACCTGCTGTCCTTATTACTTCAGATGCTTAATTTGTCTTCTGGGAATTGAGAGCAGAAGTGAATGTGAGGCTCTTATGAAATTATAAAACCTTGATAATCAAAACTTTAGGTAATTTTTCTTGTTCTTGGGACATCTGATTCTCGTTTGAAGTAGATATGAATGAACAGATTATAAAATGGAGCTATGGACTCGTATGGAATAGAACAGAATGAACTAAACAATTATCTAAATGAAGAATAAACATTTGAGCACAAATGGAGAATGAGTGAAAAAAAATCATCATTTTCCAAATGATTTCCAGTAAAATTTATATTATTTACAATAAAAGTAGAAGTAAAACAAAGATCAGGAATCGATACAATTAACTTACTCCACCCATCAAAGACACCAAAGGGAAAGAAACACAAACATTAAGCGACCAGACCATAATGGAAACCTAAACAAAGGAAGGCCATAAGGACAGTTACTTTCCCACGAAATGGCCATATGGCCATCCAAAATAAAAAGACACAAGTGATACACACAGTAAGTAACAAACAACACCATAAATAAACCGCCACAGAAGAACCGCCTTGGAACGGTCAGTGGAATGATTTCCACTGGTGGGCGGGTGCTTAAATCGATTTTACGTGGCCACAATCCTCGCCCTTACTTCCGTCGCGATTTAGACAAATAATTTGTTCAGTCAGCAGTATCAGTATCTTGTTATCAATTACATGCCTTCATTTTATTTTTACCCCGCACAGCACCTAAATGATCCTCATGACAACTGCATCCTCGAACTTAAATGCCATTTTGATTTTTTTCTCAGTTTTTCGTTTATTTCATACTTATTTACATATCAATACAGTACAATTCAGTCTACAGTATTCACAAACAATTAACATAAGTACTACCATATCAACCAGTACTCTAAATTATGGGTTTAAATGACAGTATAATAACTAGGATAATTTTCATACTTACGCCCACTTTTCCCTATCCCACATAGAGCAAAATACAACGGAATTCCGCCATTAAGACCACCTAAAACTGAGACTAATTTTGCTTTAAAAACCTTATTTAGTAGGCGGCAGTTATTCTTCCTTCGTTTTTTCCACACTCCATGTCCTCTGGCCAGGGACCAACCTTGTGACCGTCCAAAAGCGGTCCCCAAGACCACACCTGAAGCAGTCCCAAAGCCGCCTCTGGAACTGTCCAAAAGTGGTCCCTATAAGACCGCCCTCTAACAGTCCCAAAGGTGGTCCCAATACAGGAAAGTAGAAGTAAAACAAAGATCAGGAATCGATACAATTAACTTACTCCACCCATCAAAGACACCAAAGGGAAAGAAACACAAACATTAAGCGACCAGACCATAATGGAAACCTAAACAAAGGAAGGCCATAAGGACAGTTACTTTCCCACAAAATGGCCATATGGCCATCCAAAATAAAAAGATACAAGTGATGCACACAGTAAGTAACAAACAACAACATAAATAAACCGCCACAGAAGAACCGCCTTGGAACGGTCAGTGGAAAGATTTCCACTGGGAGGCTTAAATCGATTTTACGTCGCCACAATCCTCGCCCTTACTTCCGTCGCGATTTAGACAAATAATTTGTTCAGTCCGCATGAAGGCCTCCTAACTCATCAGTGCAACATCTCCGTGAACACAAAAAATCAAAGAACCACAGAGGTGAGACAACGGTGAGGACTCGACAGCAAGAAACCACTGAAATGCTGGAGCAAAAGAAAAGCAACAGTTAGACTCCGATGGGCCCAACCAGAGACAGAGCATCAGGCACCAACCAACATTACCTTGAATTAGATCTCTCTAATTATCAATAAGCCTTTACGTTGGAGCCGTCATAGAATCTGAGGCCTGACCCACCGGCGTGCAATTAAAGAGGGAAGCAGAGTTGCCAACCGTGATTGGGTTAACTACCATGCATGCAGTCTGTTGTATTACATCCATGTTGTACCCAATCTTTTTATATCGAAGATTGATTTTACGAAATTGGGTGCTGAAGTCATTGCGGTTATATATTTTTCTGAATTTATATACTAAGTCACCATAAAATTCGGGTTCCGATAGACCTTGTTGCAGAAGAGATTTAAGTCCAATATTGAATTTTGAAATTAAATCAGAATGGCGTCTATAAAATTTTGAAAAGGCTTTGCGTAGTTTATGGTACCGATAACCCTGATTAAGGAGTTTAGCCGTTAATAATTTATTACGAGTGTTGAAGTCAGTTACATGACTACACACTCTAGCAAATCGAATTAATTGCGAAATATTAACGCCATAGGATGGCGCACGAGGAACATCCCCATCCAAAAAAGGAAAATTTACAATCTCAAAATCAAAGTCATCGCGTTTATCATAAATTTTGCACGAAACAAACCCATCTACAATAGACAGATGTAAATCCAAAAACGGGGCCTCGGTATCAGAAGACTTTGCTTTATTTAACTGAAGTTTTGGGGGGGGGGGGGGGGGGTAAATCTGACTGATCAACCATCGAAATAGGTATTATCAATATTTAATAAATCATCTAAATATCTAGAAGTGGAGCTAAAAGCTTCAATAATTTCAGTTTGGTTATCAATGGAAAGCGACAACATGAAGTCTCTTTCATAACAATACAAGAACAGATCAGCCAGAAGAGGTGCGCAATTCGTACCCATCGGAATACCCACAATTTGTCTAAATAACTTAGTACCGAATCTAAATATTGTCAAGTAGAAAGGTGAGGGCATCACACATTTTCTGACATGACCAAAGTGTATAATTCGTATGCTCTTTAGAAGTGAAAAATGCATTTCTGACATTACATGCAAGATAGAGAGAATCTTCTCTGTTAAAAGGCCATTCAATTTAATCATTAAGCTTTTCTTTTATAAGATTATGTGGAAGTTTAGTGTAAAGAGTGGAAAAATCGAAAGTAGACAGACTTGAAGCACAAAAATGTCTGGATTTCAGTTTATTTAAAACCTCAATCGAATTTTTTATAGACCAAAACAGATTTCTTCCTGATCTTTCAAAGACTTTATCACAATATTTAATCACATGCGTTTTAATAGCAGTAAGACAGGAAGTTAATAATTTAGAAAGTTCAGTGGTAGTGCAAGAGCTAGAATTTGCAATAAACCGTGCTTTGTAAGGTCTTTTATGAAGTTTTGGTAACCAGTATAGCGTAGGAAGCTTGTCTTGGCCTTCGGTAACACACACAGCAAACTTGGTGGCTGAATGACAAACATGTTTATCTGCTATAGCTCTCTCTTCAGCTAAAGGCTGAAGTTCATAGGCCTTAGTACCACCAAGCTCCTGCTTAAGCGTGTTAACATAGTGGAGCCGTCACACAACGACGACGTTATTAGCGGCCTGAATTACACTATACGGCTCTCTGTGTCACTTCCAAAACACGCCTACCCAACTCGCTAAAACATTCACCAACAAAAATAGACAATTTGCAGTTTGAGAAAAGCCATTTTGAAAATGACTAGGAAATTGGTCATTCAATAAATAACAAGCTCTGTCGAAGTGCGCTCGTTAATTTTCATGTTTGTTTCTGACAGTTTGTTCATCAAATGTTGTTTGACCATTTTGTTGCCAACTTTTTTAATATATAGGAGCTTTTTTCGTGACGTACTTCCGGTTCTAAAAATAGAACGGGAAAATCCCTGGCCGTCATCTGTCGTATTGCTTCGAAGGCAGTGGGACAGATAAAGTGTTAATTACAGCGTAAAACAGTGGAATTCTTTTAAATTATTGGAGAATTCTAATGTAAGATAAAGGGAGAAACACCGACATGCTGCCAGATATGAAATTTCGCATTACGAAAATGATAAATTGTACATACGACCCAACAGGGTCCTCTCTCTCTCTCTCTCTCTCTCTCTCTCTCTCTCTCTCTCTCTCTCTCTCTCTCTCTCTCTCTCTCTCTCTCTCTCTCTCTCAGCGCACCGACAATTAGCGAGCGCAGGCAAATGTAAATTACAGTTTGTCGTTAAATGACGCCACGTCAACCGACATGTAGTTTGTCAACAACGTCGTGTCTACATCAAACCAACTTCAAAGCGATGCATTGAATTTGACATTGCAACGTCGATGAAACGTCAGAACGTTGCGCTGGCGATAATACGGCGTGGCTTTACAAAATGCCATTTGCCCAGTGCTCGGACCCATCAAGACTCAGTGGGATTGGAACATTAAATTCAAAACAAACGTAGAACACCCTTTCAGTGCATAAAATGAAACACTCCTTCGCAAGACTTTACAGTAAAATCTGGTAGATTTGTAGATTGGTTCAACCTGCCCAGCCCTTAGGTCTACATTGACCCATTTGGTACCGGCAACCCCAAAAGGGGTAAGTGACACACAGTGCAGGCCCAGATCAGACGCGGCAGAACGCGGCGTCTGATCAGGGCCTACACTGTTTGCAAAAAAGTTCGGCCATTTTCCAAATAAATTATGAAGAAAACACAACCTGACACCCCAAAATTTTGGAAATGTCTCCTGCTATATAAAAGGAGGAAGATTCCATTAGGTAAATAAAAAAGGGTTATGGGCTTCTTGGATACACGGATCAGTCAAACCGCTCTCTCATCTCAACGGTCACGTAACATTGAAGCGAGTTAGAGTGGTTGTCGACGGCATGACGTCGAGCCAACGTTAACTCGACGCCCGTCTGTAAGTCCACTCATTGGTTGTTGTTTTTTTCGACTGTCAGTATGTTTATTTGCCTGCCTAACAGTCCGTCCGTTCGTCTGTTAGTCAGTCATTCATTCAGTCGGTCTGTGTGTCGTCTGTCTGTCTACTGTCAGTTTGTCAGTCAAACCTCTCTCTCTCTCTCTCTGACTCTCTCTCTCTCTCTCTTTCTCTCCCATGCCAGCGGTCATGTGACAATGAAGTGTTGGAGTGGGTGTCGACGGCATGGCGTCGAACCAACATTGACTCAACGCCCCTCCGTCAGTCCACTCATAAGTTGCACATGTAGACAGATCGTTGGACAGATTTCTAAAGAAAGAAAGAAAGAAAGAAAGAAAGAAAGAAAGATAGATAGATAGATAGATAGATAGATAGATAGATAGATAGATAGATAGATAGATAGATAGATAGATAGATAGATAGATAGATAGATAGATAGATAGACTTGGATAGCGAATAAAGCGAAAGTTACGTAAAAACTTATTTTGTAAGTAAGCTTTCGTGAATAACGGTATCTCAAGCCATTGACATGGGTCATTCACGAAAAGAATTTCGTCAATTAAAAACGGATTTAGGATCGATGAATTTCGGTAATAAAAGCGAAATATCATTCTTTCCTTCTCGAGGCATTATTTCAATGAAAACGGGTATATTTTCTCTCAAAATGTCTGAATATTGTTACCATTTTAAGTTCCGCCAATACATTTGAATAGCGATGGCCGTTTCAATTGACGACCAGTACTTTGCGCATGCGCAAGAATGACGTCATAAACGGAATTCCTAAAACCTCCTATTGCTATTTATAAAAGTATAAACCGGTCAAGTCGCTTACGTCCTCGAACTTAGGTCCTCCCAGTATTTTTACTTTTGACCCCCGTTCAACCCAATTTTACACCTAATTGCAAATGTCTGGCCCCAAATCGCATTTTCCAACTCAAAGCGGTGCCTTTCGAAAACAATACCTCAAACAAAACGGCATCCTTTCATGCTGCACCCAGTGACACGAATCGCTGTACACAAAAGGTTCGACTCAGCCAATCTGATTACAACAAGTCTTAGCACCGCCCATCACGTGTACGTGACATTCATTACTTTAACTGACAGGCTAAACTTACTTGACGTTCAAGATGACTAAAAAAATAATAATAATAATAAATAAATAAATAAAAATGGAGTGAAACGAAAATCAATCGAGCGATCACGCCTTTTCTTGAATCAGAATATTTAGTGTTGTAAATTGCAGTAATCGGGAGCCAGAATTTAATTTAATCTGTCTGCGCCAGACCACAGCGATGTAATTCTGTCTAATCCCGCCTTCCCTTTCTGACTGATCCGATTTCGAGAAAAACAAGAATTTTTACATGACTGAAACACAGTTGTGTTGCATGACCTGCAAGAGCGATATGAGCCGGGGCACAGTATGTCCTATAATATTGTATATGCGCCCAGATAAGACTGATCAGCCTGCGCATATACGCAGTCTGATCAGTGTCTTCGCTGTCCGCCTGTTTCGCTGGGCGTACAGGCGATCTTATAGGAAATGCTGTGCCACGGCTCATAATCGGAAAATGTGTATGCCCAACATTTTTTTCTGTGTACGGATTCATTCAGCCACTTCCATTATTCGGCGCATATTAAAGATTCTCCAAACCCGATCGGTTTGATGTCTCCTCACAGTTTGGACAGGTCTATCTCCAATTTTAGGAAAGAGGTGTTTATTTTATATTATGTGCCCCCACCAGCGGTGAAGAGGGACATACTGGTGTCGGTGTGTATCTCGTTGACGCTAGCGTGGACGTGACAATTTCTTGTGCGCACGATAACTCTTGAACGGGTTGGCGGATTTTCATCAAACTTGCAGGAATATATCATTGGAGTTAGCGTAGGAGGTGATCAAAATTTGTTTACATTGACCTTATTTTAAAATGGACAAACTTCAGCCTAATTAATCTTGTATGTATGATATATCAGGAACCTGTTGAAGGATTTCATTAAACTTGCAGTGACACTTCATTGAAATATGCTTAAGCGCTGATTAGAGTTTAGTGATATTAATCTCACCACAGGGCAAATTTAAGCCAAATTAAGTGTGTGTGCATATTATATCAGGAACCTTTTGGAAGATCCTTTCCAGACTTGGATACATCACTGTGACAAGTCAAATAGTTGAATAGGTTTTTGTGATCTTGACCTTATTTGTAAGGTCAGCAAAGGATTAAAATCATTAAATTTCAGTCAAATCCTACTTGATTGCGCGTTATCGCAGGAAACGCTGGATAGGTTCTCATCAGAAAGGCATAGCACTGGAATAGATAAAGAGTTGATTCAGATTTGGAGACCGTGACCTTTTCAAGGTCAGTTTGGGACTAAACTTGTCAAATTTCAGTCACGGTAGGCTTGTTTGCATTGTATCTTAGGGGGGTTCTCACCAAACTTGCATAGATCTATCATTGCTAAAGACCAAAGAATTGAATAAGTCTGGATGACCTTGATCTCATTTTAAAGGTCATGTCTTAAAACATTCAGGCTGGCTGACTGGGGACAACTGCTTTCTTTGAAAACAATTATAGTATTATTATTATTATTATCATTATTATTATTATTATTAATTCATGTATTTCGTTAACATTGTGGCAACTCTGGTCATATGCCGTGCTTTGTGGCGTAAACTTTGTTTGCTTTTGTACTTATATGAGCCCTCAGATCATTGAGTCATTTAATGGTGAACGTGGTGGACATTATAATCATCCCAGAGTCTTTGTTTGATGCAAACCGAGTTACTCGTCATGAGCATCCAAAAAGGATATGCTTTTCTGGAACTCCTTTTCCGTCTTGCCTGCATGTAGTGCCCGTGGAGGCGGGGTGTAGGTTTATAATGTGTGCTTGATTTCCCCCGGTAAACGGCAGTGTAGAAATAAGTGCAAGTTCACGTAAGCCACCGACGGCGGTTTCGCGTAAGCTGGCTACCCTAATGCAGATGTGGGCGCTGTACATCGGTATTATCTAGCTGATGTCCAGCTGCTATGGAATGTGGCTAATCGCGACGGAAGTAAGGGCGAGGATTGTGGCAACGTAAAATCGATTTAAGCCCCCCAGTGGAAATCTTTCCATGACCGTTCCAAGGCGGTTCTTCTGTGGTGGTTTATTTATGGTGTTGTTTGTTACTTACTGTGTGTATCACTTGTGTCTTTTTATTTTGGATGGCCATATGGCCATTTTGTGGGAAAGTAACTGTCCTTATGGCCTTCCTTTATATAGGTTTCCATTATGGTCTGGTCGCTTAATGTTTGTGTTTCTTTCCCTTTGGTGTATTTGGTGGGTGGAGTAAGTTAATTGTATCGATTCCTGATCTTTGTTTTACTTCTACTTTGAACATTACCGACTTGGCTTTTCCATACGTTTTCAAGTATTCGAGGCGCATGAAGCACTGCTGACGTTATAACGTCACGGCATAGCTGCTCAGTCTGCGACCGACATGGTTCTGATCCAGAACATTCTTTTCGAGCAAGCATGATCCTGTCGAGTCATTTACCCAAAATTTAAAACAGCACCAGTTTCCATGCCGGTGGCAGGTTAAATGTTAACGTGACGCATTTTAGAGTCTCATTTCACAGCATTTCTTTATGTTCTTTTTAGTCTGAGAACGTATCCGTGTCTCCGACTAAAATGTTTTCATGACGATGCACCAATACATGTGCCGGCCCCCGCCCATCGGGGCTTGAAGAAATATATGGGCTGCATGATGCTTCCACGCAGAGCTGAATCCGACCCCCACACGAGTATTGGTAAACTGCTTAGAGAATCTAAGCCTGCCCAGGCAAATCGGTTTATGTCGGACCGTCCATGCTTATAAACCCTATTGGTTTCATTGGGCGACAGGGCTTGAGATGTCATTTCATCTCAATGTCGGGTAAAATTCCCACAAATTGGAAGCAACGTCTTCAAAATGACCTTTACAGTGTTGACGGGGATTTAAACCTCAAATCAAACAAACAAAACCAATACATCTGCATACCTAGCAAACGTTTCTGTACACGAATAGTACGTGATTTTCACGACATCCTACTTAACGTCTCATTAAGTGGATTAAACTCATAGGTCACGCGTTGTTTTCAATAGTCAATCATTGTTCGGGTACTTTTATGACAACTGTTTCTCGAAATTTTCGAGTTTCTAAATTGCGTTAAGTATATTTCGGTGTAGACTATCGGTAGGCTGGTTAGGAGTGGTGTTCAGGAACAGAGTTTAAATTTTTACAACTGGCAGCTCTAACCACCATGAGGGAAGTCGATCATACTATCATAGCAGCCAACACATAGCCTCACAAATATCACTAGTATTGACTTGACTTGTCCCGTCATTCAGTTCAATCAACAGTTTTCACTAGTAAGAAAGAATATGGCGTGTTCCATTATGATAACGTACCTAAGCAATACACTGCTTCATTCCATGGCTCTAGGAATGGCATTTATCGTATGACAATGTTCTTATTTATCCTCCACACATAGATTGTTGGTGCTCGTTAGGACCTCCGTTTGAACCGCCTTGGTGCGTATAAGGCGGTTCTAACCAGCACCCACATCGGAGTAGAAACATTATGTTAACAAGTCCATGAAATCTATACTCTGGTAAACCCCACTTAATATAGGGAAAAGTGGGGCATGTGTGGCGGCGGTAAAACGTCTCCCTGCCCTACATCATAGTGTAGATTATATTTTCTTGTCCTTTGGGATCATTGATTCCATTGTGGAATTTTGAAAATATCTGAGGGTCACTGATGAGGCCTAATTGGCCGAAACTAGCACGTCTGGCCCAGAAAACATGTACACTCCATATTTTCACTTCTGTGGTGTATTCCTTGCTTCCAAAGGATAATCCTTTTATAGAACATATTTTCAGAAGTATACATCATTGTCTTATTTCTGCTCCAAAACAGAGATTGTAGATACTCGTCAATATCGCAGTTATAAAGGAGTATCCACAATCTATGTTTTGGGCGGACAATGAGGCGGTTATAACGAGTACCCACAATTTATGTTTTGGGCAGAAATAAGAAAACTATTACCAATTATCACTTGATACATGCCATTTTCTTGACCGTATCTCATAATAAGGGTATGAATTTTATGAATTTGCCCGGTATCTTCCGTGAGAGATCGGTGCTTTCTTCCACTCCTGCTTATTTTCAAAATACTGAAACACCTATAATTTGCTATAAATATAACAAACCTGTTAGATCTATCATTTTTAATTTCAATAAACTTGTTTCAGATCTTGATATTGATACTAATACTCCTGATTCATGTGATTGTAAAAACTCAATGTATTGCTATCCTGCTGCTGGTCATGTAATTACTGGCAATTTGAAAATAATTCCCGATTCTAGGATAAGGAATATAATTTCTAAAGGACCGAAATATCGGTTTCCTTCTAAAATTCATTTCAGTAAATGTAGAGATGAAATTGCTGCTTCCTTGAATGAATTCGGTAATCGATGGTGTAAGCGAGAGTATGTTGAGCATAAAGCCTTTAAGGACTGGAAACTTAGCATTTTAAAACTAGTGAATAAACGCATTTCTTTCTATTCTACAAATACTAACTTATTACCTCCTAAGCCCAAGACGTCTTTACGTAATCTTAAACTAAGTATTCAAGAATTTCATAAGAAGTTTGTTTTGGCCTCGCAGACAAGGCCGCTGACAACGTCGTCGTTGTTTGACGGCTCCACTATGTTAACACGCTTAAGCAGGAGCTTGGTGGTACTAAGGCCTATGAACTTCAGCCTTTAGCTGAAGAGAGAGCTATAGCAGATAAACATGTTTGTCATTCAGCCACCAAGTTTGCTGTGTGTGTTACCGAAGGCCAAGACAAGCTTCCTACGCTATACTGGTTACCAAAACTTCATAAAAGACCTTACAAAGCACGGTTTATTGCAAATTCTAGCTCTTGCACTACCACTGAACTTTCTAAATTATTAACTTCCTGTCTTACTGCTATCAAAACGCATGTGATTAAATATTGTGATAAAGTCTTTGAAAGATCAGGAAAAAATCTGTTTTGGTCTATAAAAAATTCGAATGAGGTTTTAAATAAATTGAAATCCAGACATTTTCGTGCTTCGTCTGTCTACTTACGATTTTTCCACTCTTTACACTACACTTCCTCATAATCTTATAAAAGAAAAGCTTAATGATTTAATTGAATGGGCTTTTCACAGAGAAGATTCTCTCTATCCTGCATGTAATGTCAGAAATGCATTTTTCACTTCTAAAGAGCATAAGAATTATACACTTTGGTCATGTCAGAAAGTGTGTGATGCCCTCACCTTTCTACTTGACAATATTTATATTAGATTCGGTAGTAAGTTATTTAGACAAATTGTGGGTATTCCGATGGGTACGAATTGCGCACCTCTTGTGGCTGATCTGCTCTTGTATTGTTGTGAAAGAGACTTCATGTTGTCGCTTTCCATTGATAACCAATTTGAAATTATTGAAGCTTTTAGCTCCACTTCTAGATATTTAGATGATTTATTAAATATTGATAATACCTATTTCGATGGTTTGATCAGTCAGATTTACCCCCCAGAACTTCAGTTAAATAAAGCAAATTCTTCTGATACCGAGGCCCCGTTTTTGGATTTACATCTATATATTGTAGATGGGTTTGTTTCGTGCAAAATTTATGATAAACGCGATGACTTTGATTTTGAGATTGTAAATTTTCCTTTTTTGGATGGTGATGTTCCTCGTGCGCCATCCTATGGCGTTTATATTTCGCAATTAATTCGATTTGCTAGAGTGTGTAGTCATGTAACTGACTTCAACACTCGTAATAAATTATTAACGGCTAAACTCCTTAATCAGGGTTATCCGTACCATAAACTACGCAAAGCCTTTTCAAAATTTTATAGACGCCATTCCGATTTAATTTCAAAATTCAATATTGGACTTAAATCTCTTCTGCAACAAGGTCTATCGGAACCCGAATTTTATAAATAAAAATCAAAAATGAGCTCCTTTAAGAGCAATGAAAACATTCATAAGAAAGAAGATGGGTCATACTACGTAGTTTCGGCTAATAAAGCCTCATCAGTGATCCTGTAATGATCTGGCAAAGAAAGCCAGAGGAAACATACTGCAATTTTGCGAATTTCGAATAGGCAGTCGATTCAAAGACTGATATAAATCAAAATGGGGTCCAAATAATTAAAAACCTGTTTAGAATATGAATCTAAACCAATAATTTATTTCTGATTTCTCAGAATATTCACGCTGATCTCAAAGGACCAAAAGTAAAATATAAACTGCACTATGGTTGATGTACGGGGAGACGTTTTACGGCCGCCACACGGCACAACACCAGCTGCAGTGAAGGCAAATAAAAATCAAAAATGAGTTCCTTAAAGAGCAATGAAAACATTCATAAGAAAGAAGATGGGTCATACTACGTAGTTTCGGCTAATAAAGCCTCATCAGTGATCCTGTAATGATCTGGCAAAGAAAGCCAAAGGAAACATACTGCAATTTTGCGAATTTCGAATAAATTCAGAAAAATATATAACCGCAATGACTTCAGCACCAAATTTCGTAAAATCATTCTTCGATATAAAAAGATTGGGTACAACATGGATGTTATACGACAGACTGCATGCATGGTAGTTAACCTAATCACGGTTGGTAACTTTGCTTCCCTCTTTGATTGCACGCCGGTGGGTCAGGCCTCAGATTCTATGACGGCTCCAACGTAACGGCTTATTGAGAATTAGAGAGATCTAATTCAAGGTATTGTTGGTTGGTGCCTGATGCTCTGTCTCTGGTCGGGCCCATCGGAGTCTAACTGTTGGTTTTGTTTTGCTCCAGCATTTAAGTGGTTTCTTGCTGTCGAGTCCTCACCGTTGTCTCACCTCTGTGGTTCTTTGATTTTTTGTGTTCACGGAGATGTTGCACTGATGAGTTAGGAGACCTTCATGCGGACTGAACAAATTATTTGTCTAAAAAAAGACGGAAGTAAGGGCGAGGATTGTGGCCACGTAAAATCGATTTAAGCCCCCCAGTGGTAATCTTTCCACTGACCGTTCCAAGGCGGTTCTTCTGTGGCGGTTTATTTATGGTGTTGTTTGTTACTTACTGTGTGTATCACTTGTGTCTTTTTATTTTGGGTGGCCATATGGCCTTTTTGTGGGAAAGTAACTGTCCTTATGTCCTTCCTTTGTTTAGGTTTCCATTGTGGTCTTGTCGCTTAATGTTTGTGTTTCTTTCCCTTTGGTGTCTTTGATGGGTGGAGTAAGTTAATTGTATCGATTCCTGATCTTTGTTTTACTTCTACTTATCCTAATGATAAGAAAAGTAATGTATACCCGTGTTAACTCCACTTGTTCCCAATATAAAGTGGGGTTTGCAGGGGGTGTTGTTAATGTGGTGTGTGGGTTGGGTACTCCTCAGCAAATGGTAAAAGTATGTCACTCGGATGGGGTAGTTTCGACCCATCTTTTCCATCCCCTGCTTATCGGAGCATGAAATTTGAAATGCTGACCTAATCTAGACTGTGTAAAAATATCCTGATAAGTCGAGTTTAAATTCAGAGACCTGAAACAGTAATGGCAACTTGCGCACCTTTGATCAATGGCTCATATCAAAGATATTACAATAGGTAGCAGTAAAATGACAAAAGAAATAATAACGCGGATCAGAATCAAAACCGGGTGTGCAAGTGGTCATAAGCGTTTGATTTATTTCCCAACATTTTTAAACTTCATGCTCAGGTGAGATGGGAAAAAAAACAACGTTTTAGCCTCGCGGCCTTTTAAGTTTAGTTAGGTTGTTGGATCACGCTGCGATCTTATAGCCTGAAACGACAAGCGTGCGCTTTCAATAGGTATTTGAATCATAAATGATAAAATCGTCAAATAAAGTCAATTGAACAAGTGATTTAGTTTTATTTGTAATAATACTATTGTCAGAAAAAATAAGTTATTTTCTTTCTACAAAAAAACGAAAACATCAATTTAGGTACAATATATAGACAATCGATCATCAAAGCAATCGATCATCTTAAAAAGTTTGATAGGCGCTTCAGAGGGAAATTATTCTAGACGACATTTACCCTGAGCAGACATAAAAGACATAGTAAATCTTTGATGAGACTTAGTAGGTTGGCAGGCTTATCGGAGACTTTGCTGGTCGCAATATCACTTGGATAAAATTATCATCAATTGGTGTGGTTCATGTTACACATGTCCCAAGTTGGATCTACCTTTTAGTTTGTCTTTCTTTTACTGTAGAAAATTGCTAACGCAAAAGTAAATGCAATTTCACATTTTCTTATCCAGTCACGTGCTTAGTTTTTTGTAATCGGTTCTTTGTCGTGTCAGTCAAACCGTGGCGAAATGGTTGTCTATTCGGCGGTTCTTTCATGTAGATAAGAGGTAGCGATGACGCTATTTTTGGAACATCTTGACAGCTGTGATGTGTTGAAGTTTACTCTTGACATCATCTAATCGTTGTGACGGAAATCGTACTGGCGGGCTTCTAATTTGCAATTTGGTGTATATGGAAAATCTGGGGTTTACATGGCATTAGGAAAACATGTCCGTGTGAAATAATGGCGTCCAACATGGTGTCAGAAATGACAAATATTAGGTAAAAATTGTAACATCTTTCTTATTTCGGCTTTCAACATAGATTGTGGGTGCTCGTTAGAACCGCCTCGATGAGGCGGTTCTAGCGAATACACACAATCTATTTTTTGAGCAAAAATAAGGCAGATAATGTTTACCCCCTTACCCCCTTACACCCGACTTTTCCCTATATAAAAAGGGGTTAAGAGGGGTATTTGTTTCACGGAATTGGTATCGTGATCGCTAAAGCTTATTTTTCTTATTTCTACTCTAAAATATAGAGTACACACAAAAACATATTTTGAACCGAAAAAAGAAAAATATCGCAATTTTTCATCTGAAAATCTTCATTTTTTTTTTTCGACAAGAAAATTTACAATGTGTAAAATTTACAGTATAGGCGTTTTCGTAATGTGCAGTGGCACTCAATTACATGTAATCACCGATACGGGTGATTGATTAACGGATCATTAACGTGTGATGATTTAATTTACTACTTTTAAAAGAAAAACAAATACATTATAGTGTGAAATAAATAAATAATTTACACCTGATGTGGTATTATGACTGCAGAAGGTTCATATCTACGAAGACTGTGATAAGACAGCACTCATGCGCAGGATGATCTAAGTCTTTACTCATCGAAAAACGACATGCAAACTTGGATCAACATACGCATCCATTCAGTCTTATCGCTTTTATCTCTTTGTATATCGCGGTGGCTGTAGAAAATTAGTGCAAGTCTCAAAGATTTTGAAGGTTCGTGCAATCCTTAAAGGTTATGATCAGACTGCATGCAAACGCATGGTGGTCTACTTCTTCACGTGTCACATACAGACATGCACAATTAAAGATTATGATGTGCATCCATTCTAAAAGATTTTTTTTCTTGACAGCCATGTCATGCGGATACAGATCATACTGCACTGATATGCATGCTAATTGGTATTCGCTTGTATCGCAATAACATACAGAGTTTCAGAACCGCATGCATGCGAAACCTTTTCTGGGTAGCCCTGTGACTGGTCCAACAATTTTATATGATTAGCATGCACCTGTCGTTGTGACAAGGGTCTTCGCTGTGCAGATGAGCCCTCTATGGCGTCTGCGCTATTTATAACAAAACGAGCGAAGATATCAATAGCACAGGCTGATCTTTGATATGCAATATTACAATGCAATGCTTTGAAATGGTGAGAAAAAAAAACGGACCGAAACGACCCACCAATCTGGCCGAAACGACTTACACCCAAAATTGGTCCGAACGACTCAGGCCGAAACGACCCGGCCGAAACGACTCAGAACCGAAACAACCCGGGGTCCGAAACGACTCAGAAGCGAACCGTTCCGCCAGCGCAATGCCGAACCGCACCGCGCCGGTTTACGTTCAAAAGAAGCAAATGAGAGGGCTGCAGAATAATTTTATTTGGCGATGCTGCAAGAAAATTATGTACAATGATCCAGTTATTAAACCGCGTGTCATTTTAGTCTAAAATATCCTATTTGCGACGACGAGTTTTGTTTTGCTTTGGAATTTTATGGTCAAGTCAATACTATATAGGTCATATCGAGTCGGTTGGTTTACCTTACCACAATTCCTAGGCCTTTGCAGGCTTATACATAAGCGGTTAACTAGAACAGTGCACATTCTTTAGCTAATTTTGCAATGTCACAAACTGGTGAAAATTTAGAAGCAGTCTTATCTGGGTATACATAGTTCTGTTTGTACTCGTGGGGACTCCAAATTACAACATTGCACCAGGATCTTAAATGTTACTGCACTAAATTTCTTCACCGAGGTGGTAAATGCAGAAACAGAATCATCTATCCTCTTCACCTTCACCATAGACAAGAAGATTGGAAGTTGATTCCACTACAGTTCTTGATCAGTAGAAATGAATCTGAGTCCCTAAGGAAGATTCTCTCTGAGTATAGGTTGAGCAAATAGTCCCGAACCGAGAATTGAGCTTCCGTTTAACCATTAAATTCCAATATTTTAAGCAAGCAGTATAGACCTGATCATATGCCGCGTTATGTGGCGTCTGATTAGGTATCCACTATTTGCCAATTCCCAGTGCACAAGCTCAGTCGAGACTTCGCTCTGACGTCAAGGGAGGCGACTATCGATGCTATAAATAACCTGTAGTTGAATTTTGATGGTCAGCAACAGTCAGTTGGACAATAGCAGACGAAAACCTTCTGTACTTAGTTACTTTGGGTCGATTTATAAGCCAATGCCCCGTATACGAGCCAAGTCCAGATTTTATATTCTACACAGCGCCCTGAAGTCACAGGAAGAAGACTAGCACTGCTATAAATAACTGATACCTGGGTTTTGTACATGGCCAACGGCAGTCACGTGGACAATAGTAGGTGGTAAGAACTCTGTTGTATAACATACTAGTTAAAACGCCTCATAACATTAGGAAAACATGTCCGTGAGAAATAATGGCGTCCAACATGGTGTCAGAAAATAATAATTATAAGGTAAAAATGATAACATCTTTATTATTTCTGCTTTCAACATAGATTGTGGGTGCTCGTTAGAACCTCCTCAATGAGGCGGTTCTAACGAGTACCCACAATCTATGTATTTGAGCAAAAATAAGGCAGATAATGTACACCCCGTAAACCCCACTTTTCTCTATATAAAGTGGGGTTTAGGCGGGGTCTTCGTTTCACGGACTTGTTATCGTGATGATAAGAAAAGTGTTCAGTACAATTTTTGGCTGAAAAATGACGTTTTTGGTGTTGGACTTTTCAAGGCCCTTCTGTATACATGTCTTTTCTAATTAGGACCAGCCCAATAGAGTCATCTTTCTGAATTTACAATCATTTCATCTCGGTGTCGTGTAGAATTCCCACTGAATTAGAAGCAACGTGCCCCAAAATTATCTAAATGGTGTTAACTGGGACGTTAAACCTCAAATCAAACAAAAAAGTTGAGAAAACCGCTTAAATGTTGTTTTTATATATATATGCAGTTACTCATTTTTGTGCTTATTGTTAAATAGAAGTGAAAGCAATGATCAGGGGTCGATACAACTGACCCACATCTCCTCTCAGAGACACCAAAGGAAAAGAAGCACAAACAAGAATCAACTAGACCCAAATGGAAACATCAATAGCGGATTTTCTTTTAAGCCAAAGGGACACAAAATGGCCAATTGGCATACACACACTCAAAGACAAATCACAACAAAAATAAAAATGGAATGTGAAGTAGAAGTAAACCAAGATCAGGAATCGATATAATTAACTTACTCCACCCATTTAAGTCACCAAAGGGAAAGAAACACAAACATAAAGCGACCAGACCATAATGGAAACCTATAGCTAAACAAGTATCATTTGCTGAGAAAGCCACGCACTTATTTTATCATGACTGGAAGAGGTAAGTGTTTGTTGTTTTTTTTTTTTTTTTTTTTGTATCTTATTTAATATTTACCTACAGATGGGCCTCCAGCCTGTAAAGAATTTCGGAAAAACGTCGGACAAACGTCGGGCTAACAGCGATACGACGTGGCAACGTCGTTTTGCTGTCTGTCCGACATCGCCCTGTTATTGCCTGCTTGCTGGGTCAGTGATGATGATGATGATGATGATGATGATGATGATGATATCATCATATTTATTTTATGGATTGATTTTGCTGTCGAGTCCTCACCGTTGTTTCATCTCTGTGGTTGATTAATTTTTGTGTTCACGGAGATGTTGCACTGATGAGTTAGGAGGCCTTCATGCGGACAGAACAATTATTTGTCTAAATCGCGACGGAAGTAAGGGCGAGGATTATGGCCACGTAAAATCGATTTAAGCCCCCCCCCCCCCCCCACACACCCAAACACACACACACACCACCCCGCCCCACCGTTCCAAGGCGGTTCTTCAGTCGTGGTTTATTTTTGTTATGGATAGTCTTTGGGTGCGTGTATCGCTTATATTATTTTGCTTTGGATAGCCAAATGGCCATTTTGTGGGAAAGTTACTGTCCTTTTGGTTTTCCGCTAGTGATGTTTCCATTAGGGTCAGGTTGTTTCATATTTGTGTTTCTTTCCCTAGGTGTCTTTGATGGGAGCTCTGGGTTAATTGTATCGATTCCTGATCATTGTCTTCACTTCTATTTTTCAATTGTGGAGATATTGAATGTGGCAATCTGCATGTACCCCCATGGGGTGCCAAAAAGGCAAACACAGCTTTTTGGCATTATAAAAGAACATTGCCTGGCCCAAGTAGTAAACATACCCACCCGCCAAGAAAAGACCCTTGCTTTTTTATTGACAAATTCTCCATCCCCAGTTAGTCGAGTTAAGGGGATGTCCCCGATCGGCAAGGCTGATCACGAAATAGTCCTTATTGAAAATGTTATTAAAGCTAATCGAATCCGAAAAGCCCCGCGTAAAATATATCTATATAAGTGTGCGGATATGGATGTTCTCTGAGACCACTTTGCGCGATTTAGAGATTCGTTCCTTTCCTCTGACCTCTCTTACATGCCAGTAAATGACTTGTTGGTCAGTTTTAAGTCCGAACTAACGACGGCAATGGAAAATTTTATTCCAACAAATATGACCAAGACTAAGAATCATGTACCATGGATCGATAACTCGATCAAACACTTGATTAGAAAACGTTACAGAATGTACTTTCGTGCTCGCAAGTCTCGTAATCCTGACTTGAAGAACCATTACAAAAGGTTCAGAGCACACGTACAAAAGGTAATAATGGGTGCATATTGGAAGCATGTTTCCAACATCTTTACCTTTGAAGACGACAATAAAGATCCTGACGGTTCCCAGAAGAGTGGTAAAGTTAAAAAGTTTTGGTCATCTATAAAGTCCTTTAAAAGAAACATTCGGGATCACCTCACTAATGGAAATTTAGAATTCTGAAACCTGACGCGCAAGCTAAGGCAAATATATGTAATAATCAGTTCAGTCTGCATTTACTCGTGAAACTGATTATGAGCTTCCATCCATAGGTAATAGCCCGATTCCCTCTATTGGGGACATAACAGTTGAGCCCAAGGGGTTGCTAAACTGTTGGATAAGCTCAAAACACATATTAAAGGTATCTGGGCAGGATGACCTGAATGCCAGGGTGCTTAAAGAATGTAGTGCTGGAATCTCTCCTCTTTTGGCTCTTGTCTTTAATGGATCACTTTCTCGCGGTGCTGTATCAGATGATTGGCGACAAGCAAATGTTACTCCGATCTATAAAAAGGGAGAAAAATATGATGCTGCAAATTATAAACCAGTGTCGCTTACATGCATCTATTGCAAAATTATAGAGCATATACCAGTTAGCCATAATAACAAGCACCTAGCCCTTTGAAAGCATTCTTGCTGACTGTCAATATGGTTTCCGCAGTCAAAATCTTGTGAACCTCAATTAGTTCAATTTTAACTACCGTTGTTAGCAATCTGGCTGCGGCCATTAACCGTGGTCACAAACAGACTGACTTAATTATCATGACTTGGTCAAGGCCTTTGAAAAGGTACCAACAGACGGTTATTGCACAAACTGGAATATTATGGGATAAAAGAATCCGCACATAGGTGGATTAGCTCATGGGTCTCGGGGACGTAAAGTAGAAGTAAAACAAAGATCAGGAATCGATACAATTAACTTACTTCACCCATCAAAGACACCAAAGTGAAAGAAACACAAACATTAAGCGACCAGACCATAAAGAAAACCTAAACATAGGAGGCCATAAGGACAGTTACTTTCCCACAAAATGGCCACATGGCCATCCAAAATAAAAAGACACAAGTGATACACACAGTAAGTAACAAACAACAACATAAATAAACCGCCACAGAAGAACCGCCTTGGAACGGTCAGTGGAAAGATTTCCACTGGGGGGGGGGGGGGGGGGGGGGGCTTAATCGATTTTTACGTGGCCACAATCCTCCGCCCTTTACTTCCGTCGCGATTTAGACAAATAATTTGTTCAGTCCGCATGAAGGCATCCTAACTCATCAGTGCATCATCTCCGTGAACACAAATATTCGAAGAACCACAGAGGTGAGACAGCGGTGAGGACTCGACAGCAAGAAACCACTGAATGCTGGAGCAAAAGAAAAGCAACAGTTAGACTCCGATGGGCCCAACCAGAGACAGAGCATACAGGCACCACCAACATTAGGCCAAAAAAAAATAGGTGTGTTTCCGGTTTCCCGACCCTACCTAAGTTTTAGGCCCGACCCTAAATTTTTTATTGCCAAAAAAAAAAAAATCACGGGGCGAACGACTCGTAAAAAATCGAGTGGGGAACGGAACTACGCGAGCGGTTGCGGTTTATTTGTTCTAATTCGGTCAGTTTCCGAGCGTTACGGTGTTTACTACTACTATTTCCGCAGAAATGCTCTATTCAGTGTATAAACAAAATAAAAAATTAAGATAAAAAAAAAAATAAATCGACCTTCCCCACCTAATTTTTTTTTCAAGCTGAAACCTGAAACACACCTATTTTTTTTTTGGCCTTACCTTAAATTAGATCTCTCTAATTCTCAATAAGCCTTTACGTTTTGGAACCGTCATAGAATCAGAGGCCTCAACTCAAACAAACAAAACAAATCTTCTACCATTGCTCATGGGTGGGGGTGAAGATATCCCGGCTGGATTACCTTCAACAACCCCCCCCCCCACCCCGGATCAAAATATCCCGGCTGAGACAGCACCCCCTCCCCCGCCCACACACACCTTTCCAGCATTTAGAAAACCCAAACAAGCACAGTTATACCATATAGCTTGCATGAATCAGTTGTTCACATCTTCTACCGTTGCTCATGGGTAGGGGTGAAAATATTCGGGCTGGGTATATATATATATAACAAACATTGGGGTTAACGGGATGGGGTGTTCACTTCATGGACTTGTTCACGTGATGTTATGAAGTTATTCCAAATATATCTTCAATTTTGCGAATTGTTTCCTAGGGTCTCTAAAGGGGTTTGAAACAGTCGTGGTAACGACTCATTTGGTTTTGAGCGATTATAGTTGTCTCCTAGGGTCTCTTAAAGGGTTCTAAACAACCGTGGTAAACGATTCATCTGGCAGTGAGAGATTGAAGTTGTTTCCTAGGGTCTCTAAAGGGTTCTAAACAGTCGTGG